>JARQOD010000005.1:16337725-16356433 GCA_033576555.1 Oophaga sylvatica | reverse complement strand
AGGACTGCCCACCTACGGAATCTCTGACAGTATAACTCAGATCATAAGGCCCTGATTTAATGCCAACAAGGCTTTTTCAGCTTCATCAGTGACATTAGGCTCATCGTACAATAACCCCAAAGCCTGAAAAAATGCATCAACATCACTCAAAACAGGATCCCCAGGTGTCAGGGAAAAAGCCCAATCCTGAGGATCGCCGCGCAGGAGAGAGATGATAATTTGAACCTGCTGCGCTGCGTTCCCTGAGGACTTAGATTTTAAGGCAAAAACAATTTACAATTATTTTTGAAATTCTGAAACTTAGCTGATCCCCTAAAACAAATCTGGCATGGGAATTCTAGGTTCCACAACAGGCAACCTAGCAAGATATGCAGCAATACTCTGAACCTCAGTGGCAAGCTGATCCACACGGCCAGACAACTGTGCAAACTCCATTGAGAGAAAAGATCCTCCCCAGCACCCAGAGATACAGAGGGAAAAAAAAATGCAACAAACAGAAAAATATCTCTGACAACTCTGACAACCTTTTTTCTTTCACAATATTTTTTCCCTTCTGTGAGTACCATACAATTTTCAATTTTTAGGCCGGTGATACTGTTATGTTTCGGTAGCTGAGGAGTGCAGGTAAAAAAGGCAATACACCAGAGCAGTTGGAATCTATGAGATTGCAGTACACTGACTAACCACCACAACTAGAGGCAGCCGTGGAGCGTTCCTATGTTGGTCCTAGACGCCTCGTCACAGCCTGAGAAACTAACTACACCTAAAGATAGAAAGAGGAAAGCTATCTGCCCTGGAGCAGATCCCCAAAGAACATATGTTGCGACCACGCACCACAATTGTGGATACCAGGGCTATGGGGTACTCGGAGCCGAGCCCATGGGCATCTATGGGAGTTGTCACTGGTAGCGGTGGCTCGGTCCGTGGCCCTGGCGGTCGTGCAATGGGGGAATATTTACAGGGGATTATTAGGATAGTTCGTGACGCCACCTGTGGTATCTGGTTAATTGAACCAGCGCTGCTATAAGGACTTTCACAGGGGATGTTATGGGGGCAGCTGGGTGGTAGTCTCCCACAGGTGAGACGGGTCCCTGGAAGTCTATGGTGATGATGATGCAGGGTATAGATAATAATTCAGTCACACACAAGGTAGTTCCTTTTCATACCTTTTACTGATGGTAGTCCAAGCAGATCCCGGGGAGCTGGTCGGGGTGGAGAGTGCACATTCCGGTAACAGCTGAGCAGGTTAGAGGCCTCCTTAACTTCCAATGTGTAGGTGAGTCCAACTTGCCTGAAGCGAAGTTAACTCTGAAACTCCAGCTTTCTCTATAGCCGTACTGCCCGGCCAACGTTGTGGTGGAGCCTTCTAAGTGATGAAACTAAGTCCTTACTTTTGTCGTGCACTTGACTCAAAGTCCCTGTTCCACCTGACTCCGGTTACGTATTGACACTTAGGGCTGCTCTCTGCGACCTGTAGTCCAGATGCCTCCGGTAATCTTGTTACTAAGCTTAAATCTGTAGCAACACCTCGGACTCCGGTGTCCGGCATTTTAGTGCAGGCAATCCAATACCTAAAGCACTTCTCTATCTTCTCCACTGCCCTTCGCCCTGCTCTCGCTCTTAGCACAAGCAATTGTAACTTCGATGGTAATGTCAGCTTTCTTCTAGAGCTCGCCGAGCAGCTCTCAGTATCCTCCTCCCTCCAGCTTCTGTTGAGGTACCGATTAAGGGTAGCTCTGACTAGGCTAGGATGATCCACTTCACCCGTACTAGCCTCCACTTGCTTGTCAGGTGAGCTACGCTAACTCTGCGAGGATTCAGTCCTCCCTTCTCTCTCTCTCTCCAAGTCCAGACTCACTGGACTGAACTGCACCGTCCGAAGACAGGAAACTGACTGAACTACACTGTCCTGAGACAGGAAACTTGACTGAGCTCTGCTACGTGTCACCACCTCCTATACCCTGGTGGGTGTGTCTAGAAGTGTGAGTGAAGTGCATATCAAGCTTTGCTGTTACCTTCCTGTGCACTCTCCTGGATTTTTATGGGTGCCTGCGTAGCTGGGCTACACACATAGAAAGCCCCCAAACATGTAATGGCTGTTAGACAAGATGAAATACTGACACAGAAAGAAAATAGTATGAGCAAACGCTGGGGCCCAAACTAACTAAATAGAAAAGGATAGGAAGGGTACTTACTGCAATCCCAGAAAACCCTGAAAAGCACCAACTCTACTAATTTCAAAAACACCTGAGATCACACGACCTCTTCCACCTAAATTAGTTCTCTGGTGTAACAAAATCAAAACAGCAGCCACTGAAAAAACTGGAAAAAGCAAAAGTACAAACATCAGTGGCTGAACTAAACTGAGAGGGCAAAAGCCCCCGGAGGGGACCCTGAAGGCCCCCACAGAAGTGCAGGACAAAATGCAAAAATATAGCACAAAAACAAAAAGAAGAAAATGTCTTATCTGTTAGCAGGAGATGCAGACACGACACAGCAGGCTACAAGGGAAACAGGAATGAAGGATTCAGACCAGAACAATTGATCACCGGCAACCCTGATGGGAAGGTGACTCCCTTATATAAGACCAGTCAGTAACACCTGATTCCCAGTCCTCACAATCTTCACTGGACAGACCAGCACCGCTTGTAACCACCAGAGGAAGCCTCTGCTCAGAACTCATCTCAAACCCATTCACAACAAATACCTCCGCGAGAAGCAGAGATGTCAGGAGCCAACAAGAAAACCTCCAAGTCGGAGGGGGTTGGTGGAAAGCCTTAGGAAGATCCGGATGCTCCTGGAGGTATACCAGGGAAGAATAGAGCAGCTAAAACTTGAGAAGGAGCAGACCAACAGACAGCTGCAAGAGTTGGGGGGAAAAAGGCAGTCACCTTTAACCCACAGTATAGAGAGGCGCAGAGGTTCGCTTCAGAGTGAAAGTCATCGAAGTGAAACTAAGACGGAACATAGATGGCCTGAAATGAGAGGTAGAGGCAGTGACACCTTAATTAGCTCAGGACTCAGTGACCTAAGCCATACTGTGACAGACCGGTTAATTGTGGAGATGACTGAAAAAGTTTCTAGTCGGTGAATGAAATGTGCCAAGCCTATGGCTTTAGGCAGAGGGGGGAGGTATGTAGCGATAGTAAGACTTCACTATACCTTTGTATGTGGTTTGAGGACCTGTGATGAGGTCACTGCCATGTGACCTGTCATGTGCTCTGTGTTAGCTGAATGTCTGGTATATATAAATGAGCCTAATGCTGACCACAGGTGTGAGTGGCTGGAGGCGTGGAACCCTCCAGTGTGGGAGTTCTGAGGAGACCTCCAGTGTGTGTGCTGAAGAGAGTACTCAGAGTGCCAGGACGTTACAGCTGTTTTTTGTTACTTTGTGCCGGAGAAGGCTGTTTTGTTTTCTGTTTGACAGCAAGTTTATGATGTCTTAATAAACTTGCTTAAAGAACCGGGAAGAGTCGTCCTTCTGCTTACCTCCGGTCGCACACCAGCGAGACCACATCCCTACAGTGTACATCACAATCCGAACACTCAACCGGCATAAAGAAACAACGGACCTCAGTCATTTCTTACATTAGTAATATGAAAGCCGTATCACGTATTATAATGTAATGTTATGTAATACCATATGATGCAGTATAATGTTATAGCAGCTACTGCCGCCATGACTATCAGCTCCTCTTTCCCTATCAGATCATTTAGCTATTTTCCCTTTTGTGCAGTGATTTCCCTGCGGCCTGGATCTCTGGAGCTCACTCAGCGGATTTGTGCTTCGCTCCTGGCATTGACTGTATGAAGGTTTTTCTCCTCCAACCTTACAATGTCACCAGTGACAAAATCTCTCACAGATGTCTCAGTCACGTCCTCCATCCCCAGAGAAGCAGCCGGGATTTATCAGCAGGAAGAAAATTAGTGGCTACTATCTTATTTCAAAGAACAGCGCCACTCATGTCTACAGGTTGTGTCTGGTAATTGCAGACCAGCCACATTTTAGTGAATTCAGCTACAATACCAGACACAAACCATGTGACAAGAGTGGTGCTGTCAGACACAACCCATGTGACAAGAGTGGTGCTGTCAGACACAACCCATGTGACAAGAGTGGTGCTGTCAGACACAACCCATGTGACAAGAGTGGTGCTGTCAGACACAACCCATGTGACAAGAGTGGTGCTGTCAGACACAACCCATGTGACAAGAGTGGTGCTGTCAGACATAAACCATGTGACAAGAGTGGTGCTGTCAGACTTAACCCATGTGACAAGAGTGGTGCTGTCAGACATAACCCATGTGACAAGAGTGGTGCTGTCAGACATAACCCATGTGACAAGAGTGGTGCGGTCAGACATAACCCATGTGACAAGAGTGGTGCTGTCAGACATAAACCATGTGACAAGAGTGGTGTGGTCAGACACAACCCATGTGACAAGAGTGGTGCTGTCAGACACAACCCATGTGACAAGAGTGGTGCTGTCAGAAATAACCCATGTGACAAGAGTGGTGCTGTCAGACATAACCCATGTGACAAGAGTGGTGCTGTCAGACACAACCCATGTGACAAGAGTGGTGCTGTCAGACATAACCCATTTGACAAGAGTGGTGCGGTCAGACACAACCCATGTGACAAGAGTGGTGCTGTCAGACATAACCCATGTGACAAGAGTGGTGCTGTCAGACATAACCCATGTGACAAGAGTGGTGCAGTCAAACATAACCGATGTGACAAGAGTAGTGCGGTCAGACACAGCCCATGTGACAAGAGTGGTGCTGTCAGACATAACCCATGTGACAAGAGTGGTGCTGTCAGACATAACCCATGTGACAAGAGTGGTGCTGTCAGACACAACCCATGTGACAAGAGTGGTTCGGTCAAACATAACCGATGTGAGAAGAGTAGTGCGGTCAGACAAAGCCCATGTGACAAGAGTGGTGCTGTCAGACACAACCCATGTGACAAGAGTGGTGCTGTCAGACATAACCCATGTGACAAGAGTGGTTCGGTCAAACATAACCGATGTGAGAAGAGTAGTGCGGTCAGACACAGCCCATGTGACAAGAGTGGTGCTGTCAGACACAACCCATGTGACAAGAGTGGTGCTGTCAGACATAACCCATGTGACAAGAGTGGTGCTGTCAGACACAGCCCATGTGACAAGAGTGGTGCTGTCAGACATAACCCCATGTGACAGTGGTGCTGTCAGTCAAACCATGTGACAAGAGTGGTGCTGTCAGACATAACCCATGTGACAAGAGTGGTGCTGTCAGACACAACCCATGTGACAAGAGTGGTGCTGTTTGCTACAATAAGGGGAAATCAACATAAAAATACATAAATTACCCTGATCTCTCACCTCCGAATCCTCGGGGAAGATATTGTCCACAAGTCTCTTGTAGCGAGGACGCAGCGCTCCACAGCAGCACAGACCTGAAGAGAGAACACAGACATTAACATTATGGAAATTAGGTGTATTATGGAGTAGAGTAAGAAACTGTCAGTGGACAGTCAGTGCTACGACTGCAGCCATGAGCACTAACAGAATATGACCACAGCTACAGTCATGAGTAGTACTAGAACCAAGACCGAGGCCGGGTGCACACGATTCGGAAGTGGCAGCGCTTTGGTTGCAGCACATGCTCGCTGCCGTCTACTGAACGCAGGGGAATCCGCACGTGATCACTGGACCGTTCATCCAATACATTCTACGGTAACGCGAGTCTCCGCAAGAGAAACTCACATGCTGCGGTCTGGAGAGATGTGCCGCCTGTCCGCCTCCGCGGGTGAGCCGCCGGCAACAGTGGACGCAAAGTGAGAACAGACATGTCACTCAAAACTGGATGATGAATAGATAAAAGTTTTAATGAAGCCCACAATTAGCACAAAACACGTTTCGGACGTTTACCACCTTCCTCAATGTTCTATAACAAAAAATATGACAAATTCAGAAAGTAACCAAAGTATATACAGTACAGACCAAAAGTTTGGACACACCTTCTCATTCAATGATTTTTCTGTATTTTCATGACTATGAAAATTGTGCATTCACACTGAAGGCATCAAAACTATGAATTATCACATGTGGAATTATACATTACACTTTACAAAAAAGTGTGAAACAACTGAAAATATGTCTTATATTCTAGGTTCTTCAAAGTAGCCACCTTTTGCTTTGATGACTGCTTTGCACACTCTTTGCATTCTCTTGATGAGCTTCAAGAGGTAGTCACCGGGAATGGGCTTCCAACAGTCTTGAAGGAGTTCCCAGAGATGCTTAGCACTTGTTGGCCCTTTTGCCTTCACTCTGCGGTCCAGCTCACCCAAACCATCTCGATTGGGTTCAGGTCTGGTGACTGGAGGCCAGGTCATCTGGCGTAGCACCCCATCACTCTCCTTCTTGGTCAAAAAGCCCTTACACAGCCTGGAGGTGTGTTTGGGGTCATTGTCCTGTTGAAAAATAAATGATGGTCCAACTAAACGCAAACCGGATGGAATAGAATGCCGCTGCAAGATGCTGTGGTAGCCACGCTGGTTCACTATGCCTTCAATTTTGAATAAATCCCCAACAGTGTCACCAGCAAAGCACCCCCACACCATCACACCTCCTCCTCCATGCTTCACGGTGGGAACCAGGCATGTAGAGTCCATCCGTTCACCTTTTCTGCGTCGCACAAAGACACGGTGGTTGGAACCAAAGATCTCAAATTTGGACTCATCAGACCGAAGCGCAGATTTCCACTGGTCTAATGTCCATTCCTTGTGTTTGTGATGAAACGGTGCACACACACGACGGCTGCTGCCGTCCGACCCAGTAAACTGCAGGGATTTTTAATTATCCCACTTCCACTTAGGAACTTGCAGCTCTCTGGCGCCCCCCTTACCCTCAGGTCAGTCAGGGAACTGCACCTAGGATAATTGGTCGCCAGACGGGTCACTTGGATGTGTGCTGGCTATTGGGCACGCTGCAGTGAGGGAATTATAATTACTCCTGGCTGCAGCCAGGCAGTACCCTTATAAACCCGCTCCGTCACTGCCAGCGTCACCCAATAGATTAACACTTTACACCCCTTCCTTTTAGCTGCCACCAGCTACGGCTTTTGATGAACAATTTATCAAGAGGGTCCGTAGCAACCCCAAAACAGTAGCGTAGTGCTTCAGGCACGTGCAAATTAGTTTATAGAGCAGGAGAAACAAACTAATAAATTTATAGGTTTATTCCTTAAAAAACAGGCAGTGCTTATATAATATAAAAAGATGTAACAAACTGAGACAATATCGTTATGTACAGATGCAGTTATAAAATAAAATGGGGTTAAGAATGAAAGATAACTCACATGATAGTTACATATGCATAGGCAAGCCAGGCTGGGGAAGGAGCCACACGTCATAGTTCATTGGCAGATCTCTTACTCAGGACCTCACAGCAGGGACTGACTCGGGGGGGGGGGGTCACTGCCAGACTTATACATGTGGGCTGCTGACCTCACAAACGGGGCTGGTTTTTCTGGCCACCTCCCAGGGACAGAAGTGTATGATTTGAGCTCTGAAATATCATAAGGTCCATAACTCAGCGGGGAACTCTAGCAGAATAATGGCAGACCTATCAATGATCTTGCTTTGAAATAATGGTTCAAATGAACCCAAACTTGGGTGAAATAGCTCATGGGGCACCCGAGAATTCCATTTCTCGGGCTCTGTTGGAGTTACGGGTTCACCGGTACCACGGGAACGATGCCCGTCGGCGCATGGTTCAACACAGTGACGTTCGTGTTTCTGACGCAACTTCCCACCGTGTTATAAGCCAAAAGGATGAATTCTCCAAAATGGCTGCTATAGGACTTTTGCAGGGTTTGGGAAGACAAAGAAAAATTCCTGAGGTGGGAGGGATGAGAGATAGAGTGCGCTGCAGAGAGAAGGAGGGAGGGGTAACTTTGCCCTGTGCTTGCAAACGGTGGGGGTTGTAGTTCTAGCAACAGCACAAGACATGGAGCTACAGTATCATCACACCTCCCCCCTTTAGAGGGCGCTACAGAGGCATGACCTGTCGGTAATCCGACATGCGCACCTCAGCGGGTTCGCCACGTCGTGATAACCCATCAGCATTCCCATGATCACTGCCTTTCTTGTGTTGTACGGCAAAATCATACTGCTGCAGGGCAAGGCTCCAGCGTAGCAACCTACCATTGGTTCCGGACACTGTGTGCAGCCAGCTCAGAGGGTTGTGGTCGGTGACCACCTTGAAGGTGCGCCCGTACAGGTAGGGCTGCAAACGTTGCAGTGCCCAGACCATGGCCAGGCACTCCTTCTCGATGGTGGAGTATGCCACTTCCCTTGGCAGAAGTTTCCGGCTCAGGTACAACACGGGGTGCTCCTGGTCCCCCGAATCAACCTGGCTGAGTACAGCACCGAGGCCAAATTCGCTGGCGTCAGTCTGTACCAGGAATGGCCGACTGCTGTCGACGGCTTTCAACACTGGAGAGCTGCACAGGGCTTTTTTCAAAGCTCGGAATGCCGCCTCACAGCCATCTGTCCAGTCGACTGTTTGGGGTAGACCGCCCTTGGTGAGGTCCGTCAAGGGTTTTGCAATGGCGCTATAGTTCGGTACGAAACGCCGATAGTACCCTGCAGTGCCCAGGAAGGACTTCACCTGCTTTTTGGTCCTGGGGGTGGGCCAGGACACGATCGCGTCCACTTTCTCGGGCTCTGGACTCATGGAACCCCCACCTACCCGTGCCCCAGGTAGTGGACCTCCCTCATGCCCATCTGGCATTTTCCCGGCTTGATGGTCAGACCTGCCTGGTGAATACGCTTGAGCACCTCCTGGAGATGCTGAAGGTGTTCCTCCCAGGTGGAACTGAAGATGGCAATGTCGTCCAGGTACGCCACAGCGTACTCCTCCAGTCCCTGAAGCAGGTGGTTGACCATCCGCTGAAAAGTGGCAGGGGCATTCTTCATGCCGAAAGGCATGACCGTGGACTCGTACAGTCCAAAAGGGGTGATAAAGGCGGATTTCTCCTGAGCCGCAGGGCTCAGGGGAATCTGCCAGTATCCCCGGCTCAAATCCATGATGGATATGTACTTGGCATTCGCCAACCGCTCCAGCAGATCCTCGATGCGTGGCATTGGGTGCGCATCAGAGGTAGTGATGGCGTTGAGCCCCCTGTAGTCCACGCAGAACCGGGTGGTCCGATCCTTTTTTGGCACGAGAACTACAGGTGAGGCCCACGCGCTTTTGGACTGCCGGATCACCCCAGCTGCAACATCTCATGGATCTCCTGGCGCATAATCTGCTGCACTTCCTCAGAGATCCGATAAGGTGTCCGCCGTAACGGGGCGTGATTCCCGGTGTCCACCTCGTGGACTGCCAACTCGGTCCTTCCGGGTCGGTTCGTGAACTCGGCCCGGAAGGGTTCCAGAGTGGTCAGCAACTGCCACCGCTGGGAGACGGTTAGCGAGGCATTTACCTCCATGTCCTCAATGGACCCATTGGCATTAGCTTGGGCCAGCATGTCTAGGAGGGGATCCTCTTCCCCGTCCTCGGGCAGATTGCAGACCGGTACGGACGCAGGCTTCACGTTCGTGATGGGCCTTCATCATGTTGACGTGAAAGGCCTTGCGCCTACCCCGAGTGTGGTCAAGCGTGACCACGTAGGTGGCTGGGTTGAGCTGTTGGTGCACGACGTACGGGCCTTCCCAGGCTGCCTGAAGCTTATCCTTTGGTACGGGGACCAGCACCCACACCTTTTGACCCACCTGGTAGGTCCGCTCCCGGGCGTTCTGGTCGTACCAGTGCTTCTGGTCAGCCTGAGCCTGCGTCATGTTGTCATGCACCAACTGCGTCAAGGTCTGCATCTTGTCGCGGAAGCGCATGACATAATCCACGATGGACACTTCCGTGGGGTTTGGCTCATCTTCCCAGGATTCTCTTATCAACCCAAGGGGTCCCCGGACTCGCCTACCATACAGGAGCTCGAAGGGGGAGAACCCCGTCGAGGCCTGCGGGACTTCTCTGTAGGCAAATAGCAGGTGTGGGAGGTACCGCTCCCAATCGCGTCCCTGGGTCTCAACCAGCATGCGGAGCATCTGTTTGAGGGTACCGTTAAAGCGCTCACACAAACCATTGGTCTGTGGGTGATACGCACTCGATACCATACGCATCACCTGCATTTTGCTGCAGAGAGCCTTCATTAGGCGAGACATAAATTGGGTCCCTTGATCGGTAAGCATCTCCCTGGGAAATCCTACCCGTGAAAAGATGGTCACCAGTGCATCCGCCACCTTATCTGCCCTAGTTGAGGACAGAGCTACTGCCTCCGGGTACCGGGTAGCGTAGTCTACCACAGTAAGGATGTATTGCTTTCCAGAGCTGCTGGGGACGGCCAGCGGGCCCACAATGTCCACCGCGATCCTCTGGAAAGGCTCCTCTATCACTGGCAATGGGATCAGGGGAGCCTTAAGAGCAGGCCCCGCCTTCCCCACTCTTTGACAGGTGATACAGGAGCGGCAGTAGTTAGTCACATCTGTCCCCATCTTGGGCCAATAGAAGTGTTGAGACAGCCATGCCTTAGTTTTGCTGATCCCCAAGTGTCCAGCGAGTGGAATCTCATGGGCAATCCTCAACAACTCACCTCGGAACTGGTGCGGGACGACAAGCTGTTTTTCCCTCAACCACTCCTTTTGGGAGTCTCTGGGTACTGTCTCCCGGTACAACCTTCCTCGTTCCCAGAACACCCTCTCCTTATCAGTCACGGAGGTGGGCGTCTCGGCGAGGTGCCTCAAGTTCTCCAGGCTCGCATCTGAGTGCAGAGCAGCCTGGAACTCCTGGCTGGAGGCAGCCAGAAGTGACGTCAGGGTTCCTTCCTCACTGGGACCCTCTGGGACCGGCTCTGGGTCCACCTCTGGTTCAGTCTCTCCTGTAGCGGAGGAGGGTCCAGATGGCAGGGCGCTACCTGCGATTCGGGCACTCTGACTGCGGGTGACAGCAGCTACATATGCAGTCTCCCCGGGGATTTCTACAGACCCATCAGCCTGCGCTGCTATGGGCTCTACCTCCCCATCCACCCCCAACACTTCAGGAGCAGTGCTACTTATGGGCCAGTTACCTTCCTCGGTGGCACTGGTCAGTGTCATGGCGTCACCTTCCTCCCGGTTCCCATGCACCTACCCATTTCCTTGAGCACTGTCGCTTGCTCCTGCTAGGGGTTCCTCAGCCGTCTCACTCCGCAGAGCGACGTGGCTGAACGCTCCTGTACCTGTGGACACATCTACCACTTCAGAGAAAGGGTTAACAGATTCAGATGGCACAGATACATCACTATCAACATCATTCCTAGGGAAAGAAAGGTTATCGGTTGCATAATCACTTTGCAAAGCATTGGCAGGTAACACATTCAGTTTCCCATCATCATCAACATCATCATCATGGTTAACGTTAACCTTATCATCAGATTGGGAAGGGGTGTCAGGGACATAGTACGCCACCATCCTCCCCAGATCAGTCCCCAATAAAACATCAGTGGGCAGGTTTTCGGACACCCCCACTTCCTTCACCCCGCTCCCGGCACCCCAGTCAATGAAAACTCGGGCTATCGGCAAGGGGTAGTGGACGCCCCCAATCCCTGTGACAGTTAAGGTTTTCCCCGGAATCAACTCTCCAGGGGCCGCCAGTTCGGGTCGGATGAGGGTTCGTTCAGCCCCGGTGTCCTTGAGGCCTGTAGCAAGACGGGCCCCCACGCGGACGGGCTGCACGTTGTCATCAACCCTCCCCACCACACCACCCACCAAAAGAACAGAGGCGTTGGGCCCGGAGGCCTTGGCTGGGGGGTTCTTCGGCCTCTCCGGACAGGTGGCGCTGATGTGTCCAGTCCTTTTACAGGAGAAACACTGGCGGGGGTCTGATGTAGGCCTGGCGCTGGCAAAGGGGATAGTGCCTCCAGAGGGACGACTGGCAGGGGCACTGGGGTTGGTTGCAGGCTTACCACCTCCCCAGCGGGCGGCGGGCTTCCGCACCTCGGGTTTCCGGTTGGCCTCATAGCTGTCGGCGATCCGGGCTGTTGTGACCGCGTCCTCTGGTTCTCGGTCCAGGATGAACTGTCGGACCTCAGCTGGGCACAGATGCAGGAACTGGTCTTTGATCATCAGGTCTTTCAGCTCCTCATAGGTGTCAACTGACAGTCCATGGATCCACTGGTCAAAGTGGTTCCTGAGTCCTTGCACCACATGGCTATAACTGTCGTGTGGGCCACGTTGGAGGTTCCGGAACTTCTTTCGGTATACCTCAGGGGTTAGCTGGTACTTGGCAATCAGGGCCTGCTTGATGGCCTCATAGTCACTGTCTTGATCTGGGGCGCGAGAAAAGCGAACGCCTCCAAAGCTTTGCCCTTCAGCCCGGGGGTCAAGTACCTGGCCCATTGGTCGGCAGGCAGCCGGTACTGTCTGCAGACTTTCTCAAAGGCCCGCAGAAAAGTGTCCAAGTCTCCTTCCTTTTCCAGCACGGGAAAGTGCTCCTGCCGGGGCTTGGGACTCTGAGAGCTGCTGGGTGTACCGCTCTGGGCTGTGGAGGGCATTGCCCCTTGTCTGAGCAGCTCCAGTTCATGGGCTCTCTGAGCTTCCCGCTCGGCTCTCTCAGCCTCCCGCTCGGCCCTCTCAGCCTCTCGCTGTTTGGCCTCTCGCTGGTCGGCTCTCTCTTGAGCTTGCTGGGTCAGCCTCAGGCGTTCTTCCCGGTTGTCAGCGGTGAGTCCCTCCAGGGCCGCCTGCAGGTAAGGGTCCACCTCTCTCTGGGTGTAAGCAGTCAGGGGTTGGGCCTCTGCTCCTGCGGCACCACCTTGGCTTGGGCCGGCTCCTGCGCCCGCCACGCTCCGATGCTCGCCCAGCTCCTTCAGGGCCTGGACCAGTTGGCCTTTGGTTCGGTTCGTGTGGACAAGGCCGTGGTACTTGCAGATTCCCACAAGAGTGTCCTTGCTCTGCTTTTCGAACCAATTTGCTCCTATGGTAGCCATGTTTGCCAAATAAAAGATAGGATAGAAAAACAAAGAGAAGGGAGGTGTAACCACAAGTACACACAATTGTCTCAGGACTAATAAACACTGAGTCTGTTCTCCAAAACTTTAGATGCAGGGTCGCTGAAGAACCGTGCAAGTTTTTTAGTGAATGGAATGATTGCTCAAACCAGATCACTAATGCTCTATAATCCCACCGCTTGCCACCAATATGTGATGAAACGGTGCACACACACGACGGCTGCTGCCGTCCGACCCAGTAAACTGCAGGGATTTTTAATTATCCCACTTCCACTTAGGAACTTGCAGCTCTCTGGTGCCCCCTTACCCTCAGGTCAGTCAGGGAACTGCACCTAGGATAATTGGTCGCCAGACGGGTCACTTGGATGTGTGCTGGCTATTGGGCACGCTGCAGTGAGGGAATTATAATTACTCCTGGCTGCAGCCAGGCAGTACCCTTATAAACCCCGCTCCGTCACTGCCAGCGTCACCCAATAGATTAACACTTTACACCCCTTCCTTTTAGCTGCCACCAGCTACGGCTTTTGATGAACAATTTATCAAGAGGGTCCGAAGCAACCCCAAAACAGTAGCGTAGTGCTTCAGGCACGTGCAAATTAGTTTATAGAGCAGGAGAAACAAACTAATAAATTTATAGGTTTATTCCTTAAAAAACAGGCAGTGCTTATATAATATAAAAAGATGTAACAAACTGAGACAATATCGTTATGTACAGATGCAGTTATAAAATAAAATGGGGTTAAGAATGAAAGATAACTCACATGATAGTTACATATGCATAGGCAAGCCAGGCTGGGGGAAGGAGCCACACGTCATAGTTCATTGGCAGATCTCTTACTCAAGACCTCACAGCAGGGACTGACTCAGGGGGGGGGTCACTGCCAGACTTATACATGTGGGCTGCTGACCTCACAAACGGGGCTGGTTTTTCTGGCCACCTCCCAGGGACAGAAGTGTATGATTTGAGCTCTGAAATATCATAAGGTCCATAACTCAGCGGGGAACTCTAGCAGAATAATGGCAGACCTATCAATGATCTTGCTTTGAAATAATGGTTCAAATGAACCCAAACTTGGGTGAAATAGCTCATGGGGCACCCGAGAATTCCATTTCTCGGGCTCTGTTGGAGTTACGGGTTCACCGGTACCACGGGAACGATGCCGTCGGCGCATGGTTCAACACAGTGACGTTCGTGTTTCTGACGCAACTTCCCACCGTGTTATAAGCCAAAAGGATGAATTCTCCAAAATGGCTGCTATAGGACTTTTGCAGGGTTTGGGAAGACAAAGAAAAATTACTGAGGTGGGAGGGATGAGAGATAGAGTGCGCTGCAGAGAGAAGGAGGGAGGGGTAACTTTGCCCTGTGCTTGCAAACGGTGGGGGTTGTAGTTCTAGCAACAGCACAAGACATGGAGCTACAGTATCATCACAGTGTTCTTTAGCCCAAACAAGTCTCTTCTGCTTGTTGCCTGTCCTTAGCAGTGGTTTCATAGCAGCTATTTTACCATGAAGGCCTGCTGCACAAAGTCTCCTCTTAACAGTTGTTGTAGAGATGTGTCTGCTGCTAGAACTCTGTGTGGCATTGACCTGGTCTCTAATCTTAGCTGCTGTAAACCTGCGATTTCTGAGGCTGGTGACTCGGATAAACTTATCCTCAGAAGCAGAGGTGACTCTTGGTCTTCCTTTCCTGGGGCGGTCCTCATGTGAGCCAGTTTCTTTGTAGCGCTTGATGGTTTTTGCAATTGCACTTGGGGACACTTTCAAAGTTTTCCCAATTTTTCGGACTGACGGACCTTCATTTCTTAAAGTAATGATGGCCACTCGTTTTTCTTTACTTAGCTGCTTTTTTCTTGCCATAATACAAATTCTAACAGTCTATTCAGTAGGACTATCAGCTGTATATCCACCAGACTTCTGCACAACACAACTGATGGTCCCAACCCCATTTATAAGGCCAGAAATCCCACTTATTAAACCTGACAGGGCACACCTGTGAAGTGAAAACCATTCCCGGTGACTACCTCTTGAAGCTCATCAAGAGAATGCCAAGAGTGTGCAAAGCAGTAATCAAAGCAAAGGTGGCTACTTTGAAGAACCTAGAATATAAGACATAATTTCAGTTGTTTCACACTTTTTTGTAAAGTGTAATGTATAATTCCACATGTGATAATTCATAGTTTTGATGCTTTCAGTGTGAATGTACAATTTTCATAGTCATGAAAATACAGAAAAGTCTTTAAATGAGAAGGTGTGTCCAAACTTTGGTCTGTACTGTACATCTATGATAGACATCGTCACAAATTATTAATTTATCAAAAAGGAAAATATATAAAAATATATATATATATATATATATATATATATAAAAATATATAGTGCAGATGGTTCATAGTCACACTATAGCCACACGTATATGGAGTTTCCTCCACTATAAGTATAAACATAAATGTGCCCATGACTGGAGCTAGAACTATGACCATGAATACAACCATAAAGAGAAGTAGAACTAAGACTATGACCGTGACTAGGACTACAATGCTATCCAACCACTTCAACGCAGCCCATAACTATGATCATGGCACAGCAGCAACCATGAATGCAGCCATGGCTACGGCCAAGGCAAGACTGCAGTAATCACCACTAGCTGTGCCCATGTTCATTACTACAATCATAGCCAAGACTATCAAACTGTGAAACTGTACAGAGCAGCCGGCCACAGATAATTATGATTTATGGAGATCTGTGGATGACGCACTGTTATGGGGGATCTGTGGATGACGCACTGTTATGGGGATCTGTGAATGATGCACTGTTATGGAGGATCTGTGGATGACGCACTGTTATGGGGATCTGTGAATGATGCACTGTTATGAGGATCTGTGGATGGTGCACTGTTATGGGGATCTGTGGATGACGCACTGTTATGGAGGATCTGTGGATGACGCACTGTTATGGGGGATCTGTGGATGATGCACTGTTATGGAGGATCTGTGGATGACGCACTGTTATGGGGGATCTGTGGATGACGCACTGTTATGGAGATCTGTGGATGACGCACTGTTATGAGGATCTGTGGATGGTGCACTGTTATGGGGATCTGTGGATGACGCACTGTTATGGAGGATCTGTGGATGACGCACTGTTATGGGGATCTGTGAATGACGCACTGTTATGAGGATCTGTGGATGGTGCACTGTTATGGGGATCTGTGGATGACGCACTGTTATGGAGGATCTGTGGATGACGCACTGTTATGGGGGATCTGTGGATGATGCACTGTTATGGAGGATCTGTGGATGACGCACTGTTATGGGGATCTGTGGATGACGCACTGTTACGGGGATCTGTGGGTGACGCACTGTTATGGGGGATCTGTGGGTGATGCACTGTTATGGGGATCTGTGGGTGACGCACTGTTATGGGGGATCTGTGGATGACGCACTGTTATGGGGGATCTGTGGATGACGCACTGTTACGGGGATCTGTGGATGACGCACTGTTACGGGGATCTGTGGGTGACGCACTGTTATGGGGGATCTGTGGATGACGCACTGTTATGGGGATCTGTGGATGACGCACTGTTATGGGGATCTGTGGATGACGCACTGTTACGGGGATCTGTGGATGACGCACTGTTACGGGGATCTGTGGGTGACGCACTGTTATGGGGGATCTGTGGATGACGCACTGTTATGGGGGATCTGTGGATGACGCACTGTTATGGGGATCTGTGGATGACGCTCTGTTATGGGGATCTGTGGATGATGCACTGTTATGGGGATCTGTGGATGATGCACTGTTATGAGGATCTGTGGATGACGCACTGTTATGGGGATCTGTGGATGACGCACTGTTATGGGGGATCTGTGGATGACGCTCTGTTATGGGGATCTGTGGATGATGCACTGTTATGGGGATCTGTGGATGATGCACTGTTATGAGGATCTGTGGATGACGCACTGTTATGGGGGATCTGTGGATGACGCTCTGTTATGGGGATCTGTGGATGATGCACTGTTATGGGATCTGTGGATGGTGCACTGTTATGGGGGATCTGTGGATGACGCACTGTTATGAGGATCTGTGGATGACGCTCTGTTATGAGGGATCTGTGGATGATGCACTGTTATGGGGATCTGTGGATGATGCACTGTTATGGGGGATCTGTGGATGACGCACTGTTATGAGGATCTGTGGATGACGCGCTGTTATGGGGGATCTGTGGATGACACCCTGTTATGGGGATCTGTGGATGACGCACTGTTATGAGGATCTGTGGATGATGCACTGTTATGGGGGGATCTGTGGATGACGCACTGTTATGGGGATCTGTGGATGACGCTCTGTTATGAGGGATCTGTGGATGATGCACTGTTATGGGGATCTGTGGATGATGCACTGTTATGGGGATCTGTGGATGACGCACTGTTATGGGGATCTGTGGATGACGCACTGTTATGGGGATCTGTGGATGACGCTCTGTTATGGGGATCTGTGGATGACGCACTGTTATGGGGATCTGTGGATGATGCATTGTTATTGGGATCTGTGGATGACGCACTGTTATGGGGGATCTGTGGATGACGCACTGTTATGGGGGATCTGTGGATGACGCCGTTATGAGGATCTGCGGATGACGCACTGTTATGGGGATCTGTGGATGACGCTCTGTTATGGGGGATCTGTGGATGACGCACTGTTATGGGGGATCTGTGGATGACGCACTGTTATGGGGGATCTGTGAGTGACGCTCTGTTATGGGGATCTGTGCATGATGCTCTGTTATGGGGGATCTGTGGGTGACGCTCTGTTATGGGGGATCTGTGGATGACGCACTGTTATGGGGGATCTGTGGATGAAGCACTGTTATGGGGGATCTGTGGATGAAGCACTGTTATGGGGGATCTGTGGATGACGCACTGTTATGGGGGATCTGTGGGTGACGCTCTGTTATGGGGGATCTGTGGATGACGCACTGTTATGGGGGATCTGTGGATGACGCACTGTTATGGGGATCTGTGGATGATGCACTGTTATGGGGATCTGTGGATGACGCACTGTTATGAGGATCTGTGGATGACGCGCTGTTATGGGGGATCTGTGGATGACGCCCTGTTATGGGGATCTGTGGATGACGCTCTGTTATGGGGGATCTGTGGATGATGCACTGTTATGAGGATCTGTGGATGACGCACTGTTATGGAGGATCTGTGGATGATGCACTGTTATGGGGGATCTGTGGATGACGCGCTGTTATGGGGGATCTGTGGATGACACCCTGTTATGGGGATCTGTGGATGACGCTCTGTTATGAGGGATCTGTGGATGATGCACTGTTATGGGGATCTGTGGATGATGCACTGTTATGGGGATCTGTGGATGACGCACTGTTATGGGGATCTGTGGATGATGCACTGTTATGGGGGATCTGTGGATGACGCTCTGTTATGGGATCTGTGGATGACGCACTGTTATGAGGATCTGTGGATGATGCATTGTTATTGGGATCTGTGGATGACGCACTGTTATGGGGGATCTGTGGATGACGCACTGTTATGGGGGATCTGTGGATGACGCCGTTATGAGGATCTGCGGATGACGCACTGTTTGGGGATCTGTGGATGACGCTCTGTTATGGGGGATCTGTGGATGACGCACTGTTATGGGGGATCTGTGGAT
>JARQOD010000005.1:16294455-16337625 GCA_033576555.1 Oophaga sylvatica | reverse complement strand
TGGGGATCTGTGGATGATGCACTGTTATGGGGATCTGTGGATGATGCACTGTTATGGGGGATCTGTGGATGACGCTCTGTTATGGGGATCTGTGGATGATGCACTGTTATGGGGATCTGTGGATGGTGCACTGTTATGGGGGATCTGTGGATGACGCACTGTTATGAGGATCTGTGGATGACGCTCTGTTATGAGGGATCTGTGGATGATGCACTGTTATGGGGATCTGTGGATGATGCACTGTTATGGGGGATCTGTGGATGACGCACTGTTATGAGGATCTGTGGATGACGCGCTGTTATGGGGGATCTGTGGATGACACCCTGTTATGGGGATCTGTGGATGACGCACTGTTATGAGGATCTGTGGATGATGCACTGTTATGGGGGGATCTGTGGATGACGCACTGTTATGGGGATCTGTGGATGACGCTCTGTTATGAGGGATCTGTGGATGATGCACTGTTATGGGGATCTGTGGATGATGCACTGTTATGGGGATCTGTGGATGACGCACTGTTATGGGGATCTGTGGATGACGCACTGTTATGAGGGATCTGTGGATGACGCTCTGTTATGGGGATCTGTGGATGACGCACTGTTATGGGGATCTGTGGATGATGCATTGTTATTGGGATCTGTGGATGACGCACTGTTATGGGGGATCTGTGGATGACGCACTGTTATGGGGGATCTGTGGATGACGCCGTTATGAGGATCTGCGGATGACGCACTGTTATGGGGATCTGTGGATGACGCTCTGTTATGGGGGATCTGTGGATGACGCACTGTTATGGGGGATCTGTGGATGACGCACTGTTATGGGGGATCTGTGAGTGACGCTCTGTTATGGGGATCTGTGCATGATGCTCTGTTATGGGGGATCTGTGGGTGACGCTCTGTTATGGGGGATCTGTGGATGACGCACTGTTATGGGGGATCTGTGGATGAAGCACTGTTATGGGGGATCTGTGGATGAAGCACTGTTATGGGGGATCTGTGGATGATGCTCTGTTATGGGGATCTGTGGATGATGCAGTGTTATGGGGGATCTGTGGATGACGCACTGTTATGGGGGATCTGTGGATGACGCACTGTTATGGGGGATTTGTGGATGATGCACTGTTATGGGGGATCTGTGGATGACGCACTGTTATGGGGGATTTGTGGATGACGCACTGTTATGGGGATCTGTGGATGATGCAGTGTTATGGGGGATCTGTGGATGACGCACTGGTATGGGGGATTTGTGGATGATGCACTGTTATGGGGATCTGTGGATGACGCTCTGTTATGGGGATCTGTGGGTGACGCACTGTTATGGGGGATCTGTGGATGACGCACTGTTACGGGGGATCTGTGGATGATGCTCTGTTATGGGGGATCTGTGGATGATGCTCTGTTATGGGGGATCTGTGGATGATGCACTGTTATGGGGGATCTGTGGATGATGCACTGTTATGGGGATCTGTGGATGACGCTCTGTTATGGGGGATCTGTGGATGATGCACTGTTATGGGGGATCTGTGGATGATGCTCTGTTATGGGGGATCTGTGGATGATGCACTCTTATGGGGGATCTGTGGATGATGCAGTGTTATGGGGGATCTGTGGATGATGCAGTGTTATGGGGGGATCTGTAGATCATGCACTCTTTTGGGGCATTGTTGGGTGGCACACTGTGGAGGCTTCTGTGACTGTCCCTTTCAGTATGTGGGGTGGAGGGATTTTATACTGGAATGCTCAGGGTTAATGGCACTAATAATGTTCTCCCTTGATACAGTGGCACATGGTCTTTTGTGCAGGGATCGGGGCGGTGAATGTCACTGGTAGCAGAGATAGTACTTATAATTAGCCGTCAGTGCTGTCTCCGCGGGCGGCTGGAGCTGTGATCAGCGGGTGTAATGTGTGTTATCACCAGTGCAGAGTGTTACACAATGCCCGGCTCCAGCTATGAGTCATCATCTACCAGAACACAGAGGAATCAAAATGTTCCAAAATCAGGGAATAGCATCTCCACCAAAATCGTAACCCGTTCCTTCCCGCGGCTGGCTATAGAGTATAATGACCACCTGACCATGCAGTCATGGCCGAAAATGTTGGCACCCTTGCAATTATTCCAGAAAATGAAATATTTCTTCCAGAGAATTATTGCAGTTACACGCTTTGTTATACACAGGTTTATTTACTTTGTGTGTATTAGAAAAACACAAAAAAAAAACTCAGGGGAAAAAAAGGAAAAAATGGGACGTACAAAATTGTTCGCATCTTTCAAAAAATTGTGGGTAAACAACCTTCTTCCAAGCATGTGATGCTCGTTCAAACTCACCTGTGGCAAGTAACAGGCGTGGGCAATAGGAAAATCACACCTAAAACTAGCTAAAAAGGGGAGAAGTTGATGCAATCTTTGCATTGTGTGTCTGTGTAGGTCACACTAAGCATGGAGAACAGAAAGAGGAGAAGAGAACTGTCTGAGGACTTGAGAACCAAAATTGTTCATAAATGTCAACAATCTCAAGGTTACAAGTCCATCTCCAGAGATTTTGATATTCCTTTGTCCATGGTATGCAACATAATCAAGAAGTTTACAACCCATGGCACTGTAGCTAATCTCCCCGGACGTGGACGGCAGAGAAAAATTGATGAAAGGTTGCAACGCAGGATAGTCCGAATTGTGAATAAGCCCCAAGCAAGTTCCAAACAAATTCAAGCTTTCCTGCAGGCTCAGGGTGTATCAGTGTCAGCGCAAACTATCCGTCCACATGTGAATGAAATGCTATGGCAGGAGACCCGGGTGGACCCCACTGTTGACACAGGCATAAAAAAGCTAGACTGCAGTTTGCCAAAATGTACGTGAGTAAGCCAAAATCCTTCCGGAAAAGTGTCTTGTGGACAGATGAGATCCAGATAGAGCTTTTTGGTAAAGCACATCATTCTACTGATTATTGACAGCGGAATGAGGCCTACAAAGAATAGAACACAGTACCTACAGTCAAATATGGTGGAGGGTCAAATATGTTCTGGGGTTGTTTTGCTGCCTCTAGCACTGGGTGCCTTGACTGTGTGCAAAGCATCATGAAATCTGAAGATTACCAAAGGATTTTGTGTCCAGTGTCAGAAACCTGGGTTTGTGTCCTAGCTCATGGGTCTACCAGCAGGACAATGACCCCAAACATACTTCAAGAAGCCCCCAGAAATGGATGGAAACAAAGCGCTGGAGAATTCTGAAGTGGCAGCAATGAGTCCGGATCTAAATCCTGTGGAGAGATCTTAAAATTGCTGTTGGGAGATGACGCCTTCATATATGAAAGACCTGGAGAAGGTTATAGAGGAAAAGTGATCAAAAATTCCAGGTGAGAGGTGCAAGAAGCTTGTAGATGGTTATAGGAAGTGCAGGGCCGGTTTTAGGCAAAGTGGGGCCCTAAGCTAAAGTTTAAAATGGGGCCCCAAATGCTCACATATTGCACATCACACAGAAGCATTTCGGTTGTATTTACGTGCGCTGAGTTCAGGCTGTTAATTGAGTGTGATCGACAACATTGAAGCCGTTCGATGCTTGTTTCCCGGCCTCTTTACACCAACTGAGAAAGAATGATGGGAACAGAACGATCACTAATAGAGCAATCTGTCTCCAGACAGTATCATGTTATCAGCAGCATATCTACAGCTTACACCGGCGATGTGCTGCCGAGAACAATGATTTCTGTTCCGGCATAAACAATCCAATCACTGGATGATTATGCAGCATTTTGCTTCTTTAGTATAATACACCCCATAGTCCTCCATACAGTATAATGTCCACCACAGTCCTCCACATTGTAAAATACACACCCCATAGTCCTCCATATAATAATGTGCCCCATAGTCCTCCATATAGTATAATATATTCCCCATAGTCCTCCATATAGTATAATATAATCCCCATAGTCCTCCTTATAGTATTATACACTCCCCATAGTCCTCCATATAGTATAATACACTCTCTATAGTCCTCCATATATTAAATACACTCCTCAGTCCTCCACATAGTATTATACACTTCCCATAGTCCTCCATATAGTATATTACACTCCTCATAGTCCTCCATATATTAAAATACACTGCCCAGTTCTCCATATAGTATAATATACTCCTCAGTCCTCCATATAGTATAATACACATACACTCCTCATAGTCCTCTATATAGTATAATACACTCCTCAGTCCTCCATATAGTATAATACACTCCTCATAGTCCTCCATATATTAAAATACACTGCTCAGTCCTCCATATAGTATAATATACTCCTCAGTCCTCCATACAGTATAATACACATACACTCCTCATAGTCCTCTATATAGTATAATATACTCCTCAGTCTTCCATATAGTATAATACACTGCTCAGTCCTCCATATAGTATAATACACAGCTCAGTCCTCCATATAGTATAAAACACTCCTCATAGTGCTCCATATAGTATAATGCACCGCCACAGTCATCCATGTAGTACAATTCACTTCCCATAGTATAATCCACCCCATAGTTCTTCATAGTATAATGTACTCCCCATAGTCCTCGGATACAGTATAATGCAGCCCACATATAGTATAATGCAGCCACCCCATAGAGCATAATGCAGCCACCCCACAGAGTATAATGCAACCACCCCATAGAATATAATATAGCCCCCTCAGTGTATAATGCAGCCCCGCCATACAATATAATGTAACCCCCCATAGAATATAATACAGCCCACCTCCCCATAGAATATAATGTAGCCCCCATAGAATATAATACAGCCCACCTCCCCATAGAATATAATGTAGCCCCCATAGAATATAATACAGCCCACCTCCCCATAGAATATAATGTAGCCCCCATAGAATATAATACAGCCCACCTCCCCATAGAATATAATGTAGCCCCCATAGAATATAATACAGCCCACCTCCCCATAGAATATAATGTAGCCCCCCATAGAATATAATACAGCCCACCTCCCAATAGAATATAATGTAGACCCCCATAGAATATAATGTACCCCCCCTTCCCTCTCGAGAATGGCCCCACAGTCCAGTACTCACTAATATATTAAAAAAACAAAAACAAAACACAATTCTCACCTCTCCTCGTGCCTCAGCTCCGGTGTCCGAGTCTGTACACAGTGGGTGAGCGATGAAGTGACGTCATCGCGCACCCGCAGTGTCAGAGGCAGAGGGGACTGATGGGAGAGGGAGAATCATCATTGCTTTGACCTGTACCAGGGTCTATGACGCCGGTATAGTTCAATGCGGCGGCGTTGGGGGGAGTCGGCGCTGGCGGCGGCGGGGGGAGTCGACGCTGGCAGCAGGCGGTCCCCCCTGACTCACAGGCCCTATAGCGGCTGCTATAGAGGCAAGCCACTGGCTGGGGGCCCTGAGGGAGCGGGGCCCTAGGCAGCTGCCTGGTCTGCCTGCTGTTAACGCCGGCTCGGAGGAAGTGGTTGATTGCAGTTATTTATTCCAAAGGGCGCAACCAAATATTAAGGAGGGTCCTAACAATCTTGTCCGGCCCATTGCTGGGGTTATGGATTTGTTACCTGATTCTGTATCATTGCATCAATGCAGGAGCGTAAGAGGACGTTCATAACCCCAATACACGGCCCCCATCACAGTGCTGTGTGCCTCCACCTGGGGGCGCTCTGCCATCTGTCCTCCCTTCTGGCTCCAATGTGTCGGACTCCATTATTGTACATGGATGGCCCTTTCTGTGGATCCGTTAGTACAATCTTCCCTTTGGACCACCTTATGACATTTTCATGCTTCAATTTTGTATAATGAATTTCTGAACAAGATCTCTGCTTTCCGTCAGTGAATAGCAACGCACTTTACTTCACCCCCTCTGCAGGCCTGATAGGCTCAGCCCACAACTGTATCCATTTCTCTGTGTTCCGAGACAGATACACTGTAACAAACCCTCAGAGATGTGGAGAGATTTGTGCTGTCGCTGTCGACACTGGACACCATTGCTCAGCACTGTCAATCGTCAGGAAATTTCTGCACAGTCAGTATAAACAAATGGCATTTTTTTTTCCCGTCTATGATTTTTTGAAGTTGTAGAAATGTTTTCAGATTATCAATTAACATTTGGGCTGAAGACATCACTCAAAATCGCCTATGTGAACATTCACTGACAGCAAGCAGAGATCTGGGGAATAAAACACAAAGTGCCAGTAGGTTGCAGGAGTATCATTATATGACGCCTGCCAGCAGCACACCTCGATCAATATTAAAGGATCCGGCGATCACCCTCATTCCAGCAGTATGTAATGTGTTTACTGTCCGCATGCCCCTTTAAGAACCTCCCGTTATATCTCTTATAACGCTATTCCGGTTCCATGGAGGTGAGTGGCGCAGAGGAGTCAGCAATCTATGGCGGAACAGAAACTACAGGACAGGGACAGAAAACCTGGGGAGATGCAGCAGACTCAGCGCCACATTTCTGCTTCCACATCAAAAAGCAAAAAACCAAGTCAGACCCCTTTGTTCTGCTGTGGTCCCCGCTCTTAACCCCATGTCTGAATCTGTCACCTGCCATAAATTATCAAACCCTTCTATCACACCTACTAATCCTTTCAACTAAGCAAAATGGAGTCTGTGAAATCCCATACAGCTATACAACGCCCAGCCTACAACCTCTCCTACCATCTTCACACGCTTCTCAAACACTCTGTGCTGCTGTGTGACTCCGTCAGCTATAGAACGCCCAGCCTACAACCTCTCCTACCATCTTCACACGCTTCTCAAACACTCTGTGCTGCTGTGTGACTCCGTCAGCTATAGAACGCCAGCCTACAACCTCTCCTACCATCTTCACACTCTTCTCAAATACTCTGTGCAGCCGTGTGACTCCGTCAGCTACAGAACGCCCAGCCTACTACCTCTCCTACCATCTTCACACTCTTCTCAAATATTCTGTGCTGCTGTGTGACTCCATCAGATATAGAACGCCCAGCCTACTACCTCTCCTACCATCTTCACACTCTTCTCAAATATTCTGTGCTGCTGTGTGACTCCATCAGATATAGAACGCCCAGCCTACTACCTCTCCTACCATCTTCACACTCTTCTCAAATATTCTGTGCTGCTGTGTGACTCCTTCAGCTATAGAACGCCCAGCCTACTACCTCTCCTACCATCTTCACACTCTTCTCAAATATTCTGTGCTGCTGTGTGACTCCATCAGCATTAGAACGCCCAGCCTACTAACTCTCCTACCATCTTCACACTCTTCTCAAACACTCTGTGCTGCTGTGTGACTCCTTCAGCTATAGAACGCCCAGTCTACTACCTCTCCTACCATCTTCACACTCTTCTCAAACACTCTGTGCTGCTGTGTGACTCCGTCAGCTATAGAATGCCCAGCCTACAACCTCTCCTACCATCTTCACACTCTTCTCAAATACTCTGTGCTGCTGTGTGACTCCATCAGCTATAGAACACCAAGCCTACAACCTCTCCTACCATCTTCACACTCTTTTCAAATACTCTGTGCTGCTGTGTGACTCCATCAGCTATAGAATGCCCAGGCTACAACTTCTCCTACCATCTTCACACTCTTCTCAAATACTCTGTGCTGCTGTGTGACTCCATCAGCTATATAACGCCCAGCCTACAACCTCTCCTACCATCTTCACACTCTTCTCAAATACTCTGTTCTGCTGTGTAACTCCGTCAGATATAGAACGCCCAGTCTACAACCTCTCCTACCATCTTCACATTCTTCTCAAATACTCTGTGCTGCTGTGTAACTCCGTCAGATATAGAACGCCCAGCCTACTACCTCTCCTACCATCTTCACACTCTTCTCAAATATTCTGTGCTGCTGTGTGACTCCTTCAGCTATAGAACGCCCAGCCTACTACCTCTCCTACCATCTTCACACTCTTCTCAAATATTCTGTGCTGCTGTGTGACTCCATCAGCATTAGAACGCCCAGCCTACTAACTCTCCTACCATCTTCACACTCTTCTCAAACACTCTGTGCTGCTGTGTGACTCCTTCAGCTATAGAACGCCCAGTCTACTACCTCTCCTACCATCTTCACACTCTTCTCAAACACTCTGTGCTGCTGTGTGACTCCGTCAGCTATAGAATGCCCAGCCTACAACCTCTCCTACCATCTTCACACTCTTCTCAAATACTCTGTGCTGCTGTGTGACTCCATCAGCTATAGAACACCAAGCCTACAACCTCTCCTACCATCTTCACACTCTTTTCAAATACTCTGTGCTGCTGTGTGACTCCATCAGCTATAGAATGCCCAGGCTACAATTCTCCTACCATCTTCACACTCTTCTCAAATACTCTGTGCTGCTGTGTGACTCCATCAGCTATATAACGCCCAGCCTACAACCTCTCCTACCATCTTCACACTCTTCTCAAATACTCTGTTCTGCTGTGTAACTCCGTCAGATATAGAACGCCCAGTCTACAACCTCTCCTACCATCTTCACATTCTTCTCAAATACTCTGTGCTGCTGTGTAACTCCGTCAGATATAGAACGCCCAGTCTACAACTCTTCTACCATATTCACACTCTTCTCAAATACTCTGTGCTGCTGTGTAACTCCGTATGATATAGAACGCCCAGTGTACAACCTCTCCTACCATCTTCACACATTTCCAAATACTCTGTGCTGCTGTGTGACTCCATCAGCTATAGAACGCCCAGCCTATAACCTCTTCTACCATCTTCACACTCTTCTCAAATACTCTGTGCTGCTGTGTGACTCCGTCAGCTATAGAACGCCCAGCCTACTACCTCTCCTACCATCTTCACACTCTTCTCAAATACTCTGTGCTGCTGTGTGACTCCATCAGCTATAGAACACCAAGCCTACAACCTCTCCTATCATCTTCACACTCTTCTCAAATACTCTGTGCAGCCGTGTGACTCCGTCAGCTACAGAACGCCCAGCCTACTACCTCTCCTACCATCTTCACACTCTTCTCAAATACTCTGTGCTGCTGTGTGACTCCATCAGATATAGAACGCCCAGCCTACTACCTCTCCTACCATCTTCACACTCTTCTCAAATATTCTGTGCTGCTGTGTGACTCCATCAGCATTACAACGCCCAGCCTACTAACTCTCCTACCATCTTCACACTCCTCTCAAATACTCTGTACTGCTGAAAACCCTGCGCCTGCCACTCACTCTACTTCATCCCTTTTGTTTATGGCACTCCTGTAAAAATCGGTGACCTCCCATTTGTATATAATCAGCCCAGACTTCACTTCTCATGATACTGACAGATCTCTGACCCCGACAAGATCATCACGCTGCTTTCCTTAAATGCTCTGTGCTGTTTCTTACAGCTGTGCAGAATTAAGGTTTGGAAAGTCATGGCTCAGCAACTGGGGTGGAACAACTACTTACAGCATGCTGGTGGTAGTAGTTAGGGGCACAGGCTGGTGAAGGTGGGTATTTTTTGGGGCAGGGACCCATGTGACCGGGCTTTGCTCTTTCATATTATTTCGATGCTTAAACCTTTTAGTGAGGAGATCGGCTCGCACAGATTTAGGTCACTGTCAGCTGATGGAAAGCTCTCCGGCCGGTCCGGGGGAAGGGACTTGGATCAGGAGCCGCATTCAGTGAGCGGAGAACAGATTTATAGGAAATATCCAGAATGTTGCAATAACTGATTATTTCATAAAGGAATGGAAAACACGAAATAAGATACTAAGTAACAAATCTTAGCAGAGAAATCCGCCTCTTTCTCCTCCTGGACCGATCATTCTCAATTCATATTCAGTGAAGACAGAAACTCCCATTACTGAGACCGGAGATGAAGGTTGGTGCTTGTACAATTCTATGGAGGAGCTAGAGACATTCTGCTGCATATTCTCCTGAGACAACAGTTACACTTCTCCATAGAACTTCACGAGCACCAATCTTATCTCACTAATGGGAAAGTCTTATTCACTAAAGTCACATTTTACCCCTGAATTAAGAACTTTGAGAATGAATAATTCAGTCCAGGAGGAAGGAAAGCAGATCTCTCTGACAACCAATATTACAATTACTTATTTCACATGTACACGACTTACTAAAAAAAAATGAAACGACGGCTGCTCTTTAAAGCAAAACGTCAAAAAAGTGTGCTCATATTGTGTTAAAAAGGGGTAAAGCAGACACCCCAAAATCTCAGGTCTGAACGAAGATAATAAATGTACATCAGACTACTACCATTCACACGAAGGATACTCCACCAGCAGAATAGTGAGTGCAGCTCTGGAGTATAATACAGGATGTAACTCAGGATCAGTAATGTAATGTATGTACACAGTGACTGCACCAGCAGAATAGTGAGTGCAGCTCTGAGGTATAATACAGGATGTAACTCAGGATCAGTAATGTAATGTATGTACACAGTGACTGCACCAGCAGAATAGTGAGTGCAGCTCTGGAGTATAATACAGGATGTAACTCCGGATCAGTAATGTAATGTATGTACACAGTGACTGCACCAGCAGAATAGTGAGTGCAGCTCTGAGGTATAATACAGGATGTAACTCAGGATCAGTAATGTAATGTATGTACACAGTGACTGCACCAGCAGAATAGTGAGTGCAGCTCTGGAGTATAATACAGGATGTAACTCAGGATCAGTAATGTAATGTATGTACACAGTGACTGCACCAGCAGAATAGTGAGTGCAGCTCTGAGGTATAATACAGGATGTAACTCAGGATCAGTAATGTAATGTATGTACACAGTGATGCACCAGCAGAATAGTGAGTGCAGCTCTGGAGTATAATACAGGATGTAACTCAGGATCAGTAATGTAATGTATGTACACAGTGACTGCACCAGCAGAATAGTGAGTGCAGCTCTGGAGTATTATACAGGATGTAACTCAGGATCAGTAATGTAATGTATGTATACAGTGACTGCACCAGCAGAATAGTGAGTGCAGCTCTGGAGTATAACACAGGATGTAACTCCGGATCAGTAATGTAATGTATGTACACAGTGACTGCACCAGCAGAATAGTGAGTGCAGCTCTGGGGTATAACACAGGATGTAACTCAGGATCAGTAATGTAATGTATGTACACAGTGACTGCACCAGCAGAATAGTGAGTGCAGCTCTGGAGTATAATACAGGATGTAACTCAGGATCAGTAATGTAATGTATGTACACAGTGACTCCACCAGCAGAATAGTGAGTGCAGCTCTGGAGTATAATACAGGATGTAACTCAGGATCAGTAATGTAATGTATGTACACAGTGACTCCACCAGCAGAATAGTGAGTGCAGCTCTGGAGTATAATACAGGATGTAACTCAGGATCAGTAATGTAATGTATGTACACAGTGACTGCACCAGCAGAATAGTGAGTGCAGCTCTGGAGTATAATACAGGATGTAACTCAGGATCAGTAATGTAATGTATGTACACAGTGACTGCACCAGCAGAATAGTGAGTGCAGCTCTGGAGTATAATACAGGATGTAACTCAGGATCAGTAATGTAATGTATGTACACAGTGACTGCACCAGCAGAATAGTGAGTGCAGCTCTGGAGTATAATACAGGATGTAACTCAGGATCAGTAATGTAATGTATGTACACAGGGACTGCACCAGCAGAATAGTGAGTGCAGCTCCGGAGTATAATACAGGATGTAACTCAGGATCAGTAATGTAATGCATGTACACAGTGACTGCACCAGCAGAATAGTGAGTGCAGCTCTGGAGTATAATACAGGATGTAACTCAGGATCAGTAATGTAATGTATGTACACAGTGACTGCACCAGCAGAATAGTGAGTGCAGCTCTGGAGTATAATACAGGATGTAACTCAGGATCAGTAATGTAATGTATGTACATAGTGACTGCACCAGCAGAATAGTGAGTGCAGCTCTGGGGTATAATACAGGATGTAACTCAGGATCAGTAATGTAATGTATGTACACAGTGACTGTACCAGCAGAATAGTGAGTGCAGCTCTGGAGTATAATACAGGATGTAACTCAGGATCAGTAATGTAATGTATGTACATAGTGACTGCACCAGCAGAATAGTGAGTGCAGCTCTGGAGTATAATACAGGATGTAACTCAGGATCAGTAATGTAATGTATGTACATAGTGACTGCACCAGCAGAATAGTGAGTGCAGCTCTGGAGTATAATACAGGATGTAACTCAGGATCAGTAATGTATGTACACAGTGACTGCACCAGCAGAATAGTGAGTGCAGCTCTGGGGTATAATACAGGATGTAACTCAGGATCAGTAATGTACTGTATGTACACAGTGACTGCACCAGCAGAATAGTGAGTGCAGCTCTGGAGTATAATACAGGAGGTAACTCAGAATCAGTAATGTAATGTATGTACACAGTGACTGCACCAGCAGAATAGTGAGTGCAGCTCTGGAGTATAATACAGGATGTAACTCAGGACCAGTAATGTAATGTATGTACACAGTGACTGCACCAGCAGAATAGTGAGTGCAGCTCTGGAGTATAATACAGGATGTAACTCAGGATCAGTAATGTAATGTATGTACACAGTGACTGCACCAGCAGAATAGTGAGTGCAGCTCTGGAGTATAATACAGGATGTAACTCAGGACCAGTAATGTAATGTATGTACACAGTGACTGCACCAGCAGAATAGTGAGTACAGCTCTGGAGTATAATACAGGATGTAACTCAGGATCAGTAATGTAATGTATGTACACAGTGACTGCACCAGCAGAATAGTGAGTGCAGCTCTGGAGTATAATACAGGATGTAACTCAGGATCAGTAATGTAATGTATGTACACAGTGACTGCACCAGCAGAATAGTGAGTGCAGCTCTGGAGTATAATACAGGATATAACTCAGGATCAGTAATGTAATGTATGTACACAGTGACTGCACCAGCAGAATAGTGAGTGCAGCTCTGGAGTATAATACAGGATGTAACTCAGGACCAGTAATGTAATGTATGTACACAGTGACTGCACCAGCAGGATAGTGAGTGCAGCTCTGGAGTATAATACAGGATGTAACTCAGGATCAGTAATGTAATGTATGTACATAGTGACTGCACCAGCAGAATAGTGAGTGCAGCTCTGGAGTATAATACAGGATGTAACTCAGGATCAGTAATGTAATGTATGTACATAGTGACTGCACCAGCAGAATAGTGAGTGCAGCTCTGGAGTATAATACAGGATGTAACTCAGGATCAGTAATGTATGTACACAGTGACTGCACCAGCAGAATAGTGAGTGCAGCTCTGGGGTATAATACAGGATGTAACTCAGGATCAGTAATGTACTGTATGTACACAGTGACTGCACCAGCAGAATAGTGAGTGCAGCTCTGGAGTATAATACAGGAGGTAACTCAGAATCAGTAATGTAATGTATGTACACAGTGACTGCACCAGCAGAATAGTGAGTGCAGCTCTGGAGTATAATACAGGATGTAACTCAGGACCAGTAATGTAATGTATGTACACAGTGACTGCACCAGCAGAATAGTGAGTGCAGCTCTGGAGTATAATACAGGATGTAACTCAGGATCAGTAATGTAATGTATGTACACAGTGACTGCACCAGCAGAATAGTGAGTGCAGCTCTGGAGTATAATACAGGATGTAACTCAGGACCAGTAATGTAATGTATGTACACAGTGACTGCACCAGCAGAATAGTGAGTACAGCTCTGGAGTATAATACAGGATGTAACTCAGGATCAGTAATGTAATGTATGTACACAGTGACTGCACCAGCAGAATAGTGAGTGCAGCTCTGGAGTATAATACAGGATGTAACTCAGGATCAGTAATGTAATGTATGTACACAGTGACTGCACCAGCAGAATAGTGAGTGCAGCTCTGGAGTATAATACAGGATATAACTCAGGATCAGTAATGTAATGTATGTACACAGTGACTGCACCAGCAGAATAGTGAGTGCAGCTCTGGAGTATAATACAGGATGTAACTCAGGACCAGTAATGTAATGTATGTACACAGTGACTGCACCAGCAGGATAGTGAGTGCAGCTCTGGAGTATAATACAGGATGTAACTCAGGATCAGTAATGTAATGTAATGTACACAATGACTGCACCAGCAGAATAGTGAGTGCAGCTCTGGAGTATAATGCAGGATGTAACTCAGGATCAGTAATGTAATGTATGTACACAGTGACTGCACCAGCAGAATAGTGAGTGCAGCTCTGGAGCATAATACAGGATGTAACTCAGGATCAGTAATGTAATGTATGTACACAGTGACTGCACCAGCAGAATAGTGAGTGCAGCTCTGAGGTATAATACAGGATGTAACTGAGGATCAGTAATGTAATGTATGTACACAGTGACTGCACCAGCAGAATAGTGAGTGCAGCTCTGGGGTATAATACAGGATGTAACTCAGGATCAGTAATGTAATGTATGTACACAGTGACTGCACCAGCAGAATAGTGAGTGCAGCTCTGGGGTATAATACAGGATGTAACTCAGGATCAGTAATGTAATGTATGTACACAGTGACTGCACCAGCAGAATAGTGAGTGCAGCTCTGGAATATAATACAGGATGTAACTCAGGCTCAGTAATGTAATGTATGTACACAGTGACTGCACCAGCAGAATAGTGAGTGCAGCTCTGGAGTATAATACAGGATGTAACTCAGGATCAGTAATGTAATGTATTGTAGCCTTTCCAGGGGGTTTTAGCTCTAGGATCGCTGTCTGGGTAGACAGAATGGCATGAAAACAGTTCATACAGACAGCAGTTTGGTGAAAACTGGCCGCAACCAGTTTTATTAAAGTCCACAGCACACAGATAAAAACAAAGCATAAACAAAAGACCTAGGCTTGTCTAGCCACTAATTACACTTATGTAATGTCCCTTTCTATCAGGAACCCAGACTCTATCAGTCTGTGCCCAAAACAACACATATGATATATGTTACCAGTATGGAGCTTCACAGATACTCCTCCTTATGTCTGAAGGTCCACCCGATGTCCAGACTTGAGAGAGATCCACTCCTATTCAGTAGTCATTATCCTGGAGGTTCACAGAGACACTCCTGTGTCCGGGGTACCTCTAACCCAGACTGAGATAGCTCCCCTCCTCTTCAGTAATCATCAGCATGGAGGTTCACAGAGACACTCCTGTGTCCGGGGTACATCTAACCCAGACTGAGACGGCTCCCCTCCTCTTCAGTAATCATCAGCATGGAGGTTCACAGAGACACTCCTGTGTCCGGGGTACATCTAACCCAGACTGAGACGGCTCTCCTCCTCTTCAGTAGCTTATCCGCATGCATTCTCACAGAGACTGCTTCCTTGTGCCAGGACACCTCTCTGTGTCCAGGCTAAAGACAGCTCTAACACTCTTGGAGACTGTTTCTTGTGCCAGGACACCTCCCTGTGTCCAGGCTAAACTAGCTCTCAGATTGTGTTTCCAGACACCTATTTCTGGCTTCTTAATTAACAGCTGAGTGGTTACAGGTTTGAGCTGCAAGTATGCACTGAGTGGAAGGTGTAATGACCTTTCTCTACCACCAGGTCTACAAAGCCATACACCTCCCTTATACCAGTCAGCAAAGCACCCAGGTGAAATATACACCCCATCTAACCCACATATTCTCACTGTCTCACATATCCCCCCCCTCTTCTCCAGACCGGAGGGCTGGTCATCCAGACCGGAGGACTGGTCAACAAACCTCAAGAGACAGTGAACACAGCTCAAGTCATGGCCCACATCATCTTCATCTTTATCTTCCATTAAGCAGGGTTTCTATACCCTTCACACACACACACACACACTGTGTGATGTCACAGTCATGTGACCAGTCAACTGAGGAGAAGGAACATGGACAGTCAAAACATACATACTGATCCATTAAATGAATGCCAGCCAGCGCTGCATTACCCATCCGTCCCCTCTGCATACAGCTTTATCCTAGGTATTTAGACACATACCCCTTAGGTGGGTTTGTAGGTGACTGGACCCGCCCAGCTGTCCAAGTCACCTGGAAGCCTCCCAATGTATAGCACAAGTCTCAGCAGTAGATCTGCTGAACCAAAATATATCCAGGCTTCCATCACAGGGCCGCCCACCTCTGCGATACATACCGTCCATCCATCACATGCTTCCATGCATATCCTGAGGGCCATACCCAGTGCCCCCTCTGTTCAAATTTGTGGGGTCGAACACCTGCCACCCGACCAGAGATCCCCCTCGGTCGCCTCTGCCAGTCACCCCGTCTCAGTTGATTTTGGGCACTATGCAATATCACCTCTTTGTTAGGCTTCTCCCGCCCCCAGCGGTCAGAACGTTGGCCTTGTCCTTGTGTCGGTGTCACCTCACCCGACCTTTCTTTCCCGAACTGACTCCCACCGTCGTTGCGGCCACGAGTCCATCGTCCAGTCAAGCTTACTGGTAGCTCTGAGTCTGACTCTCTGTCTTTTCGTCCGCCACCGGGTCTCACACTCAGCCGTGAGCTAACAGAAGCGTCATCTCTACCCTCATTGTTTTAGCACGTCTACTGCCAATCCCCAGGGAAGCCTCTCGTCTCTCCCTTTCTTTGGGCTGGAAGTAGTCGCTCTCTTTGTTCCAACTGTAAAACATCCTCAGATGGCATCTTCTGTCTGGCTGTAAGGTCAGCATCAGCCTTCTTCTCAGGACTCTCAACCTCTTCTGCTACCATGCCTTCCTCATTTGCACTGGTTGCTTTATTGTCATCAGATGATTCATTATCACTCCCACTATCCCTGTCTGACCCCTTTTTCTCAGCCACATCCGGCTCACTTTCAGGGTTAGACACTTCATTTTCATTCACATCCGGCTCACTGTCAGGGTTATACAATTCACTCTCATCCGGCTCACTTTCAGGAGTATACAATTTATTTTCATTCACATCTTGCTCACTGTCAGGGTTATACAACTCATTCCCATTCACATCTTGATCTGGAACCTTAGTTAACATGTTATCCTCAACATTAACTTCACCATCTGGTCCCTCAAGTATGTGACTATGTGACAACCCCAGCACTATACCTCCATATAGCTCAGGTACCAGGAGCTGACTCACGACCTCTCCCTGGACTTCAGTGTCCCTAAACAATAGGTTATTGTTCATGGCAGCATGAGGAAACCTCTCCTCAGAGCCAGGCTCTTGGGGAACCTCATTCAGAACAATTACATTTTCCTGTGTCGTTTTAAGAGTGGGGTCTCGCACCGGCTCTCTCCCAAAATTGTCACAGGACACAGGCAGGTCAGGGACACTCGGTTCCCGAGAACCACCATCCTCGTCTCCCAACATCACCTGCAAAGAAATTTCATCTTTATCACGGTCATCATCAGTATCATACAAGATAAACGGCCCACTAACATTGTGTTCCGCCCCTCGGGACTGCGTACCCTCAGTAGGGGCTTCATCACACTGTCCATCAGAATCACCCTTCCCCCAGAGATCCTTAGACCGGGGAAAGTCATTACCCAATATAACGGGTTGCACCAGGGTCTTCACTACCCCCACTTCACATGAAACCTCCCCGAGTTTGGGGACCAAGTCCACGGCAGTCTCTGGGTAGACTTTGGTGTCTCCATGGATGTACACCATACTCAGGTGCTTATCAGGGATGAAGTCCCTATCAATCAGGCTGTCACATACGGAAGTCACTGGACTCTGAGTCCAAGAGGGCCTGCGCTGGGCAACCATTTGTAACCACCGGGGACACCTGTGGTCCAGTCTCTTCGGTTGCGGTGGTCACACACACAGGTTCTGCGCAGAGAGAGAGGGATCTGCCAACATCACGGCACATAGGCTCCCCCTCTAATGGACAGTTGGCTGCAATTTCACGACATCTCCAACACTGTCCATCACACTCTTCCACCCACATGTCCCCTCGGGCCTGAACCCGCTTATCAGCATACCCCATGTCCCCAACAGCTGGAACGCTCTTACCGGGAGAGTTCGACGTCCGGGAACTCTGAAGTGACGTCCTCTCAGACGGCTGTACCTCAGGAGAACATGCTCGGGTGTAGCGGTTCACTGTAGGACATGCTCGGGTGTAGCGGTTCACTACCACCTTTTCAACTCCATAATCAGGCCTGCTGACTGCAGACTCCCAACTGTATCTCCAGTCATGAACTCCCCTGGCATGGGCTGTCACCGTAACACCCAGCCGGGTACGAATCTCCGCTTTCAACTTGGCATAGTCTTCGCTGTCCTGCTTGCTCAGGTCAGCATAGGCCACCTGGGGCACTCCAATCAGATAGGGTGCGCCATCATGGCCCACTCAGATAGGGGCAGATTCTCCTTCTCTGCCAGTCTCTCAAACCTAGTGAGATATACCTCCACATCATCACGAGGTGTCATCTTTTCCAGGGACCGTCTTACCGCTTTCTTTACATCGGACAAGTCAGGTGCCTTCACAACATTACTCTGAGCCACGGTGCGGAGAGCTGCAATCTGCTCCAACAACCGGTTATTCTCCTGCTGCTGCTGCAGGAATTGCTGCCGGTGCTCCTGCATGCGCTGCTGGTGCTGCAGGCGCTGCTGCTCCATGCTCCGCTGGGCCTGTACCAGGTACTCAACGAACCCCTCCATACTGCCGGACTCATCTGTCTCAATCACAGCAGTCTTATGTTGCACAATAACTTGCGCCATTTGTTCAAACAGCGCCTCCATGCTGTCATCCATGCTGTCAGACTTCTCTGTCTTAACCACGGCAGTCTTCACTCAAGACATACACACACTCTACAGTCTTTTCCATAGAAAAATTTAGCTCTGCTGTGCAGACACTTTTTTTTTTTTTTTTTCCTTTGCAAAGTCTATTAGGGCTACTGTCTCTTTAAGACTGCTCCACAAACTTTTCTTTTGCTGCTGCACATTCCACAGTCATTTTCACAACAAGTTCAGCTTTGCTGTGCATACATTTTCTCTCTGCAGACCCTATCAGGGCCACTGTCTCTCCAAGACTGCTCCAAACAGACGTTTCTGCTGACACACACTTTTTTTTTTTCTGTTGCTATTTCAATAGACTTCACCTTTAATGCTGTCTCTTGCCACTGTGCTGCATGCACACTCCAGCACTAACTGTACCAGGCCCTGCGCTGCCCCAGCATTCTCCACCAATTGTAGCCTTTCCAGGGGGTTTTAGCTCTAGGATCGCTGTCTGGGTAGACAGAATGGCATGAAAACAGTTCATACTGTCATGGGTGCATCGCCATGAAGATCGTCGCGATTGCACATTCTGACTTCTCACAGCTGAGCTGCTGTTTCTTTGTTTTTTGGTAATGAGAGAGTTAATTTTTCCTAGCTCTTTGCTAAGGTTAGGTGCAGCCTCGCCCGGCTGCTTTTGATTATGTTCTAATTAGTTTCCTTTATATTTCTGCCAGTCTGGGTGTTAGACGCCGGTGAAAGCATTCATGTAGTCTAGCAGACTGGATCGGTTCTGGGAATACTTAAGCTAAGAGCTCCTTAGTTGTTTTTACTCTTACAGCTTATAGTTTATCTCTGAGACCTAAGGTGTTCCTACTGTGTGTGAGTGTTGTATGTAAGACTTTATTTACTTTATTTCTTATCTTTCTTGTATGTCTTTCTGTTCATTAACCGTTACCCGGTCATTCCCTTTGGTGGTAATCAGGGTCCTTCTTAGGACTAGAATACAGTTGGCAGGGATTGATAGGAGACAGGGTTTACGCTGGTGGCCTGGACCTCTGTACCTTTAACAGTACCTCCAGGTTGAGGGATTAGTTAGGACCCCAGTTAGGGTCAGCTTAGACCCCGGTCACCCTCTAGCCGGAGACAGCGTATAACGGATTCCGTTTTGACCCACTGGACTTTCTGTCAGGTAAATCTATGTTATCATATAGCTATGCGCATGTTATATAGTATGTTGCCCTTTTGATATAGATTATTGTCATCACATATATATATATCTGCTATACAGCGTGACACATACAGACAGCAGTTTGGTGAAAACTGGCCGCAACCAGTTTTATTAAAGTCCACAGCACACAGATAAAAACAAAGCATAAACAAAAGACCTAGGCTTGTCTAGCCACTAATTACACTTATGTAATGTCCCTTTCTATCAGGAACCCAGACTCTATCAGTCTGTGCCCAAAACAACACATATGATATATGTTACCAGTATGGAGCTTCACAGATACTCCTCCTTATGTCTGAAGGTCCACCCGACGTCCAGACTTGAGAGAGATCCACTCCTATTCAGTAGTCATTATCCTGGAGGTTCACAGAGACACTCCTGTGTCCGGGGTACCTCTAACCCAGACTGAGATAGCTCCCCTCCTCTTCAGTAATCATCAGCATGGAGGTTCACAGAGACACTCCTGTGTCCGGGGTACATCTAACCCAGACTGAGACGGCTCCCCTCCTCTTCAGTAATCATCAGCATGGAGGTTCACAGAGACACTCCTGTGTCCGGGGTACATCTAACCCAGACTGAGACGGCTCTCCTCCTCTTCAGTAGCTTATCCGCATGCATTCTCACAGAGACTGCTTCCTTGTGCCAGGACACCTCTCTGTGTCCAGGCTAAAGACAGCTCTAACACTCTTGGATACTGTTTCTTGTGCCAGGACACCTCCCTGTGTCCAGGCTAAACTAGCTCTCTGACTGTGTCCGCAGACACCTATTTCTGGCTTCTTAATTAACAGCTGAGTGGTTACAGGTTTGAGCTGCAAGTGTGCAATGAATGCAAGGTGTAGTGACCTTTCTCTACCACCAGGTCTACAAAGCCATACACCTCCCTTATACCAGTCAGCAAAGCACCCAGGTGAAATATAACCCCATCTAACCCACATATTCTCACTGTCTCACAGTATGTACACAGTGACTCCACCAGCAGAATAGTGAGTGCAGCTCTGGAGTATAATACAGGATGTAACTCAGGATCAGTAATGTAATGTATGTACACAGTGACTGCGCCAGCAGAATAGTGAGTGCAGCTCTGGGTATAATACAGGATATAACTCAGGATCAGTAATGTAATGTATGTACACAGTGACTGCACCAGCAGAATAGTGAGTGCAGCTCTGGGGTATAATACAGGATATAACTCAGGATCAGTAATGTAATGTATGTACACAGTGACTGCACCAGCAGAATAGTGAGTGCAGCTCTGGAGTATAATACAGGATATAACTCAGGATCAGTAATGTAATGTATGTACACAGTGACTGCACCAGCAGAATAGTGAGTGCAGCTCTGGAGTATAATACAGGATATAACTCAGGATCAGTAATGTAATGTATGTACACAGTGACTGCACCAGCAGAATAGTGAGTGCAGCTCTGGAGCATAATACAGGATGTAACTCAGGATCAGTAATGTAATGTATGTACACAGTGACTGCACCAGCAGAATAGTGAGTGCAGCTCTGGAGTATAATACAGGATGTAACTCAGGATCAGTAATGTAATGTATGTACACAGTGACTGCACCAGCAGAATAGTGAGTGCAGCTCTGGAGTATAATACAGGAGGTAACTCAGAATCAGTGCAGGATACTGCAGTTGATCTGAGATCAATCAGACATTGGCCAAAACTGGAAAGGGTTTTTAAAACCATTTTTTTATTTTGTTTAAACATGGGGAAGTGAGTCCCCACTGTGACAGACAAACAATGGACCATCTGTCTGCTTCCAGGAACAAAGCCTCTCAACAATAACAATAATTGTGCTGAATAAATTCAGCACAAGAATGTGACGGATTTAAAAAAAAACAACAAAAAAAAAAACACAAATGCCATCACGTGCGGCGGTGCCAGGTGGGAGCGTCTGGTGCATTCAGCAGCAAAACAGTGAACGTCAGCTGATGTGTACGAGCTCTCAGGGGTCTGAACAACTCAGCACAGACAGAGCTGGCACCGTCCCCTGATGTTACCATGGGGTCTACATACCCGCAGTGCCTGGCATCAGAGGAGGGGGCACTCTGTGTACGGCACAAACGCCCCAGTCACAGTCACTAATTTCACGTTTAATTAAATATCTGAAGCCTAATTATCCGAAGATTTGATTGGATGAGTCAGAAACGGGACGTGAAGAAGAGAAATCATCATCAGAGGAAGAAGAAGAGGAGGAAAGAGAAAATCATCACTATATTCACAGACAAGACGGGAAGGAAATATAAAACCAGCAGATGTGAACATATGGAAACTCTATACAGACAAGCTCTAATGCCAGCCCTCCACCAAGGAGAGGGGATAGAATTATTAATAAGGGCAGTATTATAGTAGATATATTCTTGTACATAGGAGCAGTATTATAGTAGTTATATTCTTGTACATAGGAGCAGTATTATAGTAGTTATATTCTTGTACATAGGAGCAGTATTATAGTAGTTATATTCTTGTACATAGGGGCAGTATTGTAGTAGTTATATTCTTGTACATAGGGGCAGTATTATAGTAGTTATATTCTTGTATATAGTGGCAGTATTATAGCAGTTATATTCTTGTACATAGGAGCAGTATTATAGTAGTTATATTCTTGTACATAGGAGCAGTATTATAGTAGTTATATTCTTGTACATAGGAGCAGTATTATAGTAGTTATATTCTTGTACATAGGGGCAGTATTATAGTAGTTATATTCTTGTACATAGGGGCAGTATTACAGTAGTTGTATTCTTGTACATAGGAGCAGTATTATAGTAGTCTCAATCCATCACAGGGATAAGCAGTTGTCGCAGGGGTCACGGTATAAGTCTTGTAGCAGTAGTATAATATAACATCACGTTGTGGTCTCCTTGGAGGATCAGGGGCGCTCATGAGGCCACTTTACCAGGAATTAGTAGCACATAACGAGATGTGACACAAGGTTGTGTAATGGAGACAGTGACAGCTCAAGTGACCAATTTCCTCAAGAACCAGGTATTAAATCATAAGAGGAAGCGATATGAGCTGTAAATAGAAAATAATACACAACCGCTCGTCTCGCACTTCACGTCTGATGACCGACGTGGATGGAAGTCTTATATAATTACACTGGTCACTTATGGGAAGTGTCAGGATCTGCCCTGGATTTACTCCAGCTGTGACTTCAGACTACCTGGGTGCCATTTCTAGGAGTAGGGGTGAGGACCTTTTTTAGATGTCCCTATTATTCTTTTATGGCAGAGACCAAAAGAAATCAATCCAGTCCTCAGGCAGTCGCTCTGATGGGAGGGAGCCTTACACATATGGCGTAATCATCATCATCACATCTCATATTAAGTTGCAGCAATGAAACGGAAACCCTAGTGCTCATTGGCATCCGTGAGTTGGGCAGGTTTGTGGCACTAAATGCATGTTGTGTAAAGGTGCTGATTGATGGAGGTGCCGGGTGTCACAACCCAACAATCTGATACTGACGACCCATTCTAAGAATAGACCATCAATATAAAAGTATCAAACAACCCCTTAACATTTGTGTCTTTTAGCCTGGGAGCGGTGTGATTGATAATTATTAGGTTTAGGTTCCCATCACAAAAGTACCTTAATTTTATAGGTATCTTCTATATAGTAGTAATGCTGTCCAAATTTCACAAATTCAGTGTTTTCATGGTGCAGACACCATCATGTGTGACTGTGGGGATGGTGTTTTCAAGGTGATGGGCAGTGTTAGTTTTCTGCCACACATAGCGTTCGTCCCAAAAAGTTTTACTTTGGTCTCATCTGACCACAGCTCCTTATTCCACATGCTTTCTGTGTCTCCTAAATGGCATGTGAAAGAAGATGCTCTGGTCATATGAGACCAAAGGAGAACTTTTGGGATTAATGTAAAATGCTATGTGCGGCAAAAAACTAACACTGAACATCACCCTAAAAAAACACCATCCCCACCGTCATGCATGGTGGTGGTGGCAGCATCCTGCTGTGGGGAGGCTTTTCTTCAGCAGGGGCAGCAGGGAAATTGGTCAGAGTTCATGGGAAGATGGATGGAGCTAAACCTGTGAGAGGTTGAAAAAGACTTGACACCGGGGCGTAGGTTCACCTTCCAGCAGGACAACAACCCTAAACCTCCAGCCAGAGCTACAATGGAGGGTTTAGATGAAAGTATATTCCTGTGTGAACGGTCCAGTCACCGTCCAGACCCGAATCCCACTGAGAATCTGTGACAAGACGTGAAAATTGCTGATCACAGACGTCTCCATCCAATGTCACTGAGCGAGAGCGAGTGTGCAAAGAAGAAGGGGCAAAAATGTCGCATAAAATCAGACATTGATGATGCTTATGACTTTCTCAGGGCAGATGCTTTGGATCAAATTACCCTCAGAGCTGCGCTCAGCCTGGTGCAGAGACACTAAATCAGAGGCCGCTCATCAATAAGTAACAAACGGTAATGAAAGATTGTGCGTTAGAGCAGAAAACACCACCGCGGTGCCGGAGCTGATGGAGGAGCGGCCGTTGTCTGATGGGAGTTGTTGTCATCTGTAGACCAGAGATGCAGCCACATCAGGTCAAGATGGAGATAATGGGGCAAATGGATGAAAATGGCCTAAAACAAATACTATCGTTTTTGCCCCTAGAGACCAATCACAGCACAGCTTTCATTTTTCAAGACCAGAATATAGAATAAAAGCTGCGCTGTGATTGGTTTATCTTTTACACTGTTTTCAGAAGTCTCCTCCTCCTACTAAGGCCTTCTTGTTCCCCATGGTAACCAATCAGAGTGCAGCTTTCTTGTTTTAAACAGCTCTGGTAAAATGAAAGCTGCGCTCTGATTGGTTGCTATGGGTAACAAAGACTGTTTTGATAAACAAGGCCAAAGAGGGGTCTTAAAGCTGAAAATCTTCTTAAAGGGATTGTCTGGGCAAAATCTAATGTTTTCCTAGTGGCTTGGATATGTAAAACATAAACGAATTATAAAGGCACAAAGCTGGATCCAGAGCTGCTCTGTGGACACAGGAAGCAAAGACGTCATCCTTTCCCCAGCAGCAGGACCACTGCGGGCTGTGATTGGCTGCAGCAATCAGCTGACTTGAGCATTAATTGTGTCATCCAATGACTTGGTCATTCACCTGACCGCTGCAGTCAATCGCGGTCTGCAGTGGTCCTGTTGCTGGTGAATCGGTGACGTCTCTAGAGCCAGGAGGTGGAGTTCAGACTACCGCAGACTACAACGGACAATGTAGGTGGGCTGGAGTCACTGATCATTGCTGTGTCCTGAGGTGATACGGGGGCTGAAGTCCTGGGACCGGCACCCGATGCCACCTAGCGAGTGCACGAGTAACGAGGCGCAGGATGGCGGTTATCTCGCGCTCCGACAGACGAGCAGTCACGATCCGCAGATTGCACACAGTTCTGAGTCACTCGTCTCTGCTGGATCACGACTGCTGCATGTAGCATGGGTGCCCAACATCCCACATCTGCAATCACATGTGGGGGGCAGGGCATTAACCCACTGACTGCCAGATACCAGCACGGGAAAGGTGTCCGACCACCGGCACCACGGCATACAGTACGAATAGTGCCGCAATATGATGCCTGTCCGTACAAGTATACAGTATTAGCCCTCATCAGCCATATGAATCTGACTTCCCAGAAATATATGGGCACACTACATCAATTTACGGGCTCCGCGCGCCAATGTACGGGCTCCGCGCGCCAATGTAGGGGCTTCACGCACCAATGTAGGGGCTCCGCGCTCCAATGTACGGGCTCCGCGCTCCAATGTACGGGCTCCGCGCACCAATGTACGGGCTCCGCGCACCAATGTACGGGCTCCGCGCTCCAATGTACGGCTCCGCGCACCAATGTACGGGCTCCGCGCACCAATGTACGGGCTCCGCGCACCAATGTACGGGCTCCGCGCACCAATGTACGGGCTCTGAGCTCCAATGTACGGACTCCGCGCACCAATGTACGGGCTCCGCGCACCAATGTACGGGCTCCGCGCACCAATGTACGGACTCCGCGCACCAATGTACGGGCTCTGAGCACCAATGTACGGACTCCGAGTGCCAATGTACGGGCTCCGAGCACCAATGTACGGGCTCCGCGCACCAATGTACGGGCTCCACGCGCCAATGTACGGGCTCCGCGCACCAATGTACGGGCTCCGCGCACCAATGTACGGGCTCCGCGCACCAATGTACGGACTCCGCGCGCCAATGTATGGGCTCCACGCGCCAATGTACGGGCTCCGTGCACCAATGTACGGGCTCCGCGCACCAATGTACGGGCTCCGCGCACCAATGTACGGACTCCGCGCGCCAATGTATGGGCTCCACGCGCCAATGTACGGGCTCCGTGCACCAATGTACGGACTCCGAGTGCCAATGTACGGGCTCCACGCGCCAATGTACGGACTCCGAGTGCCAATGTACGGGCTCCACGCGCCAATGTACGGACTCCGAGTGCCAATGTACGGGCTCCGCGCGCCAATGTACGGACTCCGCGCGCCAATGTACGGGCTCCGCGCGCCAATGTACGGGCTCCACGCGCCAATGTACGGGCTCCGCGCACCAATGTACGGACTCCGAGCGCCAATGTACGGACTCCGAGCGCCAATGTACGGGCTCCACGCGCCAATGTACGGGCTCCGTGCACCAATGTACGGACTCCGAGCGCCAATGTACGGGCTCCGCGCACCAATGTACAGGCTCCGCGCACCAATGTACGGGCTCTGAGCACCAATGTACGGGCTCCATGCACCAATCATGCACCAATGTACGGGCTCCACGCACCAATGTACGGGCTCCACGCACCAATGTACGGGCTCCACGCACCAATGTACGGACTCCGCGCGCCAATGTACGGGCTCCACGCACCAATGTACAGGCTCCATGCACCAATCATGCACCAATGTACGGGCTCCACGCACCAATGTACGGGCTCCGCACATTGACTCCATCCACAGATTTACAGGTTCCACTCATCATGTACAGGCTCTACGCGTCAATTTACAGGATCTAAATACCAACTCCATTGACAGACGTACGGCCTCCACGCGCAGATACACGGCTTCATGCACAGACTCCACTGAAGTATGGGCTCCATGCACAGATGTATGTACAGTCATGGCCAAAAGTTTTGAGAATGACACAAATATTAATTTTTACAAAGTCTACTGCTTCACTTCTTCTAATGGCAATTTGCATATACTCCAGAATGTTATAAAGAGTGATCAGCTTAACAGCAATTACTTGCAAAGTCAATATTTGGCTAGAAAATGAACTTTATCCCCCAAAACACATTTCAACATCATTGCAGCCCTGCCTTAAAAGGACCAGCTAACCTCTTTTCAGTGATTGCTCCATTAACACAGGTGTGGGTGTTGATGAGGACATGGCTGGAGATCAATCTGTCATGATTAAGTAAGAATGACACCACTGGACACTTTAAAAGGAGGCTGGTGCTTGGCATCATTGTTTCTCTTCTGTTAACCATGGTTATCTCTAAAGAAACACGTGCAGTCATCATTGCAATGCACAAAAATGGCCTAACAGGGAAGAGTATCGCAGCTAGAAAGATTGCACCTCAGTCAACAATCTATCGCATCATCAAGAACTTCAAGGAGAGAGGTTCCATTGTTGCCAAAAAGGCTCCAGGGCGCCCAAGAAAGACCAGCAAGCACCAGGACCGTCTCTTAAAAGTGTTTCAGCTGCGGGATCGGGCTACCAGCAGTGCAGAGCTTGCTCAGGAATGGCAGCAGGCAGGTGTGAGTGCATCTGCACGCACTGTGAAGCTGAGACTCTTGGAGCAAGGCCTGGTCTCAAGGAGGGCAGCAAAGAAGCCACTTCTCTCCAGAAAAAACATCATGGACAGACTGATATTCTGCAAAAGGTACAGGCAGTGGACTGCTGAGGACTGGGGTAAAGTTATTTTCTCTGATGAATCCCCTTTTCGATTGTTTGGGACATCAGGAAAACGCCTCATTCGGAGAAGACAAGGTGAGCGCTACCACCAGTCTTGTCTCATGCCAACTGTTAAGCATCCTGAAACCATTCATGTGTGGGGTTGCTTCTCAGCCAAGGGAATCGGCTCTCTCACAGTCTTGCCTAAAAACACAGCCATGAATAAAGAATGGTACCAGAATGTCCTCCAAGAGCAACTTCTCCCAACCCTCCAAGAGCAGTTTGGCGATCAACAATGCCTTTTCCAGCATGATGGAGTATCTTGCTATAAAGCAAAGGTGATAACTAAATAGCTCAGGGAACAAAACATAGAGATTTTGGGTCCATGGCCTGGAAACTCCCAGATCTTAATCCCATTGAGAACTTGTGGTCAATCATCAAGAGACGGGTGGACAAATAAAAACCTAAAAATTCTGACAAAATGAAAGCATTGATTGTGCAAGAATGGACTGCTATCAGTCAGGATTTGGTCCAGAAGTTGATTGAGAGCATGCCAGGGAGAATTGCAGAGGTCCTGAAGAAGAAGGGTCAACACTGCAAATATTGACTTGCTGCATTAACTCATTCTAAAGGGTATGCCACACTAAACAGCGTCGCTAACGAGATCGCTAAAATACGTCACTATTTAGCGATCTCGTTCGTGACGCTAACGTGTGTGGCATGTAGCAACGACGTGGCCCCTGCTGTGATCTCGCTGATCGTTCACTAGAGTTCTGGACCGTATTTTGATCGTTGGCGTCCCGCTGGTGAGCCTATATCGCTGTGTCTGGCACCTTTTGTGAGCGATGTGCGCTGTTTTTTACATCGCAATGACCGTTAAAGTCGTTAATGAGATCGCTAACCGCTTTTGAGTCGTTAACGAGATCACTAAGTGTGGCAGCTACTAGAGACATTAAAACGATCACAAAAACGATCTCATTAGCTTGTGTCGTTATTGAGATCGCTAACGAGATCACTAAGTGTGGCAGTACCTTTACTGTCAATATAAGCTTTTGTTACTCATATGTTTACAATTATATTTCTGTCTGTGATAAAAAACATCTGTCAAACACACATAAAAACCAGAGGGCAGCAGATCATGTGAAAATATAATATTTGTGTCATTCTCAAAACTTTTGGCCATGACTGTATGGGCTCCACCCCACGACATACGGGCTCCACGCACGGACGTACGGGCTCCACGTTACGACATACGGGCTCCATACACCGACGTACAATCTCCACACACAGACACATGAGCTCCACACACCGATGTACGATCGGCAAACACCGACGAACGGGATCCTCAGCCACATGTAAGGGCTCCACACACAGATGCACGGGCTCCACGCACCGACATACGGGCTCCACGCACCGACGTACTGGCTCCACACACCGACGTACAGGATCCACATACAGACGCACTGGCTCCACGCACTGACGTACTGGCTCCACGCACCGATGTACTGGCTCCACGCACCGACGTACGGGATCCACATACAGACGCACTGGCTCCACACACTGACGTACTGGCTCCACGCACCGACGTACTGGCTCCACGCACCGAAGTACTGGCTCCACGCACCGAAGTACTGGCTCCACACACCGACGTACGGGATCCACATGCAGACGCACTGGCTCCACGCACCGATGTACTGGCTCCATGCACCGACATACTGGCTCCACGCACCGACGTGTGGGATCCACGCACCGACGTATGGGATCCACGCACCGACGTATGGGATCCACGCACCGACGTACTGGCTCCACACACCGACGTACTGGCTCCACGCACCGACGTATGGGATCCACGCACCGACGTACTGGTTCCACACACCGACGTACTGGCTCCACACACCGACATACGGGTTCCACACACCGACGTATGATCTCCACACACCGACGTATGATCTCCACACACCGACGTACTGGCTCCACACACCGACGTACTGGCTCCACACACCGACGAACTGGCTCCACACACCGACGTACGATCTCCACACACCGACGTACTGGCTCCACGCACCGACGTACTGGCTCCACACACCGACGTACCGGGTTCCACATGCAGACGCACTGGCTCCACGCACCGACGAACTGGCTCCACACACCGACGTACGATCTCCACACACCGACGTACTGGCTCCACGCACCGACGTACTGGCTCCACGCACCGACGTACTGGCTCCACACACCGACGTACGGGATCCACATGCAGACGTACTGGCTCCACACACCGACGTACGGGATCCACATGCAGACGCACTGGCTCCACGCACCGAGGTACTGGCTCTACGCACCGACGTACTGGCTCCACGCACCAACGTACTGGCTCCACGCACCGACGTACTGGCTCCACGCACCGACGTGTGGGATCCACGCACCGACGTATGGGATCCACGCACCGACGTACTGGCTCCACACACCGACGTACTGGCTCCATGCACCGACGTATGGGATCCACGCACCGACGTACTGGCTCCACACACCGACGTACTGGCTCCACGCACCGACGTATGGGATCCACGCACCGACGTACTGGCTCCACACACCGATGTACTGGCTCCACACACCGACGTATGATCTCCACACACCGACGTATGATCTCCACACACCGATGTACTGGCTCCACACACCGACGTACTGGCTCCCCACACCGACTTACTGGCTTCACACACCGTCGTACTGGCTCCACACACCGACGTACAATCTCCACACACCGACGACCTGGCTCCACACACCGGCGTACGGGATTCACACACCGGCGTACGGGTTCCACATACTGACGTACTCGCTCCATACACCGACGTATGATCTCCACACACCAGGGTGGATAAAAATCATGATTTTTTTAAAAAAATCAAAAAAATCAGATTTTTTTGATTTAAATCGGATTTTTTTGATTTAAATCGGATTTATTTGATTTAAATAGGATTTTTTAATCAAGTTGTACACAAGCAAAACTTTGTCTTTTTGCAAATCAAATTATTTTACACAAATAAAAATATTAAAACAGTTGATGATTATGAAACCTAATAATTTTTATTTGCGCTATTAAACAATCAGAATTGAACTACAGAGAGTAAGTACTTTTTAACAATAGCCTATCTCTAACGTTTGAAGTAAGCAAACATCTTCAGTGAATACTTCAGTCCTTTAAGCCTACTGTTTATTTAGGACTTTTAATAGGAAAACTAGTTGTCCTGCTTTAGCAGTTCCTAAGCGGTTTCGGACTGTTGTGTGCACAAAACCAAATGAAGAAAACAATCTCTCTACTCCTGCCGATGAAGCCGATGCAGTCAGTAGCTGAGTAGCTACATTTATTATCTTCGCTGGAAGAACAAGTGATTGCGACTTCCACCAGTCCAGTGGTTTTAGTTCATTAACGACGTTATCTGCAAACATGTATTTTTGAAATGGTGCAGATTCACACTTCAATTTCAGCACAGTTGCCACAATGTCATGGTTAGTATTGGCGAGCCACTCCATTGCAGAGTTGATTTCCGCCTCAGATAGTTTTTTCCCTCTGTAGATGGGATGCAAGATATTGGCTAAATAGTGTTCTTCTTTTAATGCTTGGTCCTTGCGGTGGTGTATTGCAACTTTTACATTGTTTGAGAGGTTCAAGCGATCTAGCGAACCTTCTAAATCTTTCCAAACTTCTGTGGCATCAGCTATGGTTGCAGTATCTTTCTGCATTTTATCCAACGCAATAGATATTGGCTTTAACCTTTCCAAAAGGTCCTCGGCATTTCTCTTCACACCAAGATTTAATACTTTGCTTCGTATATTAGCATCAATTTTATCCCGATGTGTTTCGCAAATGGACACTAATTTTGACCAGTTGTTAATAAACAGTTCCAAGCATTCAGCCAAGGTATTCCATCTAACATCTTGTGGTAGAACCAACTTCAGTCCTCCCATTTCCTTGTAGGTTGCATGTGCAAAATGATTATTGCGGAAATATTTAACAATTTCTACAACATGTTCCTTGACACCCGAAATATGCAGGTCTTTTGCCAAAAGATGCAACAAATGGGCAGAACAACCGTATGTAATGACATTTGTGTCATCCTCATGTGCCAGTTCCGCTCGCATTTTTGCCACATTGCTTGCGTTATCAGTAACTAAGCTCCTTACTTTACATCCAAACTGTTCTTGGCATTGGTGAATTGAGTTCTTAGCAATTTCAAGTAAATATTCAGCAGTATGTGAATTTCCAGATGTGTCGATTGTGTCTGTAAGGTAAGTTTCACCATCTTCTGTTGTGACACAAGTGCAAATTATGGGGTCGTTGTGGATGTTGCTCCAACCATCCAAGCTCATGTTAACAACTTTGTCTTTCAAATATTTTGTACAAGCCGCTCTTTCTTTGTCGTATACAGCCTGAAGATGTTTTCCTGAGATATCAAATCTACTTGGTGGTTTGTAGCCTGGTCTTATTCCTTCGATCATTTGTACAAACAATGGGTGTTCAACTAGTCGGAAAGAAGAATTGGTTGCAAATATGAATTTAGCAATTAATTCATCAAAATGTTCTTTCTGGCTCGTCGTAGTCTTTAAGAGGAATTTTTCTACACTTTGCACGCAAAGTTTTTTGTTGGGCTGCTTTGTTGAAGTTGTACCCAGATATTGATTGTCACGTGCAGCACAAGCCATATTTGATCCTGAAAGCACAGTAATTAAAAATATAATTCGACTGCGTATTTGAAGAAATATAACGAAAATATTTTGAAACAAACTTTTTGAACAATGTAATGGTCCTCGTCCTATAAGGGCTGTCTCAAAAGTTATGCTACTCAAGTTTCCGATGAAGTTGCTGTAATACTAGTAATATCAGAGCAACTGAAAAAAATTATGTCACAAGTTTTAAAAATGTTTTTTTAAAAAAATGGTCAATTTGGCAGACTTCAAAAGTGAATTGTAGCCTACAATAAAAAAAAAATAGGCGTATACACACTCTTATTTTTACTTAACGTTAATCTTCTGTGAAATATTGCCTTAACATAAATTTAAATTCTATACTCCAGAACTAGTGCTAGAAATTTTTATTTTCATAGACTTTAACCATCCCAGTAAAACGTCTGTTAAAATAGGTTGTAATTGCCAGACTTACCACTAGTGCTAGGGTCCTGGTGCATAAGAAGCTGTGGGGGTTCATTGACATTAGTTGTATCACTATCAACATCTTCACTTCCCTTCTGGTTGCAGTTTTCATAATGTGATTTCAAACGGCAAACAAGTCCTTGGATATCCTTTTGACAGTATTTGCACTTTGCTCTCCCACCTTTCTTTCCAAGCTCTGCTGGCATCTCAACAAAATGAACCCAAATAGGGTCTCTCTTACGACCTGCCATGGCTCACGCAGATCACTTCTGAAGTTTGATTGTTACTACAGCCAAGTACTGCTGACTGACTATCCAACAAGTTTGGGCATGTCAACTGAATGGAAAAAGAAACTGAAACCAAGCTACAGAAAGTGAAACCAAGCTAGAAGTGCGGAGTTAATTGAACAATGAGTGAAAGTTTTAGATTTTAATCGTGATTTATATTAAAAAAATCTTTTGATTTAAATCAGTGATTTAAATCATGATTAAAATCACGATTTAAATCGATCTGATTTAAATAGAAAAAAATCATTTGATTTAAATCATGATTTAAATCGTTGATTTAAATCGGCGTGATTTAAATCAATCCACCCTGCCACACACCGACGTACTGGCTCCACACACTGACGTACGATCTCCACACACCGACGTACTGGCTCCACACACCGACTTACTGGCTTCACACACCGTCGTACTGGCTCCACACACCGACGTACGATCTCCACACACCGTCGTACAGGCTCCACACACCGACGTACGATCTCCACACACCGACGTACTGGCTCCACACACCGACGTACGATCTCCACACACCGACGTACTGGCTCCACACACCGACGTACTGGCTCCACACACCGACGTACGGGTTCCACACACCGACGTACGGGTTCCACACACCGACGTATGATCTCCACACACCGACGTATGATCTCCACACACCGATGTACTGGCTCCACACACCGACGTACTGGCTCCACACACCGACGTACGATCTCCACACACCGACGTACTGGCTCCACGCACCGACGTACTGGCTCCACACACCGACGTACGGGATCCACATGCAGACGCACTGGCTCCACGCACCGATGTACTGGCTCCACGCACCGACGTACTGGCTCCACGCACCGACGTACTGGCTCCACGCACCGACGTACTGGCTCCACGCACCGACGTGTGGGATCCACAAAACCGACGTAAGGGATCCACGCACCGACGTACTGGCTCCACGCACCGACGTACTGGCTCCACGCACCGACGTATGGGATCCACGCACCGACGTACGGGATCCACGCACCGACGTACTGGCTCCACGCACCGACGTATGGGATCCACGCACCGACGTACTGGCTCCACACACCGATGTACTGGCTCCACACACCGACGTACGGGTTCACACACACCGACGTATGATCTCCACACACCGACGTACTGGCTCCACACACCGACTTACTGGCTTCACACACCGTCGTACTGGCTCCACACACCGACGTACGATCTCCACACACCGACGTACTGGCTCCACACACCGACGACCTGGCTCCACACACCGGCGTACGGGATTCACACACCGGCGTACTGGCTCCACACACCGACTTACTGGCTTCACACACCATCGTACTGGCTCCACACGCCGACGTACGACCTCCACACACCGACATACTGGCTCCACACACCGACGACCTGTCTCCACACACCGGCGTACGGGATTCACACACCGGCGTACGGGTTCCACATACTGACGTACTCGCTCCATACACCGACGTATGATCTCCACACACCGACGTACTGGCTCCACACACCGACGTATGGGATCCACATACAGACACACGGGCTCCATGCAGATATGCAGCATACAAAAACATTTCCAGGATATTGAACACTTCTATAAACCAATATTTCATTTGCATTTATCACTCTAGTCCTCACTAGCTGTCGGACCTCTCATGGACCCTGTAGCACTACAAGTCTCAGGACTCTCTAGCAGCCAGCTGCTGCAGCATGTGACGGCATGGTCTCCGGCACCACATCCACACGCCCTGCACGGCGGCTCATTATCACTAATGTGTTTAGTCCTAATGGTGATAGAACCCACCAGGCACAGCCGGGCTCACCGAATATATCACAGCGGTGGACGTCGCTCAGCAGCACATTAACCCTTTGTCCGAGGCAACAACATGGATTTTTCTGCACATTATATGCCGCTCTACAAGCCATACACATCACGGGGGTAGGAAACCCATTCTCCTCTATGTAGTGCCTGCAGGAGCCTCATCCACCTGGAGCAATGCCAGGCCATGAGCCGCAGACCCTAGAAGCCCCACTCCTGGAGACCTTCCAGAAAAACCATCCAAACTCCACCTGTCAGCCATTCAAATATTGCCCACATTGTATAAACACTTGTATGACAGCGTGTGTGATCCTACCGGGAAGGATGGGGGGTAAAGGGGGCCTCACAGCTGAGGGTTTGCTACACTTGCATCCAGGCAAGAAGTCGTCAACACAAATCTCTCTCCTGATTACTCAACACTGAAACTGCATTTCTGCCATAGAAAATGTGAAAACAGGAAAAAATAAAGCACTATGTAATATATATATGAAATATTCATCTGCAAAATTGCTATGAAAAATACAGTAACAAGGAAGGTACTTAGCGCATAGATTGGCCAATATATGTGAGCCCAACTGCCATGTCAAGGCGTCCTTCAAAAGTTGGGTCCCTGTCCTGATATGTCTAATGTTCTAGAGTAATCATTCTTGGTAAATCATGGTGCAACCTGTATCGTTTTTCAAGTTATATGCTTTCTTTGGTTGTCACCTGTTCACACTAGCTTGGATGTGCTGTGGTCTGTTTCTCTATTAGTAACTATCTCAGGTGGTCTGGTGGTTTAGTAACTATCCCAGGTGGTCTGGTGGTTTAGTAACTATCCAAGGTGGTCTGGTGGTTTAGTAACTATCCCAGGTGGTCTGGTGGTTTAGTAACTATCCCAGGTGGTCTGGTCGTTTAGTAACTATCCCAGGTGGTCTGGTGGTTTAGTAACTATCCCAGGTGGTCTGGTCGTTTAGTAACTATCCCAGGTGGTCTGGTGGTTTAGTAACTATCCCAGGTGGTCTGGTGGTTTAGTAACTATCCCAGGTGGTCTGGTGGTTTAGTAACTATCCCAGGTGGTCTGATGGTTTAGTAACTATCCCAGGTGGTCTAGTGGCTTAGTAACTATCCCAGGTGGTCTGGTGGTTTAGTAACTATCCAAGGTGATCTAGTGATTTAGTAACTATCCCAGGTGGTCTAATAGTTTAGTAACTATCCAAGGTGATCTAGTGATTTAGTAACTATCCCAGGTGGTCTAGTGGTTTAGCAACTATTCCAGGTGGTCTAGTGGTTTAGTAACTATCCAAGGTGATCTAGTGATTTAGTAACTATCCCAGGTGGTCTGGTGGTTTAGTAACTATCCCAGGTGGTCTAATAGTTTAGTAACTATCCAAGGTGATCTAGTGATTTAGTAACTATCCCAGGTGGTCTAGTGGTTTAGTAACTATTCCAGGTGGTCTAGTGGTTTAGTAACTATCCAAGGTGATCTAGTGATTTAGTAACTATCCCAGGTGGTCTAGTGGTTTAGTAACTATCCAAGGTGATCTAGTGATTTAGTAACTATCCCAGGTGGTCTGGTGGTTTAGTAACTATCCCAGGTGGTCTGGTGGTTTAGTAACTATCCAAGGTGATCTAGTAATTTAGTATCTATCCCAGGTGGTCTAGTGGTTTAGTAACTATCCCAGGTGGTCTAATGGTTTAGTAACTATCCCAGGTGGTCTAATGGTTTAGTAACTATCCCAGGTGGTCTAGTGGTTTAGTAACTATCCAAGGTGATCTAGTGATTTAGTATCTATCCCAGGTGGTCCGGTGGTTTAGTAACTATCCCAGGTGGTCTAATGGTTTAGTAACTATCCCAGGTGGTCTAATGGTTTAGTAACTATCCAAGGTGGTCTAATGGTTTAGTAACTATCCCAGGTGGTCTGGTGGTATAGTAACTATCCCAGGTGGTCTAGTGGTTTAGTAACTATCCCAGGTGGTCTAATGGTTTAGTAACTATCCCAGGTGGTCTAATGGTTTAGTAACTATCCCAGGTGGTCTAATGGTTCAGTAACTATCCCAGGTGGTCTGGTGGTATAGTAACTATCCAAAGTGATCTAGTGGTTTAGTAACTATCCCAGGTGGTCTAGTGGTTTAGTAACTATCCCAGGTGGTCTAATGGTTTAGTAACTATCCCAGGTGGTCTGGTGGTATAGTAACTATCCAAGGTGATATAGTGGTTTAGTATCTATCCCAGGTGGTCTGGTGGTATAGTAACTATCCCAGGTGGTCTAGTGGTTTAGTAACTATCCCAGGTGGTCTGGTGGTTTAGTAACTATTCCAGGTGGTCTGGTGGTTTAGTAACTATCCCAGGTGGTCTAGTGGTTTAGTAACTATCCCAGGTGGTCTGGTGGTTTAGTAACTATTCCAGGTGGTCTGGTGGTTTAGTAACTATCCAAGGTGGTCTGGTGGTTTAGTAACTATCCCAGGTGGTCTAGTGGTTTAGTAACTATCCCAGGTGGTCTAATGGTTTAGTAACTATCCCAGGTGGTCTAATAGTTTAGTAACTATCCAAGGTGATCTAGTGATTTAGTAACTATCCCAGGTGGTCTAGTGGTTTAGTAACTATTCCAGGTGGTCTAGTGGTTTAGTAACTATCCAAGGTGTCTAGTGATTTAGTAACTATCCCAGGTGGTCTAGTGGTTTAGTAACTATCCAAGGTGATCTAGTGATTTAGTAACTATCCCAGGTGGTCTGGTGGTTTAGTAACTATCCCAGGTGGTCTAATGGTTTAGTAACTATCCAAGGTGATCTAGTGATTTAGTATCTATCCCAGGTGGTCTAGTGGTTTAGTAACTATCCCAGGTGGTCTAATGGTTTAGTAACTATCCCAGGTGGTCTAATGGTTTAGTAACTATCCCAGGTGGTCTGGTGGTATAGTAACTATCCCAGGTGGTCTAGTGGTTTAGTAACTATCCCAGGTGGTTTAATGGTTTAGTAACTATCCCAGGTGGTCTAGTGGTTTAGTAACTATTCCAGGTGGTCTAGTGGTTTAGTAACTATCCAGGTGATCTAGTGATTTAGTAACTATCCCAGGTGGTCTAGTGGTTTAGTAACTATCCAAGGTGATCTAGTGATTTAGTAACTATCCCAGGTGGTCTGGTGGTTTAGTAACTATCCCAGGTGGTCTAATGGTTTAGTAACTATCCAAGGTGATCTAGTGATTTAGTATCTATCCCAGGTGGTCTAGTGGTTTAGTAACTATCCCAGGTGGTCTAATGGTTTAGTAACTATCCCAGGTGGTCTATGGTTTAGTAACTATCCCAGGTGGTCTGGTGGTATAGTAACTATCCCAGGTGGTCTAGTGGTTTAGTAACTATCCAGGTGGTTAATGGTTTAGTAACTATCTCAGGTGGTCTGGTGGTTTAGTAACTATTCAAGGTGGTTTAGTACTATCCAGGTGGTCTGTGTTAGTAACTATCCCAGGTGGTTAGTGGTTTAGTAACTATCCTGGTGTCTGGCGTTTAGTAACTATCCAGGTGGTCTAGTGGTTTAGTAACTATCCCAGGTGGTTATGGTTTAGTAACTATCTCAGGTGGTCTGGTGGTTTAGTAACTATCTCAGGTGGTCTGGTGGTTTAGTAACTATCCAGGTGGTCTGGTGTTTAGTAACTATCTCAGGTGGTCTGGTGGTTTAGTAACTATCCCAGGTGGTCTAGTGGTTTTAGTCAATATCCTTGGTGATCTGGCGCTTTTAGTAACTATCCTTGGTGGTCTGGTGGTGTTAGTAACTTCTCAGGTGGTTTAGTAGATTTTATTCTTATTATGCCCGGAGATTCAGTGTCCTCTTGTGACCTTTGGTTTAACAAATTATTGGTGTCCATTGTGTATTCCTGGAGATCTATACTTTATTTACTAGGCTACTTTCACACATCCGTTTTTTGAGTCAGGCGCGATCTGGCGTGTTTATAAAAAACGATCCGGTACCGGATGCATTTTTTTGTAATGACTTTCATTAGGCCGGATCGCGCTGATGTCAGTGCGTTGCATCGTTTTTGGCGGAAATTACATTCAGCGGCGGACAAAACTGCAATGTTTTTTTTTCCGGACTCGCTGATAGTGCCTGAAGCGGCGCATCAGGCGGCCGGAAATAATACAAGTGCATGGTACCGGACCAGTCTTTTGTGCAAACCGTCAAAAGACTGATCTGGATTCTGGAAATCAGGGACGACTACTACTACTACTACTACTACTACTACTACTACTCGATCCGGACATGCGTACCTGCATTTTCCGCCTGCAAAATTTCTTTTTTCGGGTTCAAAAGTTCAGGTCGGATCCAGCAAAAAAACTGATCAGTTTTTTCATTTTAGCGACGGATCCGTCCCTTCAGGTATTCGACGGATTATGCCTGACACTAAAAAAATGATGTGTGAAAGAGGCCTAACTGTTATTGGCCAGTAGCTCTTCTCAGTGGGCCACTGATTTAATACTATTGCCGGTGGTCTAGTAATCATTACTGGTGGTCCACTGGTTGTAGAATACCTCTGCTAGCTCAGTAACTATTCTTGTGGTCCAGTGACCATTCCAGTGGGGGCCAATAGTATAATAGTATTCCTGGTGGTCCAGTTTGATGATATCCCTGCTAGTCCAATAACCGGTGGTATAATGGCTTAATACTATACTTCATGGTCCAGTAACTGTTCCTGATGCTGTCAGTGGTCTTCTGCAATAAAACTATCACTGGTGGCCCAGAGACTTGTCCTGGTGGTCCAGTGGTTCAAGAATATCTAGAACTTATTCCTATTGGTCAAGTGGCCTTGATGGTCCAGCGACTATTCCTGTTCTTTAAAAATATCCAGTGGTTCTATAATATCCCTGCTGGTCCAATAACCGTTCCTTGCGGTTGAGTGGTTTATTACTATCCCTGATGGTCCAGTGGTGATCCAGTAAGTTAATACTAATGACTGCTGGTAAAGTAACCATTACTGGCGTTCTGGTGGTTGAATATTATCCCTGGTGGTCCAATAAACAGTGCTGGTGGTCCAGTGGTTTAACAATATTCCTAGTGGTTTAATAAAACCCTGGTGGTCCAGTGGTGATCCAGTAAGTTAATACTAATGACTGCTGGTAAAGTAACCATTACTGGCGTTCTGGTGGTTGAATATTATCCCTGGTGGTCCAATAAACAGTGCTGGTGGTCCAGTTTGCATTTGTTGTGGACCAGTAGTTTAATATCATCCTTGGTGGTCCATTGTTTCTAGAAATGATCACTGGCTTAATTATAATAAATTAATAAATAATATTATTGGTATCTAGTGGGATAATGATTATTTTGGTTCTCATCCCTGGTGTTTAGTGGGTTAATGATACTCCTGGTGATTAGTGTGCAATACTTCAGTCCAATAACCCAGCAGTTCTTCATCTCTGTTTTATCATTCAGTTGAATGCAATCTATTGTTCCCTGTTATCAGTCACTAAACACTAAGCAGCCTGGCAAAGTCAGCCACGAAACGGCCAGGAAAACCAAAAGAAGAGGAACGTTTTAACAGAGTAATAAGGGGATTAAAACTCTGGTGTTGGTCGATAATCTCACAAATCAAAGCGAATCACTCCAAATTAAGCTTCTTACTGTCTAATCCAGCAGAAGCCGCTATCTGGTAATGACAGCTGTCATCTTGTACCATTGCATGATCTACATATGTTTCTTCAGAAGGGAAAAGATGACATGTGAAAGTGCAGGGGGGTGTACGCCATAGAATATTCCATATAAACATCTGCCAAATATAGCATGCCCCGATTCAGCAAACAATGCAAGTTATCTATGTACCGGAGCAGTTAATGATTAATAGGGATAATGAGCAAGTGACAGTAATGGAGTATCCTATCTCTATGCTTCACAAAGGACACCCAACCAAGTAAGCTTTGTTTTACTAAATGATGCACGCTATCTTCATAGACAAATTTTATTTATATAAGAATAAGTGACAAGCTGACAATCATTAATAGAGACAATGAGCAAGTGACAGCAATGACCGTCTCAGTCAGTGCCACAAGTCAAAGATCACAATCTGCATGTTTGTTTTACTCACCATTTTGTATTATTTTTAGATTTCATATAAACAATCATAAGTGGAAATTGATAGTTAGCAAGTGACAGTAAAGAAGTTATTTTCAAGATGCATCCAATGCTAATGGACTACATTTAAGAAAAGACAACACATGTCTAATGTAACACGTAACACACGGATTGAAGATGCATAATGCCTTAAAAATCAGACAGATCATTACTTATGAATGATAATAGGGATAGTTAGCAAGTGACAATAAAGAAGTTATTTTCAAGATACATCCAATGCTAATGGACTATATTTAAGAAAAGACAACACATGTCTAATGTAACACGTAACACACGGATTGAAGAAGCATAATGCCTTAATTATCAGACAGATCATTACTTACGAATGAGAATAGGGATAATTAGCATGTGACAGTAATGGAGTATTACATCTCTGTGCTCCAAAAAGGCAGGCTGACACAGTGATATATATTTTTTTTTTAACTAAATGATGCATGCTATGCTGTGTTCATAGATAAACTCAATTTACATAAGCCAATGTGACAAGTTGACGGGACAATGATAAAGATAATAATCAAGTGACAGTAATGTCGCCTTCTATATACCATCTCAATGATCACAATCCTTATGTTTGTTTTACTTGATAGCTATGTAAATAATCATAACCAAAAATCGATAATCAATGATAGTAAAGTCATCATTTTTGGAGTAACCTCCATACTGTAGGTCTATGGACTAGAAATGACAAATATTTTTATAATCCGAAGAATCAAAATAAAAAGGGATAATAAGCAAGTGATAGTAATGGAGAATAATATATCTATTCTCAAGAAGACACCGCCAGAAACAATCAGCTTTGTTTTACTAAATTATCCATGATATCTTCATAGACAATGTGACAAGGCTGTCGCTCAAAAATAGAGATAATAAGCAAGTAAGAGTAATAACACCTCCTAGATACCACCTCAGTACCACATCACAAATGGCGTGTTTGAGTAATGCAATTTTTTATCTTGTGTGTATATATAGAGAAAGGAGACATACAGTTGTGCTCAAAAGTTTACATACCCCGGCAGAATTTTTGCTTTCTTAGCCTTTTTTCAGAGAATATGAATAACGCCAAAAATTTTCCTCCACTCATGGTTATTGGTTGGGTGAAGCCATTTATTATCAAACTACTGTGTTTTCTCTTTTTTAAATCATAATGACAAACAGCAGAGAAAATCATCAAAATAGATAATAAGCAAGAGACACTAATGCTAATCTTCTAAATACCAGCTCAATATCATATGATATTGATTACAACGTGTATGTGATGATGACTATAAATAATGCATGTCATCTTCAATGACAAAAAAACAGATGTAGATATTTAGCAATGACAATGATCAATAAAGATAATAAGCAAATGACTCTGATGTAATCTCATAGAAACCTGCTCAGTGTCACATGTCAGAGATCACATGTATCATTTTCTTACTCTTTAAAGAGAAAAAAAATTGCTGGGCTAAATAAATGGTGGCTGGACCTATGCTCAACTGTAATTAGTCTGACCTATAACACTCTTTTTAAATTATTCAAAGCACAAACCCTCCATATAATAGTACAGGTACAAATATTAAAGATAATAAGCAAGTGACAGTACAATCACTGGCTAGATACCAGCTTAGCACCCCATGTCAGAGATTACAATCTGTATTCATTTAGTATATTATACCAAAAAAGTCCTTACAGTATCAAATAGGCACTTCTAATGAATGTATAAACACAAAAGGGTCTATATTCTCATATAGCCCAAAAACACGAAGAGATCCAAGGATAATTTACAAAAAAGTACAAAGTTTATTGATATAGTTTAAAATAGTAACATAAAAGTTCACAATAGAATTATCTCCAATCAAAACACCCAATAAGGGATACTACATGGACACAGACTATACTGCACAAACTGTAATCCCCACATTAACATCCCATGGTAGAAACATAATAAATTATAGGAAACAAATCCCTGAGTAAGTACTTTACCATGGAGTGCCGTAATAACGTGGTAACAAGTGCAGCGCTGCAGCCAGAGATCTCCCCCTCACCCGACG
>JARQOD010000005.1:16162829-16294355 GCA_033576555.1 Oophaga sylvatica | reverse complement strand
ATGATCCTTGGGGGCGGGGATAAACAACCTTTGGAAATGGAGGGTTAGGAGCCTATTTTGCTAAGCCCTCACCCAAGTCTACATAAGTTCATAGGAATGTGGTCTGTCTATAAGTAACCAAATTTAGATTACAAGAAACACGAATAAAGAAAACCTGGTCCTTGGGGGCGGGACAAAAGTATTGGGCCATGTTGAATTAGGTGGTACTTTATGTGAATTTGAAAGGGGCCCTTTTTTTTCAATATTGTTATAGCATCGGCTTTCCTCCAGGCACGGTCTTCATCATGTGGTTTCATCTGTAACTACCACAACCAAAAATTGGATTGTAAGCTCTTTCGTTCCAAAAAATTAGATCCCCGGTGGTGGGGCCCACAAGCATAGGTCGATCCTGTGTCAGGTTTTGTATTGTATAAGCCTGAAAGGGGCCCCAATTTTTGAAGTTTGTCATTGCGCACCATTGACTCTACTCACGTGTTCTGTGCATCGTTAACTAAAAATTAAATTGTAAACTCCTGGATTCGAGCACAGGGTGGTAACATAATCCTGTGCAGACGGGAGGACTGCACCTAGTAATGACTCTTTCCAATCAATGTGAATCAAACTGTCAGCTCTTCAGACAACAAGGGGTTAAATAGAACACAGCGATTACTTTGTATCATCTGCTTGTATCATGGACTATCCAAATATCAAAACAAAACCAATAAAAAAAAGTATCTAAACAACAAGCAGAGCAGAGGCAGCAGAGCTGAGGTAGCAGAGCAGAGACAGCAGAGCTGAGGTAGCAGAACAGAGGCAGCAGAGCAGAGACAGCAGAGCTGAGGTAGCAGAACAGAGGCAGCAGAGCAGAGACAGCAGAACAGAGGCAGCAGAGCAGAGGCAACAGAGCAGAGGCAGCAGAACAGAGACAACAGAGCTGAGGCAGCAGAGCTGAGGCAGCAGAACAGAGGCAGCAGGGCAGAGGCAACAGAGCAGAGGCAGCAGAGCAGAGGCAGCAGAACAGAGGCAGCAGAGCAGAGGCAGCAGAGCAGAGGTAGCAGAACAGAGGCAGCAGAGCAGAGGCAGCAGAACAGAGGCAGCAGAGCTGAGGCAGCAGAACAGAGGCAGCAGGGCAGAGGCAGCAGAGAAGAGGCAGCAGAACAGAGGCAGCAGAAGAGGTATCAGAATAGAGGCAGCAGAGCAGAGGCAGCAGATCAGAAGCAGCAGAGCAGAGGCAGCAGAACAGAGGCAGCAGAGCAGAGGTAGCAGAACAGAGGCAGCAGAGGCAGCAGAGTAGAGGTAGCAGAACAGAGGCAGCAGAGCAGAGGCAGCAGAAGAGGTATCAGAACAGAGGCAGCAGAGCAGAGGCAGAAGAGCAGAGGTAGCAGAACAGAAGCAACAGATCAGAAGCAGCAGAGCAGAGGCAGCACAGCAGAGGTAGCAGAATAGAGGCAGCAGAGCAGAGGTAGCAGAACAAAGGCAGCAGAGCAGAGGTAGCAGAACAGAGGCAGCAGAGCAGAGGCAGCAGAAGAGGTATCAGAACAGAGGCAGCAGAGCAGAGGCAGAAGAGCAGAGGCAGCAGAACAGAAGCAGTAGATCAGAAGCAGCAGAGCAGCACAGAGGCAGCAGAGCAGAGGTAGCAGAATAGAGGCAACAGAGCAGAGGCAGCAGAGCAGAGGCAGCAGAGGCAGCAGAGCAGAGGTAGCAGAATAGAGGCAACAGAGCAGAGGCAGCAGAGCAGAGGTAGCAGAACAGAGGCAGCAGAGCAGAGGAAGCAGAACAGAGGCAGCAGAGCAGAGGCAGCAGAGCAGAGGAGCAGACAGAGGCAGAGACAGAGGCAGCAGAGCTGAGGAAGCAGAACAGAGGCAGCAGAGCAGAGACAGCAGAGCTGAGGAAGCAGAACAGAGGCAGCAGAGCAGAGGCAGCAGAGCAGAGGCATCAGAACAGAGACAACAGAGCTAAGGCAGCAGAACAGAGGCAGCAGAGCTGAGGTAGCAGAACAGAGGCAGCAGAACAGGCAGCAGAGCTGAGGAAGCACAACAGAGGCAGCAGAGCAGAGGCAACAGAGCAGAGGCAGCAGAGCAGAGGCAACAGAGCAGAGGCAACAGAGCTGAGGCAGCAGAACAGAAGCAGCAGAACAGAGGCAACAGAGCAGAGGCAGCAGAGCAGAGGCAGCAGAACAGAGGCAGCAGAACAGAGGCAGCAAAGCAGAGGTAGCAGAACAGAGGCAGCAGAGCAGAGCAGAGGTAGCAGAGCAGAGGCAGCAGAGCAGAGGCAGCAGAGCAGAGGCAGAAAAACAGAGGCAGCAGAGCAGAGGCAACAGAGCAGAGGCAGCAGAGCAGAGGCAGCAGAGCAGAGGCAGCAGAGCAGAGGTAGCAGAACAGAGGCAGCAGCAGAGGCAGCAGGCTGAATTTGATGGTTAACTCTTTCTTAAAGGGGAATTCCAAAACAACACCTTATAGATCTCAACAAAAAAAAGGATGGCACCAAACGACACACTCAGCTCTGCTACATCTGTATGTCAGTAAGAGAAGGGAGAGACAAGATGAATTATGTGAATTGGCCGCTGCGTCGATCACTGTCACAATAATTAGGCATCTCAGTCCTAATCCCTGCGCGGTCCAGGATGACGCCATCCGGACCGACACTACATCAAACCGCAGCGCTGAGCTGACACCGGAACATACAAGGATGCAGCAGGGCAGATACTGATGAGGAGGATGGAGGTGGTAGTACAGTCATGGGAGGATCAGCCAATGACATCCCCTGTAAATCTCATCCATCATATCGCAGTGACGACGTCAGTGAGGACCAGACAGGTGGAATCCCCGGCCCCACTCACCACTCAGGGACCCCCAAAGCTGGCATTGTACAGAGACATGAAGATACAGAGTCCCGGAGGTGACAAATCCATGTGCTGCCGAGTGGAGGGGAGTCACACAGTGTAGTGGGGTCTGTGCAATGTGGGGGGGTGATATGCAGTGCGGAGGGGGTCTGCAGGGGTGCAGGCTGACATATATTCTCAGGAGACCTCACTATGGGGGTAATATAGTGTTTGGCAGTGATATAGGGGGCTGCTGAGTAAAGCAGGAGATGCAGTGATGTGGGAGAACTCTTCGGTGCAGGGGGCACTTGGCTCCAACGTTTTGAAATATTGGGGTGCAGAGTAACCACATCGGGGCGTCATAGAGTTGCAGGGGTACAGAGTGGAGGGGGAGGTGTCATGTATGGTACAGGTGCACTGCTGAGGTATGGGGGGCTGACATGTAGTGGGGGGCGCAGTGAAGAGGAATCTTGTCATTTACATGTAGATTTGAGATGAGGGGGTGCAGTGTAGAGGGGTCCTGCACTGTATCAGTCACATGCATTGTTTGGTTGTTACAGTACAGGGGTGACATGCAGTGAGGGGGCTCACACAGGGGGTTGGGGGTATAATATAGGGGTGTCTCACACTGTATATGTATTGTTGGGGTCTTGTAATACAGGGGTGACATATAATAGAGGGGGCGCAGTGCAGACGTGTCATACTGTACAAGAAGTGTTGAGATGATCCAGTACAGGGGTGACATGCAGTGAGGTGGGCTCGCACAAGGGCTTTGGACTGGAGGGGCGTCATATTGTACAGGTGACATACAGTGAGGGGGCTGGACTGTAGGGGTGTCATACTGTACAGGCGACATGCAGTGAGGGGGCTGCACTGGAGGGATGTCATACTATACAGGTGACATGCAGTGAGGGGGCTGCACTGGAGGGGTGAAATACTGTACAGGTAACATGCAGTGAGGGGGGCTGCACTGGAGGGGTGTCATACTGTACAGGTGACATGCAGTAAGGGGGCTGCACTGGAGGGGCGTCATACTGTACAGGCGACATGCAGTGAGGGGGCTGCACTGGAGGGGTGTCATACTGTACAGGTGACATGCAGTGAGGGGCTTCACACTTTACAGGTGACATGCAGTGAGGGGGCTGCACTGGAGGGGAGTCATACTGTACAGGTGACATGCAGTGAGGGGGCTGCATAGGAGGGGCTTCACACTGTACAGGTGACATGCAGTGAGGGGGCTGCACTGGAGGGGCTTCACACTGTACAGGTGACATGCAGTGAGGGGGCTGCACTGGAGGGGCTTCACACTGTACAGGTGACATGCAGTGAGGGGGCTGCACTGGAGGGGTGTCATACTGTAAAGGTGACATGCAGTGAGGGGGCTGCACTGGAGGGATGTCATACTGTACAGGCGACATGCAGTGAGGGGGCTGCACTGGAGGGGTGTCATACTGTACAGGTGACATGCAGTGAGGGGGCTGCACTGGAGGGGTGTCATACTGTACAGGTGACATGCAGTGAGGGGGCTGCACTGGAGGGGTGTCATACTGTACAGGCGATATACAGTGAGGGGGCTGCACTGGAGGGGTGTCATACTGTACAGGTGATATACAGTGAGGGAGCTGCACTGGAGGGGTGTCATACAGTACAGGTGACTTGCAGTGAGGGGCTGCACTGGAGGGGCTTCACACTGTACAGGTGACATGCAGTGAGGGGGCTGCACTGGAGGGATATCGTACTGTACAGGTGACATGCAGTGAGGGGCTGCACTGGAGGGGTGTCATACTGTACAGGTGACATGCAGTGAGGGGGCTGCACTGGAGGGGTGTCATACTGTACAGGTGACATGCAGTGAGGGGGCTGGACTGAAGGGGTGTCATACTGTACAGGTGACATGCAGTGAGGGGGGCTGCACTGGAGGGATGTCATACTGTACAGGTGACATGCAGTGAGGGGGTTGCACTGGAGGGGTGTCATACTGTACAGGTGACATGCAGTGAGGGGGCTGCACTGGAGGGGTGTCATACTGTACAGGTGACATGCAGTGAGGAAGCTGCACTGGAGGGGTGTCATACTGTACAGGTGACATGCAGTGAGGGGGCTGCACTGGAGGGGTGTCATACTGTACAGGTGATATACAGTGAGGGGGCTGCACTGGAGGTGTGTCATACTGTACAGGTGACATTATACCAAAAAAGTCCTTATAGTATACAAATAGGCACTTCTAATCGATATATCAACACAAAAAGGGTCTATATTCTCATATAGCCCAAAAACACGGAGAGATCCCAAATAACTTACAAAAAATACAAAGTTTATTAGCATATATTAAAATAGTAACATGAAATTCACAATGGAATGATCTCCAATCAAAACACCCAATAAGGGGATACTACATGGACACAGACTATACTGCACAAACTGTAATCCCCACACTAACATCCCATGGTAGAAAACATAGTAGATGTAGGAAATGAATCCTTTAATGGATACCTTACCATGGAATATCTTAGTAGCGTGGTAACGTGTGCAGTGCTGCGGCCAGAGATCTCCCACTCACCCCGACGCGCGTTTCGCTTTCCCAGCTTCTTCCGGGGGCGTGATAGAGGTGGGCCAGGTGGGGGTTAAAATGATAGACGCTACTGATCACGTGCACCAATAGAAATCCCAAAAATGGGCTGACCCTCATCTCCCTAATTGGCTCCTGTGTTTTCCGGCGCATGAAGCCGATCTCCGCTCACCATAATAAAACGTCACTTCCTGTCTTGCGCCCGTTGGAACGCATGCTGGTACGCAAGCGTTACAACATGTGGGCGCTTTCAGAAGTGTGTGGGAGCGTGATCTTGCGCTCTCACTAGGAGACCAGATAGCGATTACAGTGAGAGGTATACCTAGCGTAGAGACAAGGATATGTAGTCTATAACGTTGAAAGATTATCGATTCATGTAGAATAGCTTTGTTTCAAACTCTTCATCCTGTGATTGTCTCTACGCTAGGTATACCTCTCACTGTAATCGCTATCTGGTCTCCTAGTGAGAGCGCACCAGCATGCGTTCCAACGGACGCAAGACAGGAAGTGACGTTTTATTATGGTGAGCGGAGATCGGCTTCATGCGCCGGAAAACACAGGAGCCAATTAGGGAGATGAGGGTCAGCCCATTTTTGGGATTTCTATTGGTGCACGTGATCAGTAGCGTCTATCATTTTAACCCCCACCTGGCCCACCTCTATCACGCCCCCGGCAGAAGCTGGGAAAGCGAAACGCGCGTCGGGGTGAGGGGGAGATCTCTGGCCGCAGCACTGCACACATTACCACGCTACTAAGATATTCCATGGTAAGGTATCCATTAAAGGATTCATTTCCTACATCTACTATGTTTCTACTATGGGATGTTAGTGTGGGATTACAGTTTGTGCAGTATAGTCTGTGTCCATGTAGTATCCCCTTATTGGGTGTTTTGATTGGAGATCATTCCATTGTGAATTTCATGTTACTATTTTAATATATGCTAATAAACTTTGTATTTTTTGTAAGTTATTTGGGATCTCTTCGTGTTTTTGGGCTATATGAGAATATAGACCCTTTTTGTTTGATGTACAGGTGACATGCAGTGAGGGGCTGCACTGGAGGGGTGTCATACTGTACAGATGATATACAGTGAGGGGGCTGCACTGGAGGGGTGTCATACTGTACAGGTGATATACAGTGATGGGGCTGCACTGGAGGGGTGTCATACAGTACAGGTGACATGCAGTGAGGGGGCTGCACTGGAGGGGCATCATACTGTACAGGTGACATGCAGTGAGGGGGCTGCACTGGAGGGGCATTATACTGTACAGGTGACATGCAGTGAGGGGGCTGCACTGGAGGGGTGTCATACTGTACAGATGACATGCAGTGAGGGGGCTGCACTGGAGGGGTGTCATACTGTACAGGTGACATGCAGTGAGGGGCTGCACTGGAGGGGTGTCATACTGTACAGGTGACATGCAGTGAGGGGGCTGCACTGGAGGGGTGTCATACTGTACAGGTGACATGCAGTGAGGGGGCTGCACTGGAGGGGTGTCATACTGTACAGGTGACATGCAGTGAGGTGGCTTCACTAGAGGGGTGTCATACTGTACAGGTGACATGCAGTGAGGGGTCTGCACTGGAGGGGTGTCATACTGTACAGGTGACATGCAGTGAGGTGGCTGCACTGGAGGGGCTTCACACTGTACAGGTGACATGCAGTGAGGGGGCTGCACTGGAGGGGTGTCATACTGTACAGGTGACATGCAGTGAGGTGGCTGCACTGGAGGGGCTTCACACTGTACAGGTGACATGCAGTGAGGGGGCTGCACTGGAGGGGTGTCATACTGTACAGGTGACATGCAGTGAGGGGGCTGCACTGGAGGGGTGTCATACTGTACAGGTGACATGCAGTGAGGTGGCTGCACTGGAGGGGCTTCACACTGTACAGGTGACATGCAGTGAGGGGGCTGCACTGGATGGGGTGTCATAATGTACAGGCGACATGCAGTGAGGGGGCTGCACTGGAGGGGCGTCATACTGTACAAGTGACATGCAGTGAGGGGGCTGCACTGGATGGGGTGTCATACTGTACAGGTGACATGCAGTGAGGGGGCTGCACTGGAGGGGTGTCATACTGTACAGGTGACATGCAGTGAGGGGGCTGCACTGGAGGGGTGTCATACTGTACAGGTGACATGCAGCGAGGGGGCTGCACTGGAGGGGCTTCACACTGTACAGGTGACATGCAGTGAGGGGGCTGCACTGGAGGGGCTTCACACTGTACAGGTGACATGCAGTGAGGGGGCTGCACTGGAGGGGTTCACACTGTACAGGTGACATGCAGTGAGGGGGCTGCACTGGAGGGGCTTCATCACTGTACAGGTGACATGCAGTGAGGGGGCTGCCACACTGTACAGGTAACATGCAGTGAGGGGGCTGCACTGGAGGGGTGTCATACTGTACAGGTGAATGCAGTGAGGAGGCTTGCACTGGAGGGGTGTCATACTGTACAGGTGACATGCAGTGAGGGGCTGCACTGGAGGGGTGTCATACTGTACAGGTGAATCAGTGAGGGGCTGCACTGGAGGGGCTTCACACTGTACAGGTGAATGCAGTGAGGGGGCTGCACTGGAGGGTGTCATACTGTACAGGTGACATGCAGTGAGGGGCTGCACTGGAGGGGCTTCACACTGTACAGGTGACATGCAGTGAGGGGGTTGCACTGAGGGGTCATACTGTACAGGTGACATCAGTGAGGGGGCTGACTGGAGGGTGTCATACTGTACAGGTGACATGCAGTGAGGGGCTGCACTGGAGGGGCTTACACTGTACAGGTGACATGCAGTGAGGGGGCTGCACTGGATGGGGTGTCATACTGTACAGGGACATGCAGTGAGGGGGCTGCACTGGAGGGGCGTCATACTGTACAAGTCGACATGCAGTGATGGGCTGCACTGGATGGGGTGTCATACTGTACAGGTGACATGCAGTGAGGGGGCTGCACTGGAGGGGTGTCATACTGTGACAGGTGACATGCAGTGAGGGGGCTGCACTGGGGGGGGTGTCCAAATGTACAGGTGAATGCAGTGAGGGGGCTGCACTGGAGGGGCTTCACACTGTACAGGTGACATGCAGTGAGGGGGCTGCACTGGAGGGGCTTCATACTGTACAGGTGACATGCAGTGAGGGGGCTGCACTGGAGGGGTGTTCACTGTACAGGTGACATGCAGTGAGGGGGCTGCACTGGAGGTGCGCTTAACTGTACAGGTGACATGCAGTGAGGGGCTGCACTGAGGGGATGTCGACTGTACAGGTAACATGCAGTGAGGGGGCTGCACTGGAGGGTGTCATACTGTACAGGTGACATGCAGTGGGGGACTGCACTGGAGGGTGTCATACTGTACAGGTGACATGCAGTGAGGGGGCTGCACTGGAGGGGTGTCATACTGTACAGGTGACATCAGTGAGGGGCTGCACTGGAGGGTGTCGTACTGACAGGTGATATGCAGTGAGGGGGCTTCACTGAGGGGTGTCATACTGTACAGGTGACATGCAGTGAGGGGTCTGCACTGGAGGGGTGTCACACTGTACAGGTGACATGCAGTGAGGGGTCTTGCACTGGAGGGGTTCATACTGTACAGGTGACATCAGTGAGGGGGCTGCGACTGGAAGGGTGTCATACTGTACAGGTGACATGCAGTGAGGGGGCTGCACTGGAGGGGCATTATACTGTACAGGTATACATCAGTGAGGGGGCTGCACTGGAGGGGTGTCATACTGTACAGGTGACATGCAGTGAGGGGGCTGCACTGGAGGGGCGTTCATACTGTACAGGCGACATGCAGTGGTGATGGCTGCACTGGAGGGGTGTCATACTGTACAGGTGACATGCAGTGAGGGGGCTGCACTGGAGGGGTGTCATACTGTGCAGGTGACATGCAGTGAGGGGGCTGCACGGGAGGGGCTTCACACTGTACAGGTGAAATGCAGTGAGGGGGCTGCACTGGAGGGGCTTCACACTGTACAGGTGACATGCAGTGAGGGGGCTGCACTGGAGGGGTGTCATACTGTACAGGTGACATGCAGTGAGGGGGCTGCACTGGAGGGGTGTCATACTGTACAGGTGACATGCAGTGAGGGGGTCTGCACTGGAGGTGCATTATACTGTACAGGTGACATGCAGTGAGGGGGGCTGCACTGGAGGGATGTCGTACTGTACAGGTGACATACAGTGAGGGGACTGCACTGGAGGGATGTCATACTGTACAGGACGGTGAGGATGCACTGAGGGGTGGGGCCCTGCACTGGAGGGGTGTCATACTGTACAGGTGACATGCAGTGAGGGGGCTGCACTGGAGGGATGTCGTACTGCACAGGTGACATGCAGTGAGGGGGCTTCACTGGAGGGGTGTCATACTGTACAGGTGACATGCAGTGAGGGGGCTGCACTGGAGGGGCATTATACTGTACAGGTGACATGCAGTGAGGGGGGCTGCACTGGAGGGGTGTCATACTGTACAGGTGACATGCAGTGAGGGGGCTGCACTGGAAGGGGCGTCATACTGTACAGGCGACATGCAGTGTGAGGGCTGCACTGGAGGGGTGTCATACTGTACAGGTGACATGCAGTGAGGGGGCTGCACTGGAGGGGTGTCATACTGTGCCGGTGACATGCAGTGAGGGGGCTGCACGGGAGGGGCTTCACACTGTACAGGTGAAATGCAGTGAGGGGGCTGCACTGGAGGGGCTTCACACTGTACAGGTGACATGCAGTGAGGGGGCTGCACTGGAGGGGTGTCATACTGTACAGGTGACATGCAGTGAGGGGGCTGCACTGGAGGGGTGTCATACTGTACAGGTGACATGCAGTGAGGGGGTCTGCACTGGAGGGGCATTATACTGTACAGGTGACATGCAGTGAGGGGGGCTGCACTGGAGGGATGTCGTACTGTACAGGTGACATACAGTGAGGGGGCTTCACTGGAGGGGTGTCATACTGTACAGGTGACATGCAGTGAGGGGGCTGCACTGGAGGGGTGTCATACTGTACAGGTGACATGCAGTGAGGGGGCTGCACTGGAGGGTGACATGCAGTGAGGGGGCTGCACTGGAGGGGCTTCACTCTGTACAGGTGACATGCAGTGAGGGGGCTGCACTGGAGGGGCATCATACTGTACAGGTGACATGCAGTGAGGGGGCTGCACTGGAGGGGCTTCACTCTGTACAGGTGACATGCAGTGAGGGGGCTGCACTGGAGGGGTGACATGCAGTGAGGGGGCTGCACTGGAGGGGGTGACATGCAGTGAGGGGGCTGCACTGGAGGGGCTTCACTCTGTACAGGTGACATGCAGTGAGGGGGCTGCACTGGAGGGGTGACATGCAGTGAGGGGGCTGCACTGGAGGGGCTTCACTCTGTACAGGTGACATGCAGTGAGGGGGCTGCACTGGAGGGGTGACATGCAGTGAGGGGGCTGCACTGGAGGGGGTGACATGCAGTGAGGGGGCTGCACTGGAGGGGCTTCACTCTGTACAGGTGACATGCAGTGAGGGGGCTGCACTGGAGGGGTGACATGCAGTGAGGGGGCTGCACTGGAGGGGCTTCACTCTTACAGGTGACATGCAGTGAGGGGGCTGCACTGGGGGGTTATCACTCTGTACAGGTGCATTTGGGGCGTCCTATATTGGGGGGTCTTACCATACATCGCTGCTTTGTGCCGCTGCTGTCGGGTCTCCTCCTCGGCTGGCAGCAGCAGGGCGGGGGCTGGGGATGAATGGAGGCTGGAGAGGCGCATTCACCTCCTATCCCGGGAAGGGGGAGGGCTCTATGCAAATAGCTCCGCTCCCATCATGCATCAGCTCCTGCTCTGTCACTCCCCCTCCCCCTGCAGCCGGGAGGTGTGAGGCTGCACTGACGGCAGAGCCCGTCTCCACCTGCAGGAGGCGCTGTCGGACCTCACAGAGGAGCCGTGTCCAGAATGTAGTGACCGCTCTGCCCGGAGCCCACAGGGGGCCGTCCCTGCTGAGGAGGCGCCGTCCCTGCTGAGGAGGCGCGTCCTGCTGAGTCGCCGTCCCTGCTGAGGAGTCGCCGTCCCTGCTGAGGAGTCGCCGTCCCTGCTGAGGAGTCGCCGTCCCTGCTGAGGAGTCGCCGTCCCTGCTGAGGAGTCGCCGTCCCTGCTGAGGAGTCGCCGTCCCTGCTGAGGAGTCGCCGTCCCTGCTGAGGAGTCGCCGTCCCTGCTGAGGAGTCGCCGTCCCTGCTGAGGAGTCGCCGTCCCTGCTGAGGAGTCGCGTCCCTGCTGAGGAGGCGCCGTCCCTGCTGAGTGACCTGCTGCCGTCCCGGTGTATTGTGCGGTGTGTGACGTTATCCGCGGTATCTGCTCCTCTCACACTCCGCTGCTATTGAGTTACCATTTGTTTCTCACCCCTTCAATTAGGGCAGAAGGGCGAGGCCCGTGGAGCGGGGGTGCAAATGTAGAGTGCCACCCTCCACAGCAAGGTAGGGTCAGACAGCGGTAGAGTAGGGTCAGTCTGCGGTAGAGTAGGGTCAGACAGCGGTAGAGTAGGGTCAGACAGCGGTAGGTAGGGTCAGACGACGGTAGAGTAGGGTCAGTCGGCGGTAGAGTAGGGTCAGTCGGCGGTAGAGTAGGGTCAGACGGCGGTAGAGTAGGGTCAGACGGCGGTAGGTAGTGTGTAGGTAGGGTCAGTCGCGGTAGAGTAGGGTCAGTCTGCGGTAGAGTAGGGTCAGTCAGCGGTAGAGTAGGGTCAGTCAGCGGTAGAGTAGGGTCAACAGCGGTAGAGTAGGGTCAGCAGCGGTAGAGTAGGGTCAGGCAGCGGTAGAGTAGGGTCAGTCTGCGGTTAGAGTAGGGTCAGTCTGCGGTAGAGTAGGGTCAGTCTGCGGTAGAGTAGGGTCAGTCAGCGGTAGAGTAGGGTCAGTCAGCGGTAGGGTCAGACAGCGGTTAGAGTAGGGTCAGTCTGCGGTAGAGTAGGGTCAGACAGGGTAGAGTAGGGTCAGTCAGCGGTAGAGTAGGGTCAGACAGCGGTATAGAGTAGGGTCAGGCAGCGGTAGAGTAGGGTCAGGCAGCGGTAGAGTAGGGTCAGGCAGCGGTAGAGTAGGGTCAGTCAGCGGTAGAGTAGCGTCAGTCAGCGGTAGAGTAGGGTCAGACAGCGGTAGGGTCAGTCAGCAGTAGAGTAGGGTGTTATGATTCGGTAACCGAGGAGCATAATAGAAAAATAGGCTAGGCAACCAAACACCCAGAGAGGTTGCTAATTTAGCGGATTGCAGACCCCTAATCTGACAACACAACTAGAATTAGCCGTGGGACGTACCTACGATGCCCAAGACGCCTCGACACAGCTAAAGAGTTAACTAAACCTAAAGAGAGAAAGGGGAAAGCTAACTGCCCCGGAGTAGAGCCCCAAAGGAATAGGTAGCCCCCAAACATATAGTGACGGTGAGACAGATGAAGTACAAAACACAGGCAGAAAATAGAATAAGCAAATGCTGGGGCCCAAACTGGATAGAACAGGACAGGAAAGGATACTGTCGGCAAACCCTCAAAAACCCTAATAAAAATTCCAACACATCTGATATGCAAAAATACTGAGGCCACACAACCTCTCCCCCACTAAATCAGAACTCTGGTGTGAACTGGACGTAAAACAACAGATACTGAAATACCAGGAGACTAGAAATATTGACATGAGCTATGGCAAAGGAAAACAGAGTCCAGCACAGGTTCCCGCAGGGACCCCGGCTGAACTCACACCAACGAGGCAGGGAACAAATGCCACAGATTTAAACAGACAACTTATCTGAAAGATGCAGGACAAAGCAGTGAGCAAGCTGACTTCCAAAAGGCTCAGGAAGAAGACCAAATCACTGGCAACAACTAAGGGAAGGCTGCTCACTTAAATCTCCCCAGTCTGTAACACCTGATCTCCAATCATCCCCTTCAGGTGATTGACTTCTGTCTGCCAGACCAGCTCCTGTTATGATTTGGTAGCCGAAGAGGATAGTAGCCAAAATAGCCTAGGCAACCAGACACCCAGGGAGGTTGGTAACTAGCAGATTGCTGAACTGACAGCACAACTAGAAGCAGCAGTGCGACGTGCCTACGGTGCCCTAGACGCCTCGACACAGCCGGAGATATAACTAAGCCTAAAGAGAGAAAGGGGAAAGCTAACTGCCCCGGAGTAGAGCCCCCAAAGGAATAGGTAGCCCCAAACATATATTGGCAGTGAGACAAGATGAAATACAAACACAGGCAGAAAATAGAGCAAGCAAATGCTGAGGCCCAAACTGTCTAGATAGAATAGGACAGGAAAGAATACTGTCTGCAATACAGCAAAAACTCTTAAGAAAAGCTCCAACCAGTCTGATATGCAAAAATACTGAGACCACACAATCGCTCACCCGCTAGATCAGAACTCTGGTGTAACTGGTAGCAAATAAGCGGATACTGAGATAACAGGGAACTGAAAATACATAAACAATGGCAAATGAGAAATAGAGGCCAGAGCAGGCCCCCGCACAAACTCCAGAAGTGCAGAAAAGTGAGCAAGCTGACTTCCAAAAATAATAATAATCTTTATTTATATAGCGCCAACATATTCCGCAGCGCTTTACAGTTTAACAGTTTCAAAACACAAGTCATAGGTAACAACGTTAACAATACAATAATTAAAGCAAAATAAGCCGACCCTGCTCGTGAGAGCTTACAATCTACAATGAGGTGGGGGAGATACAAAGTACAGGTGTGTATATACAATGGTGCATTTACAATGATGGTCCAGCCATCTTGAGGGAGTGAGGCATGGATGGAGATAGTGAATGGGCTACACATACACACTTAAACAAAAAGACCAGGAAGCAACAAATCACCGGCGAGGATCATGGGAAGGTAGCTCATTTATATCTCCCCAGTCAGTCCCACCTGATTGCCCCTCATCGCTCCCAGGTGATGGACTTGTTAGCCAAGGCAGCTTCATTACTATCAGCAGCCGCCAGAGGGAGCCCAAACTCAAGCCAGATCAAAGGTGTTCACAACAGTACCCCCTCCTTGAGGAGGGGTCACCGAACCCTCACCCAAGCCACCAGGCCGATCAGGATGGGCCCGGTGAAAGGCGCGAACCAATCTCTCGGCATGAATGTCAGAATCAAACACCGAAGAATTATCCTCCTGACCATAACCTTTCCACTTGACCAAGTACTGGAGTCTCCATCTAGCCAGACGAGAATCCAATACTTTCTCTACTTCATACTCCAGATTAACCAATACAGGATCAGGGGGCGCAGCCATAGGAACTACTGGCTCAACAAACTTTTTCAACAAAGATTTATGGAAGACGTTGTGAATCTTAAACGTCCCTGGAAGAGCCAAACGGAAAGAAATGGGATTAAGGATTTCCAAAATCTCATAAGGTCCAATGAACCTTGGCTTAAATTTTGGAGACGCAATCTTCATAGGAATATTTTTTGAGGACAACCAAACCATGTCACCTTACTTTAAACCGGGGACCATCAGTCCTATGCTGGTTGGCAAACCGTTGGCCCTTCTCCTGAGAGTGAGACAACTTATCCACCACATGATTCCAAATCTGCTGCATTCTCTCTGCCATAGAATCAACACCTGGACAGGCAGAAGCCTCCACCAGCCCTGAAGAAAACCGAGGATGAAACCCGAAGTTGCAAAAAAAAGGGGACATCAAAGTGGTAGAACTAGCCCTATTATTTAGAGCAAATTCAGCCAAGGGCAAAAATAAAAGACCCAGTCATCTTGATCAACAGACACAAAACATCTCAGATAAATCTCCAAAGTCTGGTTTGCTCTCTCAGTCTGCCCATTTGTCTGAGAATGAAACGCAGAGGAGAAGGACAACTGAATTCACAGTTTAGAACAAAAAGCTCTCCAAAATCTGGAAACAAACTGGACTCCTCTGTCAGACACAATGTTCTCCGGAATTCCGTGCAAACGAACCACCTGCTGAAAAAACAAGGGCACCAACTCAGAAGAGGATGGCAACTTCGGCAGTGGTACAAGATGGACCATCTTGGAAAATCTATCACAGATCACCCAGATAACAGTGTTTCCCAGAGAGACAGGGAGGTCGGAAATAAAATCCATTGAGATATGGGTCCATGGCCTCCTGGGCACCGGAAGTGGCACTAACAATCTACTACAGCGAGAACAGGGTTTGGACCGAGAACAAGTCCCACAGGACTGCACAAAATTGCTGACATCACGAGATAAAGCAGGCCACCAAAAAGACCGACACACCAAATCTCTGGTACCAAAAATACCGGGATGACCAGCCAACACGGAGCAATGAATTTCAGACATTACGCTCCTCCTCCATTGGTCGGGAACATACAATTTCTCCATACGGCATCGTTCAGGTTTATCCTCCTGAAATTTCTCCAGGGTAAATCTCAAATCGGGTGAGATAGCGGAAAGAACCACACCCTCATTTAGAATGGTAGTAGGCTCAGTCACATCAAGAGAATCTGCAAAGAAACTCCTAGAGAGGGCATCCCCCTTAATATTCTTAGTGCCCGGAAGAAAAGAGACCACAAAATTAAAAGGCGTGAAAAACAAGGCCCACCTACCCTGTCTAGGATTCAATCGCTTGGCTGATTCGAGATAGATCGAGTTCTTGTGGTCGGTAAGAACCACAACTTGATCTTTGGCTCCCTCCAACCAATGTCTCCACTCTTCAAACTCCCACTTCATAGCCAATAATTCCCGGTTCCCCACATCATAATTACGTTCAGATGGAGAAAATTTTCGAGAAAAGAAGGCACAAGGGTTGATCTTTGAGGTTACCGGATCTCTTTGAGACAAAACGGCTCCTGCACCAATCTCAGAAGCATCAACCTCCACCTGAAATGGGAGAGAACCATCAGGTTGCCGTAGAACAGGAGCTGAAGTGAATCTCCGCTTAAGCTCCTGAAATGCTGAAACTGCCTCTGGAGACCAATTCACCACATCAGAACCCCTCTTGGTCAAATCCGTCAGTGGTTTCACAATACCAGAAAAATTACTTATGAATTTACGGTAAAAATTGGCAAAACCTAAAAATTTCTGAAGAGCCTTCAAGGAAGTGGGCTGAACCCAATCATAAATGGCCTGAACCTTGACCGGGTCCATTTCAGTAGCGGACGGAGACAAAATAAATCCCAAAAACAAAATTTTTTGTACGCCAAAGAGACATTTCGGTCCCTTAACATACAAAGCATTTTCTTTTAAAATCTGGAATACAGTCCGAACATGTTCCACATGAGAATCCCAGTCATTGGAAAAAATCAAAATATCGTCCAAATAAACGATCAAAAACTTGTCCACAAAATCCCGGAAAATATCGTTCATGAAAGATTGGAAGACGGAAGGGGCATTAGTGAGCCCAAAAGGCATCACTAGGTACTCAAAATGCCCCTCAGGGGTATTAAACGCCGTCTTCCATACATCACCATGCTTAATGCGAATAAGTTTGTACGCCCACCTAAGGTCAAGCTTGGTAGACCAAATAGCACCTTTCACTCTGGAGAATAAATTGGAAATCGGGTAACGGATACGATGACGATAGTCAATACATGGCCTCAATGAGCCATCCTTCTTGGCCACAAAGAAAAAGCCAGCACCTAACTGTGAAGAGGACGGTCTGATATGGTCCCTCTCCAATGACTCTTTGATATAAGATCGCATAGCCTCATGCTCAGGTACAGACAAATTGAAGAGCCGACCCTTGGGAAATTTACAACCGGGCACTAACTCGATCGCGCAATCATAACTCCTGTGAGGAGGCAAGGATGTAGACTTACTCTCACTAAACACATCAGAAAAATTAGCCAAATAGTCAGGGACATCCTGAGACTGGGGAGAGGTAGAAAAAACAGGAGCGTCACCACGAACACATTGACAACCCCAACTAACCACTGACACTGACTTCCAATCCAGAACAGGATTATGGGTCTGCAACCAAGGAAAACCCAGTACAATAATGTAATGTAAATTATGTAACACCAAAAATTTACAATTCTCTTGGTGGTTCGGGGCTACCCGCATTATCACCTGGGTCCAAAACTGGGGTTTATTCTCCGCAAAAGTGGTAGCATCAATACCCCTCAAAGGAATAGGAGTCCGCAGGGGTACCATGGGAAAACCACAACATTTGGCAAAGTCAAAATCCATCAGGTTCAAGGCTGCTCCTGAGTCAACAAAAGCCTTAGCAGAAAATGAAGATAAGGAGCAGATCGAGGTAACCGTCAAGAGGAATTTAGGCTGTACATTGCCCAAAACAGATGAGTGAGCAAAACGTTTTTCCCGCTTAGGGCAGACGGAAGTAGTATGAGAGGCATCCCCACAAAAGAAGCACAACTTATTACGCCTTCTAAACTTTTGACGTTGAGCTCTAAAAGCAACCCCATCACACTGCATGGGCTCAGAGGTTTGTTCAAAAGTCAACACCGCCTCTCGCATAGTTTTGCGATCACATAAACGTCTGTCAATTTGAATGGCTAATGACATAGAGTCGTTGAGACCAGAGGGGACAGGAAATCCCATCATAACATCTTTTACCGTCTCTGCCAGACCTTTCCGAAAAAGAGCTGCCAGGGCATCATCGTTCCATTTAGTAAGGACTGCCCATATTCTGAATTTCTGACAATATAACTCTGCCGCTTCCTGACCCTGGTTCAATGCCAATAAGGTTTTCTCAGCTTGATCAATCACATTAGGTTCATCATACAACAACCCCAGAGCCTGAAAAAACGCATCCACATTAGCCAAAACAGGATCCCCAGGTGTCAGGGAAAAGCCCAGTCCTGAGAGTCGCCGTGCAACAAGGGAGATGACAATTTTAACCTGCTGCACCGAGTTCCCGAGGAATTGGGTTTCAAGGCAAAAAACAATTTACAATTCTTAAAGTTCAAAAATTTAGACTGATCCCCAGAAAATAAATCAGGAATAGGGATCTTAGGTTCGACAGTAGACAACTGACCGAGATAGGCAGAAATTCTCCGAACTTCAGCAGCGAGCTGATCAACACGATCAGACAAATGCTTAGTCTCCATTGAAGAAAAAATCCTCCTACGGCCCTCAGAGAAAAAGAGGAAAAAATATATAAAAAATTCTGACACCTTTTTTTTTTCTACTATTCTTTCCTTCTTTAGAGTACCCTAGAATCTACAGTAAAGCTGGTGATTCTGTTATGATTCGGTAACCGAGAAGAATAATAGAAAAATAGGGTAGGCAACCAAACACCCAGAGAGGTTGGTAACTTAGCGGATTGCAGACCCCTAAACTGACAACACAGAATTAGCCGTGGGATGTACCTACGATGCCCAAGACGCCTCGACAAAAAGAGTTAACTAAGCCTAAAGAGAGAAAGGGGAAAGCTAACTGCCCTGGAGTAGAGCCCAAAGGAATAGGTAGCCCCCAAACATATATTGACGGTGAGACAGATGAAGTACAAAACACAGGCAGAAAATAGAATAAGCAAATGCTGGGGCCCAAACTGGATAGAACAGGACAGGAAAGGATACTGTCTGCAAACCCACAAAAACCCTAAGAAAAATTCCAACACGTCTGATATGCAAAAATACTGAGGCCACGCAACCTTTCCCCCACTAAATCAGAACTCTGGTGTGAACTGGACGCAAAACAACAGATACTGAAATACCAGGAGACTAGAAATACAGAAAGACTGACATGAGCTGTGGCAAAGGAAAACAGAATCCAGCACAGGTTCCCGCAGGGAACCAGGCGGAACTCACACCAGCAAGGCAGGGAGCAAATGCCACAGATTTAAACAGACAAATAACTTATCTGAAAGATGCAGGACAAAACAGGGAGCAAGCTGACTTCCAAAAGGCTCAGGAAGAAGACGAAATCACCGGCAACAACTAAGGGAAGGCTGCTCACTTAAATCTCCCCAGTCTGTAACACCTTATCTCCAATCATCCCCTTCAGGTGATTGACTTCTGTCTGCCAGACCAGCTCCATTACCAGCAGTAACCACCAGAGGGAGCCCAAACTCAGAAGCCAGATCAAAGGTGTTCATAACAGTAGGGTCAGTCGGTGGTAGAGTAGGGTCAGTCAGTGGTAAAGTAGGGTCAGTCGGCGGTAGAGTAGGGTCCATCAGTGGTGAAGTAGGGTCAGTCGGCGGTAGAGTAGGGTCAGTGAGTAGTTGAGTAAGGTCAGTCAGCAGTTAAGTATAGTCAGCGGTAGAGTAGGGTCTGTCAGTGGTAGAGTAGGGTCTGTCAGCAGTAGAGTAGGGTCAGTCAGTGGTAGAGTAGGGTCAGTCGGCAGTATAGCAGGGTCTGTCAGCGGTGAAATAGGGTCAGTCGACGGTAGAGTAGGGTCAGTCGGTTGAGTAGGATCAGTCGGTAGAGTAGGGTCAGTCGGCAGTAGAGTATAGTCAGTGGTAGAGTAGGGTCAGTCAGTAGTAGAGTAGGGTCAGTCGGCGGTAGAGTATGGTCAGTCAGCGGTAGAGTATGGTCAGTCAGTAGTAAAGTAGGGTCAGTCGGCGGTAGAGTAGGGTAAGTCGGCAGTAGGGTCAGTCAGCGGTAGAGTAGGGTCAGTCAGCGGTAGAGTAGGATCAGTCGGCAGTACAGTTGAGTCAGTCGTCGGTAGAGTAGGGTCAGTCAGCGGTAGAGTAGGGTCAGTTGGCAGTACAGTAGGGTCAGTCAGCAGTAGAGTAGGGTCATTCGGCAGTAGAGTATAGTCAGCAGTAGAGTAGGGTCAGTCGGCAGTAAAGTAAGGTCAGTCAGCGGTAGAGTAGGGTCAATCAGCAGTAGAGTCAGTTGGCAGTAGAGTAGGGTCAGTTGGCGGTAGTGTAGGGTCAGTCAGCGGTAGAGTAGGGTCAGTCAGCGGTAAGGCGGGTCAGTCAGCGGTACAGTAGGGCCAGTCAGTGGTGAAGTAGGGTCAGTCAGCTGTAGAGTAGGGTCAGTCAGCAGTTGAGTATAGTCAGCGGTAGAGTCGTGTCAGTCGGCGGTAGAGTAGGGTCAGTCAGCAGTAAAGTAGGGTCAGTCAGCGGTAAAGTAGGGTCAGTCAGCAGTTGAGTATAGTCAGTCAGCGGTAGAGTCATGTCAGTCGGCAGTATAGCAGGGTCTGTCAGCGGTGAAATAGGGTCAGTCGACGGTAGAGTAGGGTCAGTCGGCGGTAGAGTAGGGTCAGTCGGTTGAGTAGGATCAGTCGGTAGAGTAGGGTCAGTCGGCAGTAGAGTATAGTCAGTGGTAGAGTAGGGTCAGTCAGTAGTAGAGGTAGGGTCAGTCGGCGGTAGAGTATGGTCAGTCAGCGGTAGGTAGAGTACGGTCAGTCAGTAGTAAAGTAGGGTCAGTCGGCGGTAGAGTAGGGTAAGTCGGCAGTAGGGTCAGTCAGCGGTAGAGTAGGGTCAGTCAGCGGTAGAGTAGGATCAGTCGGCAGTACAGTTGAGTCAGTCGTCGGTAGAGTAGGGTCAGTCAGCGGTAGAGTAGGGTCAGTTGGCAGTACAGTAGGGTCAGTCAGCAGTAGAGTAGGGTCATTCGGCAGTAGAGTATAGTCAGCAGTAGAGTAGGGTCAGTCGGCAGTAAAGTAAGGTCAGTCAGCGGTAGAGTAGGGTCAATCAGCAGTAGAGTCAGTTGGCAGTAGAGTAGGGTCAGTCAGTGGGGAAGTAGGGTCAGTTGGCGGTAGTGTAGGGTCAGTCAGCGGTAGAGTAGGGTCAGTCAGCGGTAAGGCGGGTCAGTCAGTGGTACAGTAGGGCCAGTCAGTGGTGAAGTAGGGTCAGTCAGCTGTAGAGTAGGGTCAGTCAGCAGTTGAGTATAGTCAGCGGTAGAGTCGTGTCAGTCGGAGGTAGAGTAGGGTCAGTCAGCAGTAAAGTAGGGTCAGTCAGCGGTAAAGTAGGGTCAGTCAGCAGTTGAGTATAGTCAGTCAGCGGTAGAGTCATGTCAGTCGGCGTTAGAGTAGGGTCAGTCAGCAGTAGAGTAGGGTCAGTCAGCGGTAAAGTAGGGTCAGTCAGCGGTAGCGTAGGGCCAGTCAGTGGTGAAGTAGGGTCAGTCGGTGGTAGAGTAGGGTCAGTGAGTAGTTGAGTAAGTTCAGTCAGCAGTTGAGTATAGTCAGCAGTAGAGTAGGGTCAGTCAGTGGTAGAGTAGGGTCAGTCGGCAGTATAGTAGGGTCAGTCAGCGGTGAAATAGTGTCAGTCGACGGTAGAGTAGGATCAGTTGGCGGTAGAGTAGGGTCATTCGGCGGTATAGTAGGGTCAGTCGGCAGTATAGTAGGGTCAGTCGGCGGTAGAGAAGGGTCAGTCAGCTTGTATAGTAGAGTCAGTCGGCAGTATAGTAGGGTCAGTCGGCGGTAGAGTAGAGTCAGTCGGTAGAGTAGGGTCAGTCGCGGTAGAGTAGGGTCAGTCGTGGTAGAGTAGGGTCAGTCAGTCAGCAGTACAGTAGGGTCGGTCGGCAGTATAGTAGGGTCAGTCGGCAGTATAGTAGGGTCAGTCGCGGTAGAGTAGAGTCAGTCGGTAGAGTAGGGTCAGTCGGTAGAGTAGGGTCAGTCGCGGTAGAGTAGGGTCAGTCAGCAGTACAGTAGGGTCGGTCGGCAGTATAGTAGGGTGAGTCGGCGGTAGAGAAGGGTCAGTCAGCGGTAGGGTAGGGTCAGTTGGTAGAGTAGGGTCAGTCGCGGTAGAGTAGGGTCAGTCAGCAGTACAGTAGGGTCGGTCGGCAGTATAGTAGGGTGAGTCGGTAGAGAAGGGTCAGGCACATTTCCCTAGATTTCTTCTTCTTGTGTTATAATATATCTCACAAAGTACGTATTCTCCCCATTAAAAAAAAATGAATTGTTTTGTTTAAAAAAGGCCGATCTATCAACATTTCAAATGATTTAAACTGTAAATTAAAAACGCTGAAAAGAAAGAAAAGTCGAAACTGGAATTGACGTTGTTCGGTTGACACACGTATCTGAAAAAATAGAATAAAAAGTGATCAAACGTCGTATGTACCCAAAAATAATATCAATAAAATCATCAGCTCAGCACTTAAAAAAAACCTTACACAGCCGCACGGAGGGGAAAAAATCCAAAGTTACAAATGTCAAATAATCTGTTCCGCTGCTACAATGTAAAGTAACGTAGGTTGTCGGTCGCTGTGCAACATCGGAGGAACTACGACAAGCTGCACAAACTCCGACTGGGTCCTACTTTCTGTGGTATCGGTACCCTAGACGGTCACAAGGTGACACGATTCACCTGCAGTGATATTTAGCCGTGTGACTAAAGTCCCTGACCAAAGTCCCCACTTGCCCCCCATTTAAACATTTATAATAAAAGTTATCAGGTTTCCCCCAGCAGTCCCATGTAAGCGCTCTGCTCTCAGCCCTACTACATGGCAGCGTATCATCCTTTTGCAAGTTGAGCAGAAGCCAATTATTTCCACGTTATTAGTTTGGAGACTTCTCGAGAGATTCACTTATCATCTTGTTTTCAGTAAAATTCCACACACAAAGCAAAAGTCCGGGAAGTAAGGAGACCTCCGGTCCAGAAGGAAGAGGCGTCCTCTGGTGCCGGAACATCATGTACTAAGTACAGGAATTGAGGGTAAACTGATCAAATTTGCTGATGACACAAAGCTAGGAGGGGTAGCTAATACTAGAGAAGAGAGAGAGAGGATTCAAAAAGATATAAATAAACTGGAGCAGTGGGCAGCAACTAACAGAATGGATTTTAACAGGGAAAAATGCAAAGTACTACATCTGGGCAATAAAAATGAAAAAAAACATATACAAAATGGGAGGAATAGGGCTAAGTAACAGCACATGTGAAAAAGACTTGGGTATACTAATTGATCACAGACTGAACATGAGTCAACAGTGTGATGCAGCAGCAAAAAAGGCAAATACAATTCTAGGATGTATCAACAGAAGCATACAGTCTAGATCACGTGAGGTCATTATTGCCCTCTACTCCTCTTTGGTCAGACCTCATCTGGAATACTGTGTCCAGTTTTGGGCACCACATTTTAAAAAAGACATCAACAAACTGGAGCAAGTTCAAAGAAGAGCCACCAGAATGGTGACCGGTCTGCAAACCATGTCCTATGAGGAACGGTTGCAGGATTTGGGAATGTTAAGCTTGCAAAAAAGAAGACTGAGAGGAGACTTAATAGCTGTCTACAAATATCTCAAGGGCTGTCACATTGTAGAAGGATCATCTTTATTCTCATTTGCACAAGGAAAGACTAGAAGCAATGGGATGAAACTGAATGGGAGGAGACACAGATTAGATATTAGAAAAAACTTTTTGACAGTTAGGGTGATCAATGAGTGGAACAGGCTGCCACAAGAGGTGGTGAGTTCTCATTCAATGGAAGTCTTCAAACAGAGGCTGGATAGACATCTGTCTGGGATGATTTAGAGAATCCTGCTTTGAGCAGGGGGTTGGACCAAATGGCCCAGGAGGTCCCTTCCAACTCTACCATTCTATGATTCTATAAGTGTTAGGACACACCAGGAGATACCCAGGTTATAGCAACATGCTCCATATCACTATATAGAAGAATATATATGCTATATACCAGCTGTACATATGCAATTATATACAGGAGATGCCCAGGTTATACCAGCTGTACATATATAATTATATACAGGAGATGCCCAGGTTATACCAGCTGTACATATATAATTATATACAGAAGATGCCCAGGTTATACCAGCTGTACATATGTAATTATATACAGGAGATGCCAGGTTATACCAGCTGTACATATATAATTATATACAGGAGATGCCCAGGTTATACCAGCTGTACATGTAATTATATACAGGAGATGCCCAGGTTATACCAGCTGTACATATATAATTATATACAGAAGATGCCCAGGTTATACCAGCTGTACTTATATAATTATATGCCCAGGTTATACCAGCTGTACTTATATAATATTACAGGAGATGCCCAGGTTATACAGTGTACATATATAATTATATACAGGAGATGCCCAGGTTATACCAGCTGTACATATATAATTATATACGAGTGCCCAGGTATCCAGCTGCACATATTATTATATACAGGAGATACTCAGGTTATACCGGCTGTACATATATAATTATATACAGGAGATGCCTAGGTTATACCAGCTGCACATATATTATATACAGGAGATGCTAGGTTATACCAGCTGTACATATATAATTATATACAGGAGATGCCCAGGTTATACCAGCTGTACATATATAATTATATACAGGAGATGCCCAGGTTATACCAGCTGCACATATATAATTATATACAGGAGATGCCAGGTTTACCAGCTGTACATATATAATTATATACAGGAGATGCCAGGTTATACCAGCTGTACATATATAATTATATACAGGAGATGCCCAGGTTATACCAGCCTTATATTGTACAGGTTATACGCTGTATTATTATATACAGGAGATGCCTAGGTTATACCAGCTGCACATATATAATTATATACAGTCGTAACATGACATATAATTATATACAGCCCAGGTTATACCAGCTGACATATATAATTATATACAGGAGATGCCCAGGTTATACCAGCTGCCATAATTTTATACATGAGATGCCCAGTTTACCAGCTGACATAGACGCCCAGGTTATACCACCTATACATATTGTAAGGTTTCACTCACTCGGCTGCTTCAGAGGTAAATCAGGAGACTCGATCTTATGCAAAAAGTCCTTAGGTTTATTACATCATAAACCATATTGTAACATATAATACAGCTCTTCAATGCTTCAGCTCCTGCCTGGAGCCTCACTCTTCATTCACAGAGACCTCTCTGTAATGTCCTGCCTTGGACACATGGAAGCCTGTCCACACTGGCAGACTCCCACACACTCTCTCACAGGTGCAAAACAAACTCCATTACATAGGTGTAACCCCACCCATAGGTGAGGTCAGGATCACATGGTTAGGTCACCTGATCATGACCTCATCACAGGTCCTTTTGATACACATAACATAGGTGAGGTCAGGATCACATGGTTAGGTCACCTGATCATGACCTCATCACAGGTCCTTCACCACAACACAAACCATGCTTCCATGCATACCTCGAGGAGCATACACAGTGCCCCCTAGCTGCATCAGGTGTCACTACACCACAATATATAATTATATACAGGAGATGCCCAGGTTATACCGGCTGTACATATATAATTATATACAGGAGATACCCAGGTTATACCAGCTGTACATTATAATTATATACAGGAGATGCCCAGGTTATACCAGCTGTACATATATAATTATATACAGGAGATGCCCAGGTTATACCAGCTGTACATATATAATTATATACAGGAGATGCCCAGGTTATACCAGCTGTACATATATAATTATATACAGGAGATGCCCAGGTTATACCAGCTGTACATGTAATTATATACAGGAGATGCCCAGGTTATACCAGCTGTACATATATAATTATATACAGAAGATGCCCAGGTTATACCAGCTGTACATATATAATTATATACAGGAGATGCCCAGGTTATACCAGCTGTACATATGTAATTATATACAGGAGATGCCCAGGTTATACCAGCTGTACATATGTAATTATATACAGGAGATGCCCAGGTTATACCAGCTGTACATGTAATTATATACAGGAGATGCCCAGGTTATACCAGCTGTACATATTAATTATATACAGAGATGCCCAGGTTATACTAGCTGTACTTATATAATTATATACAGGAGATGCCCAGGTTATACCAGCTGTACTTATATAATTATATACAGGAGATGCCCAGGTTATACCAGCTGTACATATATAATTATATACAGGAGATGCCCAGGTTATACCAGCTGTACATATATAATTATATACAGGAGATGCCCAGGTTATACCAGCTGCACATATATAATTATATACAGGAGATACTCAGGTTATACCGGCTGTACATATATAATTATATACAGGAGATGCCCAGGTTATACCAGCTGTACATATATAATTATATACAGGAGATGCCCAGGTTATACCAGCTGTACATATATAATTATATACAGGAGATGCCCAGGTTATACAGCTGCACATATATAATTATATACAGGAGATGCCTAGGTTATACCAGCTGTACATATATAATTATATACAGGAGATGCCCAGGTTATACCAGCTGTACATATATAATTATATACAGGAGATGCCCAGGTTATACCAGCTGTACATATATAATTATATACAGGAGATGCCCAGGTTATACCAGCTGCACATATATAATTATATACAGGAGATGCCCAGGTTATACCAGCTGTACATATATAATTATATACAGGAGACGCCCAGGTTATACCACCTATACATATTGTAAGGTTTCACTCGGCTGCTTCAGAGGTAAATCAGGAGACTCGATCTTATGCAAAAAGTCCTTAAGTTTATTACATCATAAACCATATTGTAACATATAATACAGCTCTTCAATGCTTCAGCTCCTGCCTGGAGCCTCACTCTTCATTCACAGAGACCTCTCTGTAATGTCCTGCCTTGGACACATGGAAGCCTGTCCACACTGGCAGACTCCCACACACTCTCTCACAGGTGCAAAACAAACTCCATTACATAGGTGTAACCCCACCCATAGGTGAGGTCAGGATCACATGGTTAGGTCACCTGATCATGACCTCATCACAGGTCCTTTTGATACACATAACATAGGTGAGGTCAGGATCACATGGTTAGGTCACCTGATCATGACCTCATCACAGGTCCTTCACCACAACACAAGCCATGCTTCCATGCATACCTCGAGGAGCATACACAGTGCCCCCTAGTTGCATCAGGTGTCACTACACCACATACCTCCCCCCTCTGTTCAAACTTGTGGGGTTGAACACTAATTACCCGACCAGAGATCCTTCTCGGTCGTCTCTGCCAGTCAAACCGTCTGGCTAAGTCGGGCCCTCTGTCAGACCACCCGCCTCCCCAGCTGTCAGTACGGCGTCGCAATTCACTTGCACCCATACGTCCTGTCTGGTCTGCGTCCTTTTCATTTTTTTCACTATAGGTTCTCCTGCTTAAGTCACTCATCACTGAGCTAACTGAGGCATCACTACTTCTATCTCTTCTCTCAATACCACGGGTTGAAGGTGGAGGCCATCTTCTTTCTATTTTCTGCAGGTTCCTGTTGACCTGGTCCCTCTCAAGTCGTAGTTGCTCTACTTCTCTCAGGTAGGACACACGATACTCCAGGAGCATCCGGATATTCCCAAGGCTCTCCCTGGATCCGACAACGAGGAACAGAACCATCCCGTCTTCACCCACGACCTGGACTTCGTCATCAGCCGGAATCCTGACTCTCGTCACACCGGACTTATTCACCATCTCCTGCATCATTTTCCCAAGTCTTCCGATGACTTTCTTCACCAGACCTCTGGGCACTTGAATGATGTCCTCCATTAATCCAAGCTGACTTTGAGCCTTTCTTGCTTGCTCCAAACGTCGAGTGGCTTCGTGATTTCTCAACAGGATCAGTTGCTTTGTGCGGAGACAATGTAGGTGCATGTCTCTCAGGACAGCCACTCGCTTCAGTGTGACTTCCTTAGTCGACAGTATGACTAACTGTTTCTTCTCTGGCACCCAGTTCACGCTGCATGCTTCTACCGCTTTTCTAAAGGCCTCATGTACATCCTCACTGGCACAAGCTTCTTGCATGTCTTCGGGTACCTCTATTATACACTTGACAAGCGATTTCTCCTTTTCCTGAACATGCGGTTGGACCTCCTCATCCTGAGCATCAGCGCAGTTCTCCAAGACCTCAGCATTTCTTGTGTGGCCATCTGTGTGGCACTTCGCTTGCTGTACTTCGTCTCCCGTGGACTTCTGGAGCTGGGCATTAGTCTCTTTCTCCATCTTGAGTTTACGGAGAACTTTATCTCGCTCCTCTGCCAAGCCGCGACACTCATCCTCTCTCCGGAGAATTTCCTGCTGATGCTTCTCCTGGGCCTCTCGGAGCACCTCCACATCTTTCCATAGGGCCTTGTTCATACTATGACACGCTGACAGATGATCTCTGAGCTTAGAGACTTCCTTCTCCAGCTCCTCCATTCTGTGCTCAATTGCCTCTTTATCAAGGACAGTAACCTGACCAGTACCTGACCCTGACTCTTCCTCATCATTTCACCTCTTCTTAGAGGATGTAGCCTGTCCCGCCTTTCCGCTGCGACTGCAGCGAGAGGAAGATCGGACATTTTTACTCGGCTCCACCTTACTGCCCTCGCTTTCCCTTGCGGTCGAGTCACAGTCTGCACAAGAGTCACTCTCGGGGCCCCTCCCGTTACCCTCTAACTGGGTGTCCGTTCTAGAGGTCTTATCTACCACATTGTCATGGGTTCTGTTGTCATACATTTCAGAGGACATCATGTCAATAAGTCGGGCAGACGCATCCGTTCCTCCTGTGTCACCGTCTGATTCGTCAGTTTTGGGAGGTGTTACTGTGCTAATACACCTCGCCCCAACCGTACGGATCCCTCCATTCAACGGCTGTATAGGAACTCCCCTGTCCCACAAGTCAGAGAACAGTTTAGAGTCCCGGCCTACAACTACTGGACCAGCTAAATTTGGAACTAAAGCGGCCTTATGTCTTTTAATGTCCCTGTCCGTCTCTAGGATCACACAGACCTCTACATAGTCTCTAGTGGACCCATGGATGCAGGTGACCTTGATATTTCTTGTGGTTATAAAGTTATCGAGTGCAGTCCTCACTAGGGTCATCGAGCTTCCTGAATCGACCAGTCCGTGTACCTCCTCCTCACCATTCATTAGCAGGGCACACACACAAAGCCTCTCACCTGGAGGATTCATATGACAAACTGGACATACATAACAATTTTGCCCCGGGCAACAGTTCTCCGGCATCTCCCCTTTAACATTGGGATCCTCCACCCCCTTTTTGCCATCCGCCCCCTTTTGGGCCATCACCCCTCCTTGGGTTATACATCGTGGACTCCCCCACAGTTTTCTTAAGCACAACCCCCACAGTGCAGTTTTATCTCTTTTGGGCTGTTACTGGCCCTTTAAGAGTCTGTGTGACCTGATTCACACTGTCCTATTCCCACACCAGCTCGTGCGGGTACTGCCGCCGCTCCGTTGCAGCCACGAACCACCAACACCTCCGGATGTTGCTCATAAGCTGCTGTGGCTGTTACTGCAGCTCCTGCAGAACCTCTTGCTGCAAGTCACTGTAGCTCCTGCTACCACCAGACTCTGCACGCTGCGCTGTCTTGCCGCTTGTCACCTTCGTGACCCCCCGAGTCACAGCCAGCCGCTTGTCCCCTTCGCAACCCCACCAGGTTACAGCCAGCGCTTGCACCTTCGCATTTGTTATGCAGAGTAAAAAAAAACATCCACACAAAAAAACAGCCTGACCTCACTGCGTATGCCCGCATTCGAGCACCAATTGTAAGGTTTCACTCACTCGGCTGCTTCAGAGGTAAATCAGGAGACTCGATCTTATGCAAAAAGTCCTTAGGTTTATTACATCATAAACCATATGGTAACATATAATACAGCTCTTCAATGCTTCATTCACAGAGACCTCTCTGTAATGTCCTGCCTTGGACACATGGAAGCCTGTCCACACTGGCAGACTCCCACACACTCTCTCACAGGTGCAAAACAAACTCCATTACATAGGTGTAACCCCACCCATAGGTGAGGTCAGGATCACATGGTTAGGTCACCTGATCATGACCTCATCACAGGTCCTTTTGATACACATAACATAGGTGAGGTCAGGATCACATGGTTAGGTCACCTGATCATGACCTCATCACAGGTCCTTCACCACAAACACAAACCATGCTTCCATGCATACCTCGAGGAGCATACACAGTGCCCCTAGCTGCATCAGGTGTCACTACACACAATATATAATTATATACAGGAGATGCCCAGGTTATACCGGCTGTACATATATAATTATATACAGGAGATACCCAGGTTATACCAGCTGTACATATATAATTATATACAGGAGATGCCCAGGTTATACCAGCTGTACATATATAATTATATACAGGAGATGTCCAGGTTTATACCAGCTGTACATATATAATTATATACAGGAGATGCCCAGGTTATACCAGCTATACATATATAATTATATACAGGAGATGCCCAGGTTATACCAGCTGTACATATATAATATATACAGGAGATGTCCAGGTTATACCAGCTGTACATATATAATTGTGATGAGTGCTGTGCTGGAATTGCTGTCCTCATCTCTTTTTTTTTTTTGTACTGCTGAAAGCCCTCCTTCTCTCTGCAGCTCTCATACTTCTCCCTTCCCCCCCTGTCAGCCTGCACTCAGGCAGTGTAATGTGAGCTGCCAGTGCTGGAAGTTTTCCCGCTTCACCGCAGGGGTCCTGCATTGTCCGAACACGTGCTTTCTTCCTATAGCAGCCATGTTGGAGTATTCATTCTTTTTTGGTTAATAACACGGTGGGAGCATTCGCTAGAAACACGAACGTCACTGTGTTGAACCATGCGCCGACGGGCATCGTTCCCGTGGTACCGGTGAACCCGTAACTCCAACAGAGCCCGAGAAATGGAATTCTCGGGTGCCCCATGAGCTATGTCACCCAAGTTTGGGTTCATTTGAACCATTATTTCAAAGCAAGATCATTGATAGGTCTACCGTTATTCTGCTAGAGTTCCCCGCTGAGTTATGAACCTTATGATATCGCAGAGCTCAAACCATAGCTTGCAGCCAGGGGAGGTGGCCAGAGGACCAGCCCTTTTTGTGAGGTCAGAAGCTGACATGCATAAGTCTTACAGTGAAGTTCCTTAGTGGTAGTCTTTCTGCTGGGATGTGCTGAGTAAGAGATCTCCCAATGAACTATGACGTGTGGCTCCTTCCCCCAGCCTGGCTTGCCTGTATATGATCTAACAACCATGTGAGTGATTTTCATTCTTAATCCTATTTTATTTTATAGCTGCATTTGTACATAACGATATTGTCTCAGTTTGTTACATCTTTTTATATTATATAAGCACTGCCTGATTTTTTTTAAGGAATAAACCTATAAATTTATTAGTTTGTTTCTCCTGCTCTATAAACGAATTTGCACGTGCCTGAAGCACTACGCTACTGTTTTGGGGTTGCTACGGACCCTCTTGATAAATTGTTCATCAAAAGCCGTAGCTGGTGGCAGCTAAAAGAAAGGGGTGTAAAGTGTTAATCTATTGGGTGACGCTGGCAGTGACGCAGCGGGGTTTATAAGGGTACTGCCTGGCGGCAGCCAGGAGTAATTATAATTCCCTCACTGCAGCGTGCCCAATAGCCAGCACACATCCAAGTGACCCGTCTGGCGACTAATTATCCTAGGTGCAGTTCCCTGACTGACCTGAGGGTAAGGGGGGGCGCCAGAGAGCTGCAAGTTCCTAAGTGGAAGTGGGATAGTTATAAATCCCTGCAGTTTACTGGGTCGGACGGCAGCAGCCGTCGTGTGTGTGCACGTTCCATCACATGTGGTGGCAGCGGTGGGATCACGAGCCGTGACCCCCGGGCTACCGTGTGGCGGACTGTGTGCCCGTTCATCACATATTGGTGGCAGCGGTGGGATCACGAGCCGTGACCCCCGGGCTACCGTGTGGCGGACTGTGTGCCCGTTCATCACATATTGGTGGCAGCGCGGTGGGATTATAGAGCATTAGTGATCTGGTTTGAGCAATCATTCCATTCACTAAAAAACTTGCACGGTTCTTCAGCGACCCTGCAGCTAAAGTTTTGGAGAACAGACTCAGTGTTTATTAGTCCTGAGACAATTGTGTGTACTTGCGGTTACCCCTCCCTTCTCTTTGTTTTTCTATCCTATCTTTTATTTGGCAACCATGGCTACCATAGGAGCAAGTTGGTTCGACAAGCAGAGCAAGGACACCCTTGTGGGAATCTGCAAGTACCACGGCCTTGTCCACACGAACCGAACCAAAGGCCAACTGGTCCAGGCCCTGAAGGAGCTGGGCGAGCATCGGAGCGTGGCGGGCGCAGGAGCAGAGGCCCAACCCCTGACTACTTACACCCAGAGAGAGGTGGACCCTTACCTGCGGGCGGCCCTGGAGGGACTCACCGCTGACAACCGGGAAGAACGCCTGAGGCTGATCCAGCAAGCTCAAGAGAGAGCCGACCAGCGAGAGGCCAAACAGCGAGAGGCTGAGAGAGCCGAGCGCCAAGCCCAGCGGGAGGCCGAGCGGGAGGCTGAGAGAGCCGAGCGGGAAGCTCAGAAAGCCCATGAACTGGAGCTGCTCAGACAAGGGGCAATGCCCTCCACAGCCCAGAGCGGTACACCCAGCAGCTCTCAGAGTCCCAAGCCCCGGCCAGAGCACTTTCCCGTGCTGGAAAAGGAAGGAGACTTGGACACTTTTCTGCGGGCCTTTGAGAAAGTCTGCAGACAGTACCGGCTGCCTTCCGACCAATGGGCCAGGTACTTGACCCCCGGGCTAAAGGGCAAAGCTTTGGAGGCGTTCGCTTCCCTCGCGCCAGATCAAGACAGTGACTATGAGGCCATCAAGCAGGCCCTGATTGCCAAGTACCAGCTAACCCCTGAGGTATACCGAAAGAAGTTCCGGAACCTCCAACGTGGCCCACACGACAGTTATAGCGATGTGGTGCAAGGACTCCGGATCCACTTTGACCAGTGGATCCATGGACTGTCAGTTGACACCTATGAGGAGCTGAAAGACCTGATGATCAAAGACCAGTTCCTGCATCTGTGCCCAGCTGAGGTCCGACAGTTCATCCTGGACCGAGAACCAGAGGACGCGGTCACAACAGCCCGGATCGCTGACAGCTATGAGGCCAACCGGAAACCCGAGGTGCGGAAGGCCGTCACCACCCGTTGGGGAGGGGGTAAGCCTGCAACCAACCCCAGTGCCCCTGCCAGTCGTCCCTCTGGAGGCACTATCCCCTTTGCCAGCGCCAGGCCTACATCAGACCCCCGCCAGTGTTTCTCCTGTAAAAGGACTGGTCACATCAGCGCCACCTGTCCGGAGAGGCAGAAGAACCCCCCAGCCAAGGCCTCCGGGCCCAATGCCTCTGTTCTTTTGGTGGGTGGTGTGGTGGGGACGGTTGATGACAACGTGCAGCCCGTCCGCGTGGGGGCCCGTCTTGCTACAGGCCTCAATGACACCGGGGCTGAGCGAACCCTCATCCGATCCGAACTGGCGGCCCCTGAAGAGTTGATTCCGGGGAAAACCCTAACTGTCACAGGGATTGGGGGTGTCCACTACCCCTTGCCGATAGCCCGAGTTTTCATTGACTGGGGTACCGGGAGCGGGGTGAAGGAAGTGGGGGTGTCCGAAAACCTGCCCACTGATGTTTTATTGGGGACTGATCTGGGGAGGATGGTGGCGTACTATGTCCCTGACACCCCTTCCCAATCTGATGATAAGGTTAACGTTAACCATGATGTTGATGTTGATGATGATGGGAAACTGATTGTGTTACCTGCTAATGCTTTGCGAAGTGATGATGCAACTGATAACCTTTCTTTCCCTAGGAATGATGCTGATAGTGATGTATCTGTGCCATCTGAATCTGTTAACCCTTTCTCTGAAGTGGTAGATGTGTCCACAGGTACAGGAGCGTTCAGTCCCGTCGCTCTGCGGAGTGAGCGGCTGAGGAACCCTAGCAGGAGCAAGCGACAGTGCTCAAGGAAATGGGGAGGTGCATGGGAACCGGGAGGAAGGTGACGCCATGACACTGACCAGTGCCACCGAGGAAGGTAACTGGCCCATAAGTAGCACTGCTCCTGAAGCGTTGGGGGTGGATGGGGAGGTAGAGCCCATAGCAGCGCAGGCTGATGGGTCTATAGAAATCCCCGGGGAGACTGCATATGTAGCTGCTGTCACCCGCAGTCAGAGTGCCCGGATCGCAGGTAGCGCCCTGCCATCTGGACCCTCCTCCGCTACAGGAGAGACTGAACCAGATGTGGACCCAGAGCCGGTCCCAGAGGGTCCCAGTGAGGAAGGAACCCTGACGTCACTTCTGGCTGCCTCCAGCCAGGAGTTCCAGGCAGCTCTGCACTCAGATGCGAGCCTGGGGAACTTGAGGCACCTCGCCGAGACGCCCACCTCCGTGACTGATAAGGAGAGGGTGTTCTGGGAACGAGGAAGGTTGTACCGGGAGACAGTACCCGGAGATTCCCAAAAGGAGTGGTTGAGGGGGAAACAGCTGGTCGTCCCGCACCAGTTCCGAGGTGAGTTGTTGAGGATTGCCCATGAGATTCCACTCGCTGGACACTTGGGGATCAGCAAAACTAAGGCACGGCTGTCTCAACACTTCTATTGGCCCAAGATGGGGACAGATATGACTAACTACTGCCGCTCCTGTATCACCTGTCAAAGAGTGGGGAAGGCGGGGCCTGCTCTTAAGGCTCCCCTGATCCCGTTGCCAGTGATAGAGGAGCCTTTCCAGAGGATCGCGGTGGACATTGTGGGCCCGCTGGCCGTCCCCAGCAGCTCTGGAAAGCAATACATCCTTACTGTGGTAGACTACGCTACCCGGTACCCGGAGGCAGTAGCTCTGTCCTCAACTAGGGCAGATAAGGTGGCGGATGCACTGGTGACCATCTTTTCACGGGTAGGATTTCCCAGGGAGATGCTTACCGATCAAGGGACTCAATTTATGTCTCGCCTAATGAAGGCTCTCTGCAGCAAAATGCAGGTGACGCGTATGGTATCGAGTGCGTATCACCCACAGACCAATGGTTTGTGTGAGCGCTTTAACGGTACCCTCAAACAGATGCTCCGCATGCTGGTTGAGACCCAGGGACGCGATTGGGAGCGGTACCTCCCACACCTGCTATTTGCCTACAGAGAAGTCCCGCAGGCCTCGACGGGGTTCTCCCCCTTCGAGCTCCTGTATGGTAGGCGAGTCCGGGGACCCCTTGGGTTGATAAGAGAATCCTGGGAAGATGAGCCAAACCCCACGGAAGTGTCCATCGTGGATTATGTCATGCGCTTCCGCGACAAGATGCAGACCTTGACGCAGTTGGTGCATGACAACATGACGCAGGCTCAGGCTGACCAGAAGCACTGGTACGACCAGAACGCCCGGGAGCGGACCTACCAGGTGGGTCAAAAGGTGTGGGTGCTGGTCCCCGTACCAAAGGATAAGCTTCAGGCAGCCTGGGAAGGCCCGTACGTCGTGCACCAATAGCTCAACCCAGCCACCTACGTGGTCACGCTTGACCACACTCGGGGTAGGCGCAAGGCCTTTCACGTCAACATGATGAAGGCCCATCACGAACGTGAAGCCTGCGTCCTACCGGTCTGCAATCTGCCCGAGGACGGGGAAGAGGATCCCCTCCTAGACATGCTGGCCCAAGCTAATGCCAATGGGTCCATTGAGGACATGGAGGTAAATGCCTCGCTAACCGTCTCCCAGCGGTTGCAGTTGCTGACCACTCTGGAACCCTTCCGGGCCGAGTTCACGAACCGACCCGGAAGGACCGAGTTGGCAGTCCACGAGGTGGACACCGGGAATCACACCCCGTTACGGCGGACACCTTATCGGATCTCTGAGGAAGTGCAGCAGATTATGCGCCAGGAGATCCATGAGATGTTGCAGCTGGGGGTGATCCGGCCGTCCAAAAGCGCGTGGGCCTCACCTGTAGTTCTCGTGCCAAAAAAGGATCGGACCACCCGGTTCTGCGTGGACTACAGGGGGCTCAACGCCATCACTACCTCTGATGCGCACCCAATGCCACGCATCGAGGATCTGCTGGAGCGGTTGGCGAATGCCAAGTACATATCCATCATGAATCTGAGCCGGGGATACTGGCAGATTCCCCTGAGCCCTGCGGCGCAGGAGAAATCTGCCTTTATCACCCCTTTTGGACTGTACGAGTCCACGGTCATGCCTTTCGGCATGAAGAATGCCCCTGCCATTTTCAGCGGATGGTCAACCACCTGCTTCAGGGACTGGAGGAGTACGCTGTGGCGTACCTGGACGACATTGCCGTCTTCAGTTCCACCTGGGAGGAACACCTTCAGCATCTCTAGGAGGTGCTCAAGCGTATTCACCAGGCAGGTCTGACCATCAAGCCGGGAAAATGCCAGATGGGCATGAGGGAGGTCCACTACCTGGGGCATCGGGTAGGTGGGGGTTCCATGAGTCCAGAGCCCGAGAAAGTGGACGCGATCGTGTCCTGGCCCACCCCCAGGACCAAAAAGCAGGTGAAGTCCTTCCTGGGCACTGCAGGGTACTATAGGCGTTTCGTACCGAACTATAGCGCCATTGCAAAACCCTTGACGGACCTCACCAAGGGCGGTCTACCCCAAACAGTCAACTGGACAGATGGCTGTGAGGCGGCATTCCGAGCTTTGAAAACAGCCCTGTGCAGCTCTCCAGTGTTGAGAGCCGTCGACAGCAGTCGGCCCTTCCTGGTACAGACTGATGCCAGCGAATTTGGCCTCGGTGCTGTACTCAGCCAGGTTGATTCGGGGGACCAGGAGCACCCCGTGTTGTACCTGAGCCGGAAACGTCTGCCAAGGGAAGTGGCATACTCCACCATCGAGAAGGAGTGCCTGGCCATGGTCTGGGCACTGCAACGTTTGCAGCCCTACCTGTACGGGCGCACCTTCAAGGTGGTCACCGACCACAACCCTCTGAGCTGGCTGCACACAGTGTCCGGAACCAATGGTAGGTTGCTACGCTGGAGCCTTGCCCTGCAGCAGTATGATTTTGCCGTACAACACAAGAAAGGCAGTGATCATGGGAATGCTGATGGGTTATCACGACGTGGCGAACCCGCTGAGGTGCGCATGTCGGATTACCGACAGGTCATGCCTCCGTAGCGCCCTCAAAGGGGGGGAGGTGTGATGAGTGCTGTGCTGGAATTGCTGTCCTCATCTCTTTTTTTTTTTTTGTACTGCTGAAAGCCCTCCTTCTCTCTGCAGCTCTCATACTTCTCCCTTCCCCCCCTGTCAGCCTGCACTCAGGCAGTGTAATGTGAGCTGCCAGTGCTGGAAGTTTTCCCGCTTCACCGCAGGGGTCCTGCATTGTCCGAACACGTGCTTTCTTCCTATAGCAGCCATGTTGGAGTATTCATTCTTTTTTGGTTAATAACACGGTGGGAGCATTCGCTAGAAACACGAACGTCACTGTGTTGAACCATGCGCCGACGGGCATCGTTCCCGTGGTACCGGTGAACCCGTAACTCCAACAGAGCCCGAGAAATGGAATTCTCGGGTGCCCCATGAGCTATGTCACCCAAGTTTGGGTTCATTTGAACCATTATTTCAAAGCAAGATCATTGATAGGTCTACCGTTATTCTGCTAGAGTTCCCCGCTGAGTTATGAACCTTATGATATCGCAGAGCTCAAACCATAGCTTGCAGCCAGGGGAGGTGGCCAGAGGACCAGCCCTTTTTGTGAGGTCAGAAGCTGACATGCATAAGTCTTAAGGGTATGCCACACTAAACAATATCGCTAACGAGATCGCTAAAAAACGTCACTATTTAGCGATCCCGTTAGCGATATTGTTCAGTGCGGCAGCTTCCAGCGACGAGCTTCCTGCTGTGATCTCGCTCGTCGCTGGAATCGTTCCGGACCCTATTTCATCGCTGGCGCTCCCGCTGGGTAAGTATCTTATCGCTGTGTGGCACCTTTTCTTAGCGATTTAGCGGTACTTTTGTACCGCTAAAGTCGTTAAGAAGATCGCTAACGGCGATAGCGTCGTTAACTATATCGCTAAATGTGGCCGCATTTAGCGATATAGAAACGATCCCGCTAGCGATCTCATTAGTATGCAACGCTAACGAGATCGCTAGCGGGATCGAGTAGTGTGGCAGTACCTTTACAGTGAAGTTCCTTAGTGGTAGTCTTTCTGCTGGGATGTGCTGAGTAAGAGATCTCCCAATGAACTATGACGTGTGGCTCCTTCCCCAGCCTGGCTTGCCTGTATATGATCTAACAACCATGTGAGTGATTTTCATTCTTAATCCTATTTTATTTTATAACTGCATTTGTACATAACGATATTGTCTCAGTTTGTTACATCTTTTTATATTGTATAAGCACTGCCTGATTTTTTTTAAGGAATAAACCTATAAATTTATTAGTTTGTTTCTCCTGCTCTATAAACGAATTTGCACGTGCCTGAAGCACTACGCTACTGTTTTGGGGTTGCTACGGACCCTCTTGATAAATTGTTCATCAAAAGCCGTAGCTGGTGGCAGCTAAAAGAAAGGGGTGTAAAGTGTTAATCTATTGGGTGACGCTGGCAGTGACGCAGCGGGGTTTATAAGGGTACTGCCTGGCGGCAGCCAGGAGTAATTATAATTCCCTCACTGCAGCGTGCCCAATAGCCAGCACACATCCAAGTGACCCGTCTGGCGACTAATTATCCTAGGTGCAGTTCCCTGACTGACCTGAGGGTAAGGGGGGGCGCCAGAGAGCTGCAAGTTCCTAAGTGGAAGTGGGATAGTTATAAATCCCTGCAGTTTACTGGGTCGGACGGCAGCAGCCGTCGTGTGTGTGCACGTTCCATCACATGTGGTGGCAGCGGTGGGATCACGAGCCGTGACCCCCGGGCTACCGTGTGGCGGACTGTGTGCCCGTTCATCACATATTGGTGGCAGCGGTGGGATCACGAGCCGTGACCCCCGGGCTACCGTGTGGCGGACTGTGTGCCCGTTCATCACAATAATTATATACAGGAGATGCCCAGGTTATACCAGCTGTACATATATAATTACATACAGGAGATGCCCAGGTTATACCAGCTGTACATATATAATTATATACAGGAGATGCCCAGGTTATACCAGCTGTACATATATAATTATATACAGGAGATGCCCAGGTTATACCAGCTGTACATATATAATTATGGCTGGGGTCAGGCAGTTGTGGTGCAGCCGGGGATGATTGTCGGTCCGGTCTCTCCTCACCTCTTTGCACTATTGTCACACACACCTGCTTTACTGCACTGCTGGAAAATAGATTGCACAAAGATCTCTAGTTGTATTAACCCTATCCTGCTGGCATCTTATTTAAAGGGTTATTTTAGACTGAGCAAATAATATACAATTATCCATTATACTTTCTGCAGCCATTTCTGATGGTTTTCAAGATCTCCGCTTGCTGTCATTCAGGCTGAACCTTTTCTATTTCCTTTGAAGTGACACAGACTGGTCCTGGCCGTGTGTTGAGCGCTCGGGCACCGGGCCCTAACACCGAGCTGTGTATTGTAAGGAGCCGTCTTGTGTCCGTGACACGATCAGGATTGAGATGTTTCCCTTGACAGTCTGATCTCTGGGGGTTTCCTTCTAGGTAGGACAATCCCTTTAAGATCAGCACCATTATAACATATCACAGATGTAATAATTATAACAGACGTTCCCTTTAACAAGTCCTCTTATATGGAGCACATCGCAGAACAATGTGCTGGGAATACTGAGCGCTGCTCCTGAGGTCGGCCATTGTGTAGAGGATGAATGCTGCATTGTCTGGGGCGAGAGGCGCAGCATTCCTGGCAGGATGACACCAAAGGATTGTGGGACTTCATATTATATACATGCTAAGGGATGATAACATGGGGAGAATGACAATCCCTAAAAAGTGTTTATCGATGTATGGCGATAACTGGTCACTGTATTGCACTGACTCTGCTTATCTGGACACTGTATGGCACTATTTATCTGGGAATTTTTGGACTTTGTTAATCTGGCAATTCTTGGCCCTATTTATCTTGATGCTCTCAGATTCTGTTTATATGGATACTGCATGGCACAATTTATCTTGCCACTTTTAGACTGTTTATCTTGGCACTGTCAGACTGTTTATCTGGATACTGTATAGCACAATTCATCTTGGTACTTTTAGACTATTTAACTTGACAGTTTATGGGTTCTGTATGGCACTATTTATCTTACCACATTCAGACTCTATCTACCTGGGTTCTGTATGGCACTGTTTATCTTACCACTGTGAGACTCTGTTTATCTGGGTTCTGTATGGCACTATTTATCTTACCACTCTCAGACTCTTTATCTGGTTTCTGTATGGCACTATTTATCTCACCACTCTCAGGCTCTGTTTATCTGGGTTCTGTATGGCACTATTTATCTTACCTCTCTTAGGCTCTATTTATCTGGGTTCTGAATGGTACTATTTACCTTACCACTCTCAGACTCTGTTTATCTGGGTTCTGTATGGCACTATGTATCTTACCTCTCTTAGGCTCTATTTATCTGGGTTCTGAATGGTACTATTTATCTTACCACTCTCAGACTCTGTTTATCTGGGTTCTGTATGGCACTATTTATCTCACCACTCTCAGACTCTCTTTATCTGGGTTCTGTATGGTACTATTTATCTTACCTCTCTCAGACTCTGTTTATCTGGTTTCTGTATGGCACTATTTATCTTACCTCTCTCAAACTATGTTTATCTGGTTCTGTATGGTACTACTTTTCCTACCACTCTTAGTCTCTGTTTTCTGGGTTCTGTATGGGACTATTTATCTTACCACTCCCAGTCTCTGTTTATCTTGGTTCTGTATGGCACTATTTATCTTTCCCCTGTCACACTCTGTTTATCTGGGTTCTATATGGCACTTTCAGACTATTTAACTTGACAGTTAATGGTTTCTGTGGAGCACTATTTATCTTACCACTCTCAGCCTCTGTTTATCTGGGTTCTGTATGGCACTATTTATCTTACCACTCTCAGTCTCTGTTTATCTTGGTTCTGTATGGCACTATTTATCTTTCCCCTGTCACACTCTGTTTATCTGGGTTCTATATGGCACTTTCAGACTATTTAACTTGACAGTTAATGGTTTCTGTGGAGCACTATTTATCTTACCACTCTCAGCCTCTGTTTATCTGGGTTCTGTATGGCACTATTTATCTTACCACTCTCAGCCTCTGTTTATCTGGGTTCTGTATGGCACTATTTATCTTACCACTCTCAGCCTCTGTTTATCTGGGTTCTGTATGGCACTATTTATCTTATCACTCTCAGACTCTGTTTATGTGGGTTCTGTATGGCACTATTTATCTTACCTCTCTCAGAAATCTGTTTATCTGGGTTCTGTATGGCACTATTTATCTTACCACTCTCAGCCTCTGTTTATCTGGGTTCTGTATGGCACTATTTATCTTATCACTCTCAGACTCTCTTTATCTGGGTTCTGTATGGCACTATTTATCTTACCACTCTCAGCCTCTGTTTATCTGGGTTCTGTATGGCACTATTTATCTTATCACTCTCAGACTCTCTTTATCTGGGTTCTGTATGGCACTATTTATCTTCTCTCAGACTCTGTTTATGTGGGTTCTGTATGGCACTATTTATCTTACCTCTCTCAGACTCTGTATATCTGGGTTCTGTATGGCACTATTTATCTTACCTCTCTCAGGCTCTATTTATCTGGCTTCTGCATGGCACTATTTATCTTACCACTCTCAGACTCTGTTTATATTGGTTCTGTAGGGCACTATGTATCTTACCTCTCTCAGTCTCTATTTATCTGGGTTCTGTATGGCACTATTTATCTTACCACTCTCAGGCTCTGTTTATCTGGGTTCTGTATGGCACTATTTATCTTACCTCTCTCAGACTCTGTTTATCTGGTTCTGTATGGCACTATTTATCTTACCTCTTTCAGACTCTTTTTATCTGGGTTCTGTATGGCACTATTTATCTTACCACTCTCAGGCTCTGTTTATCTGGGTTCTGTAGGGCACTATGTATCTTACCTCTCTCAGTCTCTATTTATCTGGGTTCTGTATGGCACTATTTATCTTACCTCTCTTAGGCTCTATTTATCTGGGTTCTGTAGGGCACTATGTATCTTACCTCTCTCAGTCTCTATTTATCTGGGTTCTGTATGGTACTATTTATCTTACCACTCTCAGCCTCTGTTTATCTGGGTTCTGTATGGCACTATTTATCTTACCACTCTCAGCCTCTGTTTATCTGGGTTCTGTATGACACTATGTATCTTACCTCTCTTAGGCTCTATTTATCTGGGTTCTGTAGGGCACTATTTATCTTACCACTCTCAGACTCTCTTTATCTGGGTTCTGTATGGCACTATTTATCTTACCTCTCTTAGGCTCTATTTATCTGGGTTCTGTATGGCACTATTTATCTCACCACTCTCAGCCTCTGTTTATCTTGGTTTTGTATGGTACTATTTATCTTACATCTCTCATACTCTTTTTATCTGGGTTCTGTATGGCACTATTTATCTTACCTCTCTCAGGCTCTGTTTATCTGGGTTCTGTATGGCACTATTTATCTTACCTCTCTTAGGCTCTATTTATCTGGGTTCTGTATGGCACTATTTATCTTACCTCTCTTAGGCTCTGTTTATCTTGGTTTTGTATGGTACTATTTATCTTACATCTCTCAGACTCTTTTTATCTGGGTTCTGTATGGCACTGTTTATCTTACCACTCTCAGACTCTCTTTATCTGGGTTCTGTATGGTACTATTTATCTTACATCTCTCAGACTCTTTTTATCTGGGTTCTGTATGGCACTGTTTATCTTACCACTCTCAGACTCTCTTTATCTGGGTTCTGTATGGCACTATTTATCTCACCACTCTCAGCCTCTGTTTATCTGCGTTCTGTATGGCACTATTTATCTTACCACTCTCAAGGTACTGCCACACTACACAATCCCGCTAGCGATCTCGTTAGCGTCGCATACTAATGAGATCGCTAGCGGGATTGTTTCTATATCGCTAGTAGCTACCTATTTTAGCGATGTCGTTAGGACGCTATCGCGGTTAGCGATCTCCTTAACGACTTTAGCGGTACAAAAGTACCGCTAAATCGCTAAAAAAGGTGCCACACTCAGCGATTAGATACTTACCAGCGGGGCGCCAGCGACGAAAATAGGGTCCGGAACGATCGCTGTGATGAACGAGATCACAGCAGGGGCCTCGTCGCTGGTAGATGCCGCACACAACAACATCGCTAACGGGATAGCTAAATAGTGACGTTTTTTAGCGATCCCGTTAGCGATGTTGTTTAGTGTGGCATACCCTTCAGTCTCTGTTTACCTGGGTTCTGTATGGCACTATTTGTCTTACCACTCTCAGCCTCTGTTTATCTTGGTTCTGTATGGCGCTATTTATCTCACCACTCTCAGACTCTGTTTATCTTGGTTCTGTGTGGCGCTATTTATCTCACCACTCTCAGACTCTGTTTATCTGGGTTCTGTATGGCACTATTTATCTCACCACTCTCAGGCTCTGTTTATCTGCGTTCTGTATGGCACTATTTATCTTACCACTCTCAGACTCTGTTTATCTGGGTTCTGTATGGCACTATTTATCTTACCACTCTCAGTCTCTGTTTATCTTGGTTCTGTATGGCACTATTTATCTCACCACTCTCAGCCTCTGTTTATCTTGGTTCTGTATGGCACTATGTATCTTACCTCTCTCAGACTCTGTTTATCTGGGTTCTGTATGGCACTATTTATCTCACCACTCTCAGCCTCTGTTTATCTGGGTTCTGTGTGGCGCTATTTATCTCACCACTCTCAGACTCTGTTTATCTGGGTTCTGTATGGCACTATTTATCTCACCAGTCACCACTCTCAGCCTCTGTTTATCTTGGTTCTGTATGGCACTATTTATCTCACCACTCTCAGCCTCTGTTTATCTTGGTTCTGTGTGGCGCTATTTATCTCACCACTCTCAGACTCTGTTTATCTGGGTTCTGTATGGCACTGTTTTTATATGTCTAAAAAATGAGTTGCAGCTAGCTTTACATATTGTACAACAGGGTCTTGTAGTAATAATTACCATGCTGGATCCTATAGTAACGATGTGACCTGACACTCTGCCGCATGCCATTGGCTTATATTTTAGATATTGGGAATATAAAAGCTGCTACGTCCTTCATGGATTCCATGATCCTGCCCTTGTGGATCACAACACTAATCAGTGCTGCACTCAGAGGATTCCGAACGGAAGCCAAAAGAAAGACGAGAATATACCGTACACAATCCATATACACTGGGATGGCAATGATTAACTTTCTATTATCCTGATCATCTGTGGCTATAACATAGGGACGTGTTATGGAGCGCAGAGGAGTAATGCAAGGTCTTACATTCCAGATGGTTATTCAGCCAAGCTTGTAAAAACAGCCGCAGACCAGAGCAGAGCACTCAGCGGGAAAATCAGTCCTAAAAGTGTCCCTCTTATTAATGAAGCTGCCGTAGGGGCCATTGTATTTATATATCTATCATCTATTTATCCTTCTATGTCTATCTCATAACTATGTATCATGTGTACGATATAGGCTCCATATTGACTGTTGTCACCATATAGACTTTTTAGAGTTTCTACCCATTTCTGGTGTTGCTTCTCTACTAGCAGGATGATATTTATGTGGGGGACCAATACCATATATAGATGAGAATGTACGAATCCTGGTATATAACATTAGGCCACATATAGTACTCAGACAGGTACTGATAAGGTGAAGCACTAAAAGTTTGAGGTCATCATCATTAAGTTCACATCATTATATAGCTTATTTGTTAGCTTGTGGTACACCTGTTGGAAGTATGGAGAAACTAAGGTCAGGCAGATCCTCGGGGGTGGGACCACTTCCCCAGGTATAAACTTGGCAGTGGCCACCTAGGAGGTACCTTTCTTTCCGCTCTCATTCACAGAGTGAAGAATTATTGGTCAATTGTACCATCGTATTGACGTTATAGTATCCACACTCACACATGATCCCTTGTTGGCTAGTGGGCCCTTGGTTTTGCCACTGCATACCAGATAATGGTTGGAAACTTTCTCCAGTCAACAATTAATATTGTATTATACGTTTTCATAATTAATGGTAAATTAGACAATAATCTCCAGCTTTCCTCTTGGAATTTTGCCATTGTAATATCTATCTACTCATTATTTACAGTTGAGCCTCCCCGGGGCCCATCACAATATTCTGCTGTCTTCCTTCCTCATCCCTCCCCAGGGCCCATCACAATACTCTGCTGTCTTCCTTCCTCATCCCTCCCCAGGGCCCATCACAATACTCTGCTGTTTTCTCTCCTCACATAGTCATTGTTTCCACACATGGTTTATTCTTAACAAGGGAACAATATTGTTCCTATAAATTTCCAGAAGTGTGGCCAAGATACCAGCATATGTGTCTGAGCATGTATGTGTATGTATGTATATATATATATATATATATATATATATATATATATATACTGTGCCTGTGGCCTTAATGCTATTTTGGGGCCCCTGAGATTGTGTGTGTATGTATCTGTGTGTTCCTTTTGTATGAATGTTTGAAAGTGTGTGTATGTATATTTACCTGTACAATACATATGTGTGTACATCATTCTCCAGGCATGTATGTGTATGTATGGATAGATGCTTCAATGTGTTTGCATATACAGTATTCAGACCCCTTTAAATTTTTCACTCTTTGTTTCATTGCAGCCATTTGGTAAATTCGAAAAGTTCATTTTTTTCTCATTAATGTGCACTCTACACCCCATCTTAACTGAACAAAAACAGAAATGTAGAAATGTTTGCAAATTTATTAAAAAACAAAAACTGAAATATCACACGGTCATAAGTATTCAGACCCTTTGCTCAGACACTCATATTTACGTCACATGCTGTCCATTTCCTTGTGATCCTCCTTGAGATGGTTCTACTCCTTCATTGGAGTCCAGCTGTGTGTAATTAAACTGATAGGACTTGATTTGTAAAGGCGCACACCTGTCTATATAAGTCCTCACAGCTCACAGTGCATGTCAGACCAAATGAGAATCATGAGGTCAAAGGAACTGGCCAAGGAGCTCAGAGACAGAATTGTGGCAAGGCACAGATCTGGCCAAGGTTACAAAAGAATTTCTGCAGCACTCAAGGTTCCTGAGAGCACAGTGGCCTCCATAATCCTTACATGGAAGAAGTTTGGGACCACCAGAAGTCTTCCTAGACCTGGCCGTCCAGCCAAACTGAGCAATCGTGGGAGAAGAGCCTTGGTGAGAGAGGTAAAGAAGAACCCCAAGATCACTGTGGCTGAGCTCCACAGATGCAGTAAGTAGATGGGAGAAAGTTCTACAAAGTCAACTATCACTGCAGCCCTCCACCAGTCGGGCCTTTCTGGCAGAGTGGCCCGACGGAAGCCTCTCCTCAGTGCCAGACATATGAAAGCCTGCATAGAGATTGCTAAAAAAACACATGAAGGACTCCCAGACTATGAGAAATAAGATTCTCTGGTCTGATGAGACGAAGATAGAACTTTTTGGTGATAATTCTAAGCGGTATGTGTGGAGAAAACCAGGCACTGCTCATCACCTGCCCAATACAATCCCAACAGTGAAACATGGCGGTGGCAGCATCATGCTATGGGGGTGTTTTCAGCTGCAGGTACAGGACGACTGGTTGCAATTGAAGGAAACATGAATGCGGCCAAGTACAGAGATATCCTGGATGAAAACCTCTTCCAGAGTGCACTGGACCTCAGACTTGGCCGAAGGTTCACCTTCCATCAAGACAATGACCCTAAGCACACAGCTAAAATAACAAAGGAGTGGCTTCAAAACAACTCTGTGACCATTCCTGACTGACCCAGCCAGAGCCCTGACCTAAACCCAACTGAGCATCTCTGGAGAGACCTGAAAATGGCTGTCCACCAACGTTCACCATCCAACCTGATGGAACTGGAGAGGATCTGCCAGGAAGAATGGCAGAGGATCCCCAAATCCAGGGGTGAAAAACTTGTTGCATCATTCCCAAAAAGACTCATGGCTGTACTAGCTCAAAAGGTGCTTCTACTCAATACTGATCAAAGGTCTGAATACTTATGACCATGTGATATTTCAGTTTTTCATTTTTAATAAATTTGCAAGAATTTCTACATTTCTGCTTTGTATCAGTAAAGATTTGGTGCAGAGTGTACATTAATGAGGGGAAAAAATGAGCTTTTTTGCATTTACCAAATGGCTGCAATGAAACAAAGAGTGAAAAATTTAAAGGGGTCTGAATACTTTCCGAACCCACTGTATATGACTGTGTTTAGATGATTCATTTTATGTGTATTAAAGGATGTATGTAGCAATGTGCATGTACAGTATGTATCTGTATTAGTGTGCATGTAGGAGAGCATGTTTGTGTGCATGTACTGCATGGTAGCTATGCTGCTTGTTTGTATGAGTGTGAAGATGTATACATTCATGTGCTTGTTTGCATGTATATGATTGTGTGTATGTAAGCTTTATGTATGTGTTCAGTATGCATATTTGTGTGTATGTAGTTGTAGTGCAGCGGTAGCACACTGTGCAGTGATGAGGCAGGGACCCAGCAAAGTTCAAAACAAAATGGCTCTTTAATGCTTCAGCTCACAAAACACAGCAAACGATATCCTCCGGTTTGCTGCCCGGAAACAGGACAGTCCATCTGCGGATCGCAGCCGGGAACAAGACAGTCCACCTCCGGATCGCTGCCGGAAAACAGGACAGTCCACCTCCGGATCGCTGCCGGGAAACAGGACAGTCCACCTCCGGATCGCTGCCCGGAAACAGGACAGTCCACCTCCGGTTCGCAGCCGGGCACATATCCTCTGGATTACAGTCACTACACATGCCAGTCCACCTCTGAATGGTTGCTGTGGGTGACTACACCACTGTGTTAAAGTTCTGCTCACAGCATTACACAGTACACGATATCCTCTGAATCGCAGCCAGGAACCATATCCTCCAGTGTACAGTCACTAAACATGCCAGTCCACCTCATGAGACCAGTTGCCGTGGGCGACTGCAACCGCTGTGCACGCTATGGGTGCCAGGCTTTTCAGCTGCCTTGGCTGTTTGGCTCCGCTTGCCTGTGTTGCCTCACACAGGTGGAGCTCTGCAGAGCCTCCTGCTCTGTACTCCGGCCAACACCAGACTGACAGTAACTCTGAACCTGACACACCCAAACCCTTTACTGCAGGGCTTTTAAATGGTATCTGTGGCCTTCAGCCACATGGAAAACCTGGGCCGGGATTGAAACGGACTGCACCACTACCATCCATAGTCTGTTTCAATACACAAAAGCCCAGAGCAGGTTTTCCCTAAATCTGCCCTGGACAACTAGCATGTCCAAGATCCATACTCACTTTAGCCTGTATTACTACCACATCTACGCCTGTGACTACAATGCCCTCTCATGGCCTCAATACGCCTCCATGTGCATCCTGGAGACCATACAGTGACCCTCACATGTAACACCAGTCACTGCCTCACAGTAGTGTATATATGTCTCGACCCGCCACCACAATTGTGGATTACCAGTGCAATGGGGTACTCAGAGCCGAGCCCATGGAAGTCTATGGGGTTTGTCACAGGTAGCGGTGGCTCGGTCTGTGGCCCTGGCGGTCTGGCGTATGTTGGGGGAATATTTACAGGGGATAGATTTATATACAGTTCGTGACGCCACCTGTAGTCTTCTGGTAATTTGTACCAGCGCTGCTGTAGATCTCTGAGGGGATGGTGAGGCAGCTAGATGTCAGGTCCCCTACAGGTGGGACTGGTCCCTCAAAGTCTATGAAGTTAGTGAAGTCGGGTGCAGATAAATAACACAGTCTCACACGGTCAGCGTCTTTCCATACCTTTACTTGTAAGATGTTCAGGCAGGTCCCAGGGAGGCTGATCCAAGGAGAATGTATTTTGAGATAGCAGCTGGACAAGTTAGGGGCCTCCTTTACTTTCAACACGATGAGTACAACCAGCCTGAAGCGTAGTTCCCTCTATAACTCCAGCTATTCCATAGCTGTACTGCCCAGTCAGTTTTGTGGTAGGAGCCTTCCTGTGAGAGAGCTGAATTCCTATCTTGCTGATCAGGCTCAAAGTCTTCACTCCCCCTGACCCCAGTTACGTACTGACTATTTGGGGCTGTTTGCCGCGACCTAAGGTCCGGTAAATCTCTGGTTTTCTTACCACTATGCTTGAAGCTAATAGTGATCCTTCGGTCCCCAGTGACCGGTTACAATGTGCAGGACTTCTTCAATCCAAAAGCACTTTTCAAATAATCTTTCCACTGTGCCTTTCGCCTTGTCCTCGCTGGTAGCATAAACACTCACACTTGCAAAAAGTCATGTAATCACTCCCTTCTTCTCTTCCTTTAGAGTTAGTTCCAGACTCTCAGTTATCCACTAGGCAGGAGCACGTCTCTGAACCTTTCACTGTCCTTTAGACAGGTGACTGAAGTATTTCTGCACTAAGCTCTTCTTTCTTAATCAGTGTCTTCAAGTGAGGTACAGCTCTGACCAGGCTGAGGTGATCTATATCTCGCCCTTACTGGCCTCCACTTGCTGAACTGCTGCAGAACCAGGCTGGACTGCTTCCTCCCTCCAAGTCCCAGCTAGACTCCACACGTCTGCTCTGTCCGAAGACAGGAAACTGACTACTCTAATCACTCAACCAATACACCCTGACCACTCCCTCACAAGTGACTACACTACCCTAAGGGTGTGTCTAGTGTATGTTGAGTGAATGGGTATTGAGCATTAAACTGCTATCTCTCCACACATTCTCCAGGGTACTGCGTGTGCCTAACACCAGGGCTACACATTCCCCCATGGTAAAAGACAGCACTCCCGGGCTGTAAAATACAAAGAGACAGTTTTGTTTATGCATGAAAACATCAACAATAAACATTAATTCGTCCCATCCGGGAGGTGAGGATGTCTTGAACGTTGCGAAAAAAAACATTATATTTAGAAAAATACAAATAGTATTAAGGCATCAAAACATTCAATAAATATACAGTATTCTTGTGAAGGACCCGCACCAAACCTTCAACGTGGGTCCTGGGTGGGCTGCAGGACATCCGAATGCAGACCTCACTCAGTGCCACACCACACGGGTTTTTGTATTCAGAGGTAGTTGTGCTGGTTTTATGTAAAACCAAGATAAAGCACCGAAGCGCAACTATATACAAATAAGTTCTGGGCTGGCACAGTCCTCAACCTCAAAGTCCATTGTAAGCAAAACGACATATTATATCACATTATAATAATAATAAAGTGCAAAACTTTTTCTGGTTACCCAGCCGGGCATTCTACTTTTGGCAATATATAAATATATTATATACTCGTTTAACTTGTGCAAAAATTGGCAAACATTCTTAAACTTTTTACAACATTACTTATGGTAGACCCCTATATGGATCTCACCGGTTTTTACTGTTTAATTATTCATTTATTTCAAATACACTTTCCACCCCGGGGGCTGGAACAATGCAATGGGCCCTAGATCTCAGGACTAACAAGTCGTGACCTGCTATTGGGGTCTGAGTTGCCACAGTTCTTGTGCGAACCTCTAGGGGCGCAACGGGTACTTTCTCCTTGCGAGACACCGATTGCGTTTCAACCTGAGTCACAGTTAACGATATGGATCGTGTCATGGATTGCGATGGAAACTGGGTCGCATGTTGCGATGTAGATATTGCTTTCATTTGCGATGAGCCTGCAGGGGGCGATGCTGGGGCACGGCCGGATACTGCTTGAGCTGGAGACGGGGACGCTGCGGTAGTGGTGACGTTACCTGCGTCGGGGACGGGGTCACGGACGATGGTGACGTTAAGGGCATACCATCCCTTCATTCCCCAGTGCCGTGTGTACGTGACAATGTCTCCATTAACTAAGTCCCTCCCGGGATGGCCTTGCGGTAGGTGGGATTCTACGTCCCTGCGACTAACAAAGACCCCTGGGTAGAGGCCCGGTTCACGGATGAAGCCCCAGCCCTTCCGGAGCTGGAACTCAGTCACACACCCCTGCCGCCGCGGTTCCCTCAGAGTACCTTTCTCTCTCCGGACACTCTCCTTGTCCGCGATCAGCTCTGCATGTTGCCGCTGTCGATTCCGCTGAGCTTCCCGCTCTTCCTCCTGCTGGCGTTTCTGCTTCTCCTCACGACTCTGCCACTCACGTTCCCACTGGGCGGTGTAGGCGACGTCATCCAGGCGCGCCATTTCGTCCCAGTCGACGTCTGGTAACGACGGACAGGACCCCTCCGGTGTCCCTGCCGGGGTTCGATCATCTGCTGCGGCCTCCTGGCCGGGCGGGCGTTCCGGAACTGGCGGTACCTCCTCAACCTCCTTCGCCTCCACCGCTTCACCGGTGGGATCAGGATTGGTACTTTCGGGGGCAGCCTCCGGTTGCTCCTTTGCCTTGGGCAGCAGAAGTTTTGGTAACTCCAGACGTAGAGGATCATCGAAGGGAGAGATCACCGCGTCCCACAGCCTCCGCTGCTCCAGGGTACGCCGGCGTCTCTCGATCTCTTCAAATCCAGGTTGGTGCTGGACCATCTTCTTCAGGCGTGCATTTTCTTCCTTAATTTCTAGCAACGCCTGCTGCAAGTGCAGGACCACGGATGACTCCGGTGCTGGTGGCAGCTTGGCTGGGGCACGGGGCCTGCCTTCCTCCGCTTCCCTGCTTGGCTGCACACGTCCTGCTTCCATGATGTTCCAGAAGATTCTTTCATCTTCCTCCAGAGACGTCCGGTCTCTTCCGTGGAGGCGGGGTTTGCGTCTCCTCCTCTTTGCAGGAAAGGTGAAGAGGAGGCGGACCTCCTTTGCTGTAGGGCAGGATCGCATGTTGTAATAGCACTTTGAGAGGGCCGGAATTTTCTTCGCGCCACAGGGGGGTACACGCCCACGAAGGTACGCCCACCTTCTTCTCCAGCGCCTGAGGGCGCGAATATGGCGACAAAGATGGCGATTTTTGGCGCCAAAAGTGCAAACAGTTCTTTTTCACAAAAACAACTCCATAGGCACACAGGGCTCGCAATTTTGCGAGTTTCATATCCTGTTCGTGACGCCAAATTGTCTCGACCCGCCACCACAATTGTGGATTACCAGGGCAATGGGGTACTCAGAGCCGAGCCCATGGAAGTCTATGGGGTTTGTCACAGGTAGCGGTGGCTCGGTCTGTGGCCCTGGCGGTCTGGCGTATGTTGGGGGAATATTTACAGGGGATAGATTTATATACAGTTCGTGACGCCACCTGTAGTCTTCTGGTAATTTGTACCAGCGCTGCTGTAGATCTCTGAGGGGATGGTGAGGCAGCTAGATGTCAGGTCCCCTACAGGTGGGACTGGTCCCTCAAAGTCTATGAAGTTAGTGAAGTCGGGTGCAGATAAATAACACAGTCTCACACGGTCAGCGTCTTTCCATACCTTTACTTGTAAGATGTTCAGGCAGGTCCCAGGGAGGCTGATCCAAGGAGAATGTATTTTGAGATAGCAGCTGGACAAGTTAGGGGCCTCCTTTACTTTCAACACGATGAGTACAACCAGCCTGAAGCGTAGTTCCCTCTATAACTCCAGCTATTCCATAGCTGTACTGCCCAGTCAGTTTTGTGGTAGGAGCCTTCCTGTGAGAGAGCTGAATTCCTATCTTGCTGATCAGGCTCAAAGTCTTCACTCCCCCTGACCCCAGTTACGTACTGACTATTTGGGGCTGTTTGCCGCGACCTAAGGTCCGGTAAATCTCTGGTTTTCTTACCACTATGCTTGAAGCTAATAGTGATCCTTCGGTCCCCAGTGACCGGTTACAATGTGCAGGACTTCTTCAATCCAAAAGCACTTTTCAAATAATCTTTCCACTGTGCCTTTCGCCTTGTCCTCGCTGGTAGCATAAACACTCACACTTGCAAAAAGTCATGTAATCACTCCCTTCTTCTCTACCTTTAGAGTTAGTTCCAGACTCTCAGTTATCCACTAGCAGGAGCACGTCTCTGAACCTTTCACTGTCCTTTAGACAGGTGACTGAAGTATTTCTGCACTAAGCTCTTCTTTCTTAATCAGTGTCTTCAAGTGAGGTACAGCTCTGACCAGGCTGAGGTGATCTATATCTCGCCCTTACTGGCCTCCACTTGCTGAACTGCTGCAGAACCAGGCTGGACTGCTTCCTCCCTCCAAGTCCCAGCTAGACTCCACACGTCTGCTCTGTCCGAAGACAGGAAACTGACTACTCTAATCACTCAACCAATACACCCTGACCACTCCCTCACAAGTGACTACACTACCCTAAGGGTGTGTCTAGTGTATGTTGAGTGAATGGGTATTGAGCATTAAACTGCTATCTCTCCACACATTCTCCAGGGTACTGCGTGTGCCTAACACCAGGGCTACACATATATGTATTAATGTGTGTGTATACCAGTGGTTATGTATCTGCATTTGTGTGCATCAAAGTGTGTGTGTATAGGTGCATCTACGTCTATGTACCAGTGTGTATGTAGGGATTCACGTAGGCATTAGGCATCGTTCACACAGGTAATGCAGTTTGATCCAAACAGGTGCAGTTTTTTTACTTTCATAAAACTGGAAGGGATTGAAAATCCCCAAAACAACCTCGTTAAAGATATCACAGCAAATAAACAGTTCATTTAGAAGGGCATATATATGTGTAGCCCTGGTACACAATACCAGGAGGATGAGTGGAGAGGTAACAGTTAAGGGCTCTTCATGACATCACGTACACTTCGGACACACCCAGCAGGGGTGTGGAGGGGAGTGATTCATTCAGTGTGTTTCCTGTCTTCGGACAGAGCAGACGTCTGGAGTTTAGCTGGAGGGAGGAAGCCGTCCAGCCTGCTCATCATCAGTTCAGAACGTGGAGGCTAGTACAGGTGGTCTAGTTCACCTCAGCCTAGTCAGAGCTGTACCTCACCTGAATACATTGAAAGAAAGAAGAAGCTTAGTGCAGAAAGACTTCAGTCACCTGTCTCAAGGACAGTGAAAGGTTCAGAGACGTGCTCCTGCCTAGTGATAACTGAGAATCTGTAACTAACTCTGAAGGAAGTGAATGAAGGAAGTGACTACCCGACTTTATGCAAGTGTGAGTGTTTATGCTACCAGCGAGGACAAGGCGAAAGGCACAGTGGAAAGATTATTGGAAAGGTGCTTTTGGATTGAAGAAGTCCTGCACATTGCAACCGGTCACTGGGGACCGAAGGATCACTATTAGCTACAAGCATAGTGGTAAGAAAACCAGGGATTTACCGGACCTTAGGTCGCGGCAAACAGCCCCAAATAGTCAGTACGTAACTGGGGTCAGGGGAAGTGAGGACCTTGAGTCTCTGCAGGACAAGATAGGAATTCAGCTCTCCCACAGGAAGGCTCCGACCACAAAACTGACCGGGCAGAACAGCTTTGGAATAGCTGGAATTATAGAGGGAACTACGCTTCAGGCTGGTTGCACTCATCATCATTGGACAGTAAAGGAGGCCCCTAACTTGCTTAACCGTTGCCTCAAAGCTCATCCTCCATCAACCCCATCAGCCTCCCTGGGACCTGCCTTACCATCTTACAAGTAAAGGTATGGAAAGACGCTGACGGTGTGAGACTGAGTTATTATTTGCATGCCTGCACAACCCTGCTTTAACTACCGACCTGAGGGAAGAGTCCCACCTGTAGGGGACCTGACATCTAGCTGCCTCACCATCCCCTCAGAGATCTACAGCAGCGCTGGTACAAATTACCAGAAGACTACAGGTGGCGTCACGAACTGTAAATAAATCTATCCCCTGTAAATATTCCCCCAACATACGCCAGACCGCCAGGGCCACAGACCGAGCCACCGCTACCTGTGACAAACCCCATAGACTTCCATGGGCTCGGCTCTGAGTACCCCATTGCCCTGGTAATCCACAATTGTGGTGGCGGGTCGATACAAATTGGCGTCACGAACAGGATACGAAACTTGCAGCATTGCGAGCCCTGTGTGCCTGTGGAGTGTTTTGGCGAAAAAGACTGTTGCTATTGTTTGGCGCCAAATACCGCCATATTTGTCGCCATATTCGCGCCCTGGGGCGCTGGAGAAGAAGGAGGGCGTACCTGAAAGAGCGCGCAGAGTCTTGGACACGCCCCCGGCTCTGACTCATCGGCAGGTCCTGCAACAGGAAGTGAACGCTCTGACATCAGAGCGCCTGCGACGAAGGTCCTGTTCCCACTGCTGTGCCTGTGAAGTAGCAGCGTCTGAAACCGGTAGGCTCCGTTTAACCAAGGGGGCGCTAAGATGTCACAACAACCGGCTGATAGTGCGGCCCCGGCCGGAGGCCCCAATCCCGCACCGCTTGGTATTGTAGCGCCAGATGGGGGCGCAGGCCCTGCACCCAGTCCGGTAGTCCCGATCATGCCACTAACGCTCCCATATATGCCTGGGGCGAAATGGCTTCCCCAGTACAGCGGTGAGCCAGGCACATTAGCAGGCTTCAAGCGGAAGTTATGCAGCATCCTAGAAATGTACTCCATGCCTGAGAGACAAAAAGCTGCTGTGCTAATAGGGCAGCTAACTGGCGCTGCTGAGAGGGAAGTGGAGACTTGGGATACCGTTGATCAGGAGTCGGTACCTGCGATCTTCCTTAAGCTGCATGCCATATTTGAAGACCGCACAGAAACGGATCTCCGGTGGCCTTCTATCACTGTTCACAACAGCCAGGTGACAGCATCCGGGACTATGCTTGCCGACTACAAGGAGCCCTGAGAGCCCTCAAGCAGATTAACAATTTAAATGCTATCGATGAGAATAAAATGCTGAAAGAACAATTTATACAGGGATTGAGATCCCAAGAGGAACGCAGAACTGTAAATTGGTGGTCCTTAGATCATCCGGATGCTACCTTTGATGCCCTAAAAGACATGGCAATAAAAGGGCTGCGGCCCCTGGGCAACCCTGAGGTGGCAACCCAACATCATCGGGGTGAAGTCACTCTGGAACCGGCAGTAAATCCCTTTTCCCCGCTAGTGGCCGAAGCCAAGACGCCGGTGACACCTCCTAGTGAATTGGACTGTCTGCGCTCAGAGGTGCGCCAGCTGACTAAAAATCTGGCTGCTGTAATGAGTGCCCTACAGCTGCGGAAAGAGGAGGAAGGGAAGATCTTGTTAGCTGACTGCCCAGAAGACGTTCCGTGGATGCACCGGAGAAGAAAGAAGACGTCGCCCCCCCGGAGGAGGACAACGCCACCCCCAGGAGCGACCTCTGATCAACACCCTCCTCGTCGAGAGATCATCTGTTACCGATGCAACCGGAAAGGTCATATGTCTCCACAGTGTCCTTTAAACGGGCAGAACCTGGGTCCAAGGGCCAACACCCAGGAGAATACCCGTCAGGCCCCCTAGACTGGAACCGCAGGTATGTGGGCGGGCGACCCTACCTGTCTATTATTCTAGATGGTATTGCTGTTCCGGCATTGTTAGACACTGGGTCGCAGGTGACCCTAATACCTGATGCCCTATATACCAAGTACTGGTCAATGGACAGTCTTAAACCTCCGAGCCTTGACTTTACCGTGTATGCTTCTAACGGTCTTCCTGTAGAAGTACTCGGGACAAAATGTGTAGATGTAAAAGTGGGCAGAGAGGAATTGAAAGACCAGGGGCTTCTGGTAGTAAAGACTGTAAATGAGGAGAACGGTTTAAACATAATTTTGGGTACTAACATTATCGGTAATTGTTTGGGAGAAGTTGTGTTCTTGCTCCAACAGCTCGCTGAGATTGCCCGACCAAGGCAGAAAGGAGTAATCCAAAGAGAGATCCGGGCCCTGGTGTGTCAGCAGCAAGCGAAGCTTACAGAAGGCGAAATTGGTAATGTACGGGTCACTGACTCGGATCCTATTGTGATACCCCAATGAGTGAAATGATCATCTGGTGCAGGGCAGCCATAGGTCTGAGAGGACAGAATTATCAAGCTGTAGTAGAACCCCACCATTCAGAACATAGACCTACACTTATGACTGCTAGAGGAGTAGTAGAAGTGGTGAATGGAAGAGTACCGGTACGGCTTCTCAATTGGGGAGATGATGAGGTAAACTTACCCCGTTATGCAACCATTGCTAAACTACATGCTGTTGATAATAATTCTATTCTCCCGGCTGAGTCCTTAGACTCCTGTCAAATAGCGGAGGACAATGACCCAGCAACTCAGGTGGCGGAATGGTGTCAGCAACTCCATGTTGGGACGGACACCACTCCCGCTCACCAGAAGCAAGGGTATTACGGGTGTGCAAGAGTACGCCCAAGTGTTTAGCAAGAATCCACTTGATTTTGGGATAATTAAGGGAGTACAACATCATATCCCTACAGGCAGTCATCCTCCCATCAAAGAGCGGTATAGGCCCATACCTCCAGCTCATTATCAGAAGGCTAAAGAAATGTTGAATGATATGAAGAAAGCCGGGGTGATAAGGGATAGTTGTAGCCCCTGGGCAGCCCCTCTAGTGCTGGTTAAAAAGAAAGATGGTAGTATGAGAATGTGTTGTGGATTACAGGCAGGTGAACCGCATAACACACAAGGATGCATACCCGTTACCACGTATAGAGGAATCATTAGCTGCTCTGAAAACGGCTAACTACTTTTCTACCCTTGATCTGACTAGTGGTTACTGGCAAGTGGCTGTGGCTGAGGAGGATCGTGAGAAAACGGCTTTCACCACCCCAATGGGGCTCTGTGAGTTCGACAGAATGCCGTTTGGGCTCAGCAGTGCCCCAGGAACATTTCAGAGAGTGATGGAAAACTGTCTGGGACATCTCAATTTTGAAACCGTGCTGCTATACCTAGACGACGTTATCGTGTATTCCAAGACATATGAGGACCATCTGAAGCACCTGGCAGAAGTGTTTGAGTCCCTGTCCAGGTACGGGATGAAGTTGAAACCCTCAAAATGCCATCTACTCAAACAGAAGGTACAATACTTGGGGCACATCGTCAGTTCGGAAGGAGTAGCGCCGGACCCAGAGAAAGTCACTGCCATCCAGAAGTGGCCGGAGCCGAAGAACCTTAAGGAAGTGCGACAGTTCCTGGGACTAACGGGTTACTACAGGAGGTTCGTGAAAGATTACACGAAGAAGGCAGCTCCTTTACAGGACCTCCTGGTAGGACAATCCTTAAAGAGCAGAAACCCTCCCTTTAACTGGGGTAAAGAACAGGCTGAAGCATTCCAAAAGATGAAAGAGATCCTTACAGGTGATGAGATCTTAACCTATCCTGATTACAGCCAACCGTTCCTGTTGTACACCGACGCCAGTAATGAAGGGTTGGGAGCAGTTCTCAGTCAGAAGCAGAATGGCCAAGAAAAAGTCATCGCATATGCCAGCAGAAAACTCAGGCCAACTGAGAGGAATCCGGAAAATTATAGCAGCTTCAAGCTGGAGTTTCTGGCGCTGGTCTGGGCCATTACTGAAAGATTTAAGCACTATCTGGCCTCCAATCGGTTCACTGCGTTTACAGATAACAACCCCTTAACGCACCTGGAAACGGCCAAGCTGGGCGCCATGGAGCAGCGATGGATGGCTCGGTTGTCCAATTACCAGTTTACTATCAAGTACCGGGCAGGTCGAAAGAATGCTAATGCTGACGCGTTGTCCCGAAGGCCGCATGACTCTGACACGGAAGAAGAATCGGACGACCTGGAAGAAATTGAGCTACCTGCGTTCCATCGAAATGGGGTAGTCCACGAGCATCGAGTCAACAGAAAGCAGTATGGTGCCACATTAAATCCTTTACCCCATCACAGTTGGAAAGAGACTCAGGACAGTGATCCAGTGGTCAGCCGCATCAAGGAGTTGTTAAAACAGGAAGGTTCCTCCTTGGAAAAGGATGCACCTATGTCAGCAAAGCTCCTGTGGAACGAGAAAAGCAGGTTGTTCCTATACCGTGAGAAGTTGTGCAGGAGATACGTCAACCCCAGAACCCATGAAATGGTCTGGCAAATAGTGGTCCCCAAGGTAGACGTCCCAATGGTGTTGGAAGCGTACCACGATCAAGCAGGACACTTTGGTTGGAGAAAGCTGGAGACCCTGTTGAGATGCCGGTTCTACTGGGTAGGGATGCGCAGCTCCATCGAGAGGTGGTGTCGGAACTGTGGACCCTGTGGTCTCAGAAGAAAGGACTACGGTAGTCAGAAGGCACCCCTGCAACCTATCCGGACGACTCGTCCCCTGGAGATTGTGGCCCTGGACCACGTCAAATTGTCGCCAAGTAGAACTGGATACTCATACGCCCTGACCATGGTGGACCATTACTCCAGATTTCTGGTGGTTGTTCCAGTTAAGGACCAGACCGCAGTGACGGCCGCGAAAACCTTTCAAGCAAGCTTCTGCAGACCGCATGGGTATCCCGAGCAAGTCTTAACCGATCAGGGACCTGCTTTCGAAGCTGATTTATTCAAGGAATTCTGTCACATGTACGGGTGCAAGAAAATTAGAACAACGCCATACCACCCTCAAACCAACGGTCTTTGTGAAAAAATGAACCATATTGTCCTTGACTTGTTGAGATCCATACCGTTGGAAGACAGAAATCGATGGCCGGACTTACTACCTGATTTGGTTGATTTGTATAACCATATACCTGTAAGTTCTACTAACTGCACTCCAGCTTATCTTATGCGAGCAAGGCCCGGAAGACTACCAATGGATCTAGAACTTGGAGTGGTAGAACCGGAGGCAGACGACGCCGTTGAAAACTGGGACATCAATCGGCAAGAGCAATACAGAAGAGTACAAATCTGTGTAGAGGAAAGTCTCAACAAGGCACGGGAGAAACAGTAAGATATTTACAACAGAAATGCTCCTGCCAAGCCTTTGATGCCTGGAGAGGTAGTATTAAAAAGAAAAAGGAAGATGCACAAATTGGATAACCAGTGGGAGCAAGAACCCTACGTCATACAAGATTCTAAATATGACAACAGAAAAGTTTGTGTCGTCAGTAAGGACGGAGGAAGAACAACAACCACTGTGTCCAGAGACCATTTGAAATTGTGTCCAGAACCCTTAAAGCGTTGTGAAAAGAACCCTGTCATCAATCAAGAAGAAAGAAAGGAAGAGGTCATACACACGGATCTGGGAGATTTTCCTGCGGATTGGCCCCGACTGGGAGATGCTGTAATAGTTCCAGTGTTGCAGTTTTATCAGCCACAAGAGGAAGTTCTACCTCCAGTTGTGCCCGTGGTGCCAGTTGAGCCCGCTCAGGAGTTACCCATCCCAGCAACACCTCAACCTATGGAATCTCAAGAAGGATCATCTGAAGCAGCGCCCCATACTATGGGATCCCCTGGTGAAGCTGACTCACACCGCCCAGCCATCAGTACGCTTGCCAGATCCATAGAAAGATTGAGGCAGTTCTATAGTTTGCCGTTACGCAGTGCAGACAGATCGCAACTTGATATACCTGAAGCTACACCACGTAGATCAGAGCGAACCACCAAAGGGAAGTTACCCATTAGATATCAGCAGTGATTATAACGAATTGATGTGAATATTGTAAAAAGTCTATATATATATATGTGTTTTTCCCTATTATGTCTTATAATGGACTCAGAGGCTGAGGACTGAGCCAGCCCAAAAACTGTATCCTGTAAATAGTTGCACTAAGGTGCCTTTTAATGGTTTCACACGAAGCCTTGACTTACCTCTGAATACAAAAACCCGTGTGGTGTGGCACTGAGTGAGGTCTGCATTCGGATGTCCTGCAGCCCACCCAGGACCCACGTTGAAGGTTTGGTGCGGGTCCTTCACAAGAATACTGTGTATTTATTGAATGTTTTGATGCATTAATACTTTTGTATTTTTCTATAATGTTATTGTTTGCAACGTTCAAGACATCCTTACCTCCCGGAAGGGACGAATTAATGTTTATTGTTGATGTTTAATGCATAAACAAAATGTCTCTTTGTATTTTACAGCCCGGGAGTGCTGTCGTTTACCATGGGGGAATGTGTAGCCCTGGTACACAATACCAGGAGGATGAGTGGAGAGGTAACAGTTAAGGGCTCTTCATGACATCACGTACACTTCGGACACACCCAGCAGGGGTGTGGAGGGGAGTGATTCATTCAGTGTGTTTCCTGTCTTCGGACAGAGCAGACGTCTGGAGTTTAGCTGGAGGGAGGAAGCCGTCCAGCCTGCTCATCATCAGTTCAGAACGTGGAGGCTAGTACAGGTGGTCTAGTTCACCTCAGCCTAGTCAGAGCTGTACCTCACCTGAATACATTGAAAGAAAGAAGAAGCTTAGTGCAGAAAGACTTCAGTCACCTGTCTCAAGGACAGTGAAAGGTTCAGAGACGTGCTCCTGCCTAGTGATAACTGAGAATCTGTAACTAACTCTGAAGGAAGTGAATGAAGGAAGTGACTACCCGACTTTATGCAAGTGTGAGTGTTTATGCTACCAGCGAGGACAAGGCGAAAGGCACAGTGGAAAGATTATTGGAAAGGTGCTTTTGGATTGAAGAAGTCCTGCACATTGCAACCGGTCACTGGGGACCAAAGGATCACTATTAGCTACAAGCATAGTGGTAAGAAAACCAGGGATTTACCGGACCTTAGGTCGCGGCAAACAGCCCCAAATAGTCAGTACGTAACTGGGGTCAGGGGAAGTGAGGACCTTGAGTCTCTGCAGGACAAGATAGGAATTCAGCTCTCCCACAGGAAGGCTCCGACCACAAAACTGACCGGGCAGAACAGCTTTGGAATAGCTGGAATTATAGAGGGAACTACGCTTCAGGCTGGTTGCACTCATCATCATTGGACAGTAAAGGAGGCCCCTAACTTGCTTAACCGTTGCCTCAAAGCTCATCCTCCATCAACCCCATCAGCCTCCCTGGGACCTGCCTTACCATCTTACAAGTAAAGGTATGGAAAGACGCTGACGGTGTGAGACTGAGTTATTATTTGCATGCCTGCACAACCCTGCTTTAACTACCGACCTGAGGGAAGAGTCCCACCTGTAGGGGACCTGACATCTAGCTGCCTCACCATCCCCTCAGAGATCTACAGCAGCGCTGGTACAAATTACCAGAAGACTACAGGTGGCGTCACGAACTGTATATAAATCTATCCCCTGTAAATATTCCCCCAACATATGCCAGGGCCACAGACCGAGCCACCGCTACCTGTGACAAACCCCATAGACTTCCATGGGCTCGGCTCTGAGTACCCCATTGCCCTGGTAATCCACAATTGTGGTGGCGGGTCGATACAAATATGTCAGTGCATGCTCAACCCAGTCCTTCATACACAGAAGAGGCTTAATCCCACCAGTCTCACTATCCCCTTCAGCCCGAGCTCCAGCAGCTTCCAGCACCACACCTAAGTGGTCAACTTCGGGCACAGTTCACACTAAACAGTCTGCAGCTTCCACATGGCTCTCTGCACACACAAGACTGTCAGCTTTCCTAGCTGGCCCGTGCAGTCTCCATTCAAACAGAGACAATGGCTTGTTTTTCTCTCAGCTACATCTCACATTTTGGCTGATCACTCACCAGCAGCACACTTGACTCTGCTTCATTCAGCAGACTGACACACCTAGTGAATACAGTCTCTGGTTCTAGTAAAAAAGCTAGGCAGGTGCATCTCATCAAATCCTGCAGAGCTAAGACTTAACCCTGTCCTGCCTGGACCTGCTACAATGTTTGAATGTAGTTGCATTTGTTCGTGTGTGCATGTAAATAAGCAGTTGTGTGTATGAATCCATAAAAGCACCTATATCTGTGTATCAGGATTGATGTATATGTCTTAGTGTGTTTCTAGTCATATATGTATGCATGTATTGGTACATGTTTGTATATGGACATTTATGTGTACTTGTTTGTGCAGTTTTTGTTGCCATTTGTTGCTATATTAGCCTGCTGTTAGACTATATGACTTTAGATGATTCTGCTGGATCTCCACATGCGTCAGTGCAGTCAGCTATACAGCACACGGGTGTAATAGTATGGTCCTGCCCTGATATAACACTTGTCACCAGTCGTAGTCTCTGCCATATGTCTCTGCCTGGCTCTGCGTGCAGGATCTCTGCTCTGTGACGGGAGGGGATCACCCAGGGGTTCTCTTCTATAATTATATTTGCAGATTCTCTCTATCATAATAGATATTTAATCACAGTGAAGCAGACGGCGCTGAATCCACCACGGACCATCCATCAGCCTTACTATCAGATTGTGGGTGCAGAGTAAAGGTGTTAGGGGAAAATAAAAAATGGCAACTGACCTGCGTGCCTCTTTGTGCTCAGATTGGCAACTATCGTTCCTACGGTAAAACAGTACAGAAGGATAGAGTTCCTTCTGCCCAGCTGGACCAATAATGCAGGATATAGAAAATATTGGCCGTAGCAAAATGAGGCCACCAAAAAGTGTCATATCACCATGCTATCTTGGTATCATCACTGGCTATACCCAAATGGGTGTTTGCGAATTCCAGAACAGTAAAGAAGGGCAGCGCTACTCTGGACCAATAGTGTAAATTTATGTCTGATTCTAATTGTAAAAAAAAATGTGACAAGCAGTATAGGATTCTCAAAAATTGCTGCACCTGTGTGTAATATAGCCTTGGAAGACTGCAAACTCCTTGGGTGTGTGTAACACCAGAAAGTAGTGCTGCATGTGTGTAGCCCTGGTGGTAGGCACACGCAGTACCCTGGAGAGTGTGTGGCGAGACAGCAGTTTAATGCTAAATATCCATTCACTCAACATATACTAGACACACCCTAGGGTAGTGGAGTTTACTCTTGAGGGAGTGGTCAAGGTATGTGTTAGAGTGATTAGTAGTCTGTGTCGAGACTTCAGAGAGAGAAGACGTCTGGAGGGAGGAAGGAGTCCAGCCTTCTCTATCATCAGTTCAGATCGTGGAGGCTGGTACAGGTGTTTGAATTCACCTTAGCCTAGTCAGAGCTGTACCTCATCAGCATACACTGGAAGGAAAGAAGGAGATTAGTGCAGAAAGTCTTCAGCATCCTGTCTAAAGGACGGTATCAGGTTCAGAGACGTGCTCCTGCCTATTGATAACTGAGCATCTGTAGCTAACTTTGAAGGAAGGAAAAGAAAGAAGTGACTACTCGACCCTTGGCTAGTTTGAGTGCTTATGTTACCAGCGTGGACAAGGCGAAAGGCACAGTGGTTTATTGGAATAGTGCTTACGGATTGAAGAAGTCCTGCACATTGCTACCGGTCACTGGGGACCGAAGGATCACTACTGTTTCAAGCAGAGTGATAAGAAACCAGGAATCTACCGGACCCTAGGTCGCGGCAGACAGCCCCTTATAGTCAGTACGTAACTGGGGTCAGGGGGAGTGAAGACTTTGGAGTCTCTGCAGGACAAAATAAGAATTCAGCTCCCTCATAGAAAGGCTCCTAATACTAAGCTGACTGGGTGGTACAGCTATAGATTAGCTGGAGATTTTGAGGGAACTACGCTTCAGGCTGGTTGTACTCGTTGTATTGGAAGTAAAGGAGGCCCCTAACTTGTCCAGCTGCTGTCTCAAGATACACTCTCCTTGGATCAGCCTCCCTGGGACCTGCCTGAACATCTTACAAGTAAAGGTATGGAAAGACGCTGACCGTGTGAGACTGTGTTCTTTATCTGCACCCGACTTCACAAATCCCATAGACTTTGAGGGACCAGTCCCACCTGTAGGGGACCCGACATCTAGCTGCATCACCATCCCCTCAGAGATCTACAGCAGCGCTGGTACTAATTACCAGAAGACTACAGGTGGCGTCACGAACTGTATATAAACCTATCCCCTGTAAATATATCCCCAACATACGCCAGACCGCCCGGGCCACAGACCGAGCCACAGCTACCTGTGACAAAAACCCCATAGACTTCCATGGGCTCGGCTCTGAGTACCCCATTGCCCTGGTAATCCACAATTGTGGTGGCGGGTCGACACAACTTGGCGTCACGAACAGGATGCGAAACTCGCAGAATTGCGAGCCCTGTGTGCCTAAGGAATTGTTTTTGTGAGAAGGACTGTTTGCACTTTTGGCGCCAAAATCGCCATTTTTGTCGCCATATTCGCGCCCTCAGGCGCTGGAGAAGAAGGTGGGCGTACCTTCGTGGGCGTCTACCCCCCCCTGTGGCGCGAAGAAAATGCCTGCCCTCTCAAAGTGCTATTACAACATGCGATCCTGCCCTACAGCAAAGGAGGTCCGCCTCCTCTTCACCTTCCCTGCGAGGAGGAGGAGACGCAAACCCCACCTCCACGGAAGAGACCGGATGTCTCCGCAGGAAGAAGAGAGATTCTTCTGGAACATCATGGAAGCAGGACGTGTGCAGCCGAGCAGGGAAGCGGAGGAAGGCAGGCCCCGTGCCCCAGCCAAGCTGCCACCAGCACCGGAGTTATCCGTGGTCCTGCACCTGCAGCAGGCGTTGCTAGAGATTCAAGAAGAAAATGCACGCCTGAAGAAGATGGTCCAGTACCAACCTGGCTTTGAAGAGATCGAGAGACGCCGGCGTACCCTGGAACAGCGGAGGCTGTGGGACACGGTGATCTCTCCCCTCAACGACCCCCCACGATTCCAGATACCGAAGAGTCTGCTGCCCAAGGCGAAGGAGCAACCGGAGGCTGCCCCCGAAAGTACCGATCCTGATCCCACCGGTGAAGCGGTGGAGGCGGAGGAGGTACCGCCAGTTCCGGAACGCCCGCCCGGCCAGGAGGCCGCAGCAGATGATCGGTCCCCGACAGGGACACCGGAGGGGTCCTGTCCGTCACTACCAGATGTGGACTGGGACGAAATGGCGCGCCTGGATGACGTCGCCTATACCGCCCAGTGGGAACAGGAATGGCAGAGTCGTGAGGAGAAGAAGAAACGCCAGCAGGAGGAAGAGCGGGAAACTCAGCGGAACCGTCAGCGACAACATGCAGAGCTGATCGCGGACAAAGAGAGTGTCCGGAGAGATAAAGGTACCCTGAGGGAACCGCGGCGGCAGGGGTGTGTGACTGAGTTCCAGCTCCGGAAGGGCTGGGGCTTTATCCGTGAACCGGGCCTCTACCCAGCGGTCTTTGTCAGCAGGCGTGACGTAGAATCCCGCCTGCCGCAAGGCCATCCCGGGAGGGACTTAGCAAATGGAGATATCGTCACATATACGCGGCACTGGGGAATGAAGGGATGGTATGCCCTTAACGTCACCATCGTCCGTGACCCCGTCCCAGACGCAGGTACCGTCACCATTACCGCCGCGTCCCCGTCTCCAGCTCGAGCAGTAACCGGCTGTGCCCCAGCATCGCCCCCTGCAAATTCATCGCAACTAGCGACCCAGAGTTCATCGCAAAAGAAAGTTATATCTTCATCGCATCATGCGACCCAGTCTCAATCGCAATCTATGACACGGTCCATATCCTTAACTGTGATTGAAACGCAATCGGTGTCACGTGAAGAAAATGTTCGCACCAGAAGTGTGGCGACCCAGACCCTAATCGCAGCACATGATTTGCTAATCCTGGGATCTAGGGCCCATTGCATTGTTCCAGCCCCCGGGGTGGAAAGTGTATTTGCAGAGAATGAATAGATAGTGAGGAAAAAGTGGTGAGATCCCTATCGGGTCTACCAAAAGTAAAAAAAAAAAAAAAAAGTTTGAAATGTTTTATAAAGTTTTGCACAAATTATATAGTGAATATATATATTTCTAACTGTAGAATGCCCGGCTGGGTAAATGATAAATAGTAACCAGAAAAGTTGCACTTTCGTATTATGTGATTTGATATAATATGTCTTTGGTTTTACATTGGACTTGGAGGTTGAGGACTGTGCCAACCCAGAACTTACTTGTACATAGTTGCGCTTCGGTGCTTTCTCTTGGTTTTACATAAACCAGTCACAACTACCTCTGAAAACAAAACCCGTGTGGTGTGGCACTGAGTGAGGTCTGCAATCGGATGTCCTGCAGCCCACCCAGGACCCACGTTGAAGGTTTGGTGCGGGTCCTTCACAAGTATACCGTATATTTATTGAATGCTATTTAATATTTGTATTTTCTATAATGTTTGCAACGTTCAAGATGTTCTCACCTCCCGGATGGGAAGAAGTTATTGTTTAATGTTTATTGCATAAACAAAATGTCTCTTTTGTATTTTACAGCCCGGGAGTGCTGTCTTTTACCATGGGGGAATGTGTAGCCCTGGTGGTAGGCACACGCAGTACCCTGGAGAGTGTGTGGCGAGACAGCAGTTTAATGCTAAATATCCATTCACTCAACATATACTAGACACACCCTTAGGGTAGTGGAGTTTACTCTTGAGGGAGTGGTCAAGGTATGTGTTAGAGTGATTAGTAGTCTGTGTCGAGACTTCAGAGAGAGAAGACGTCTGGAGGGAGGAAGGAGTCCAGCCTTCTCTATCATCAGTTCAGATCGTGGAGGCTGGTACAGGTGTTTGAATTCACCTTAGCCTAGTCAGAGCTGTACCTCATCAGCATACACTGGAAGGAAAGAAGGAGATTAGTGCAGAAAGTCTTCAGCATCCTGTCTAAAGGACGGTATCAGGTTCAGAGACGTGCTCCTGCCTATTGATAACTGAGCATCTGTAGCTAACTTTGAAGGAAGGAAAAGAAAGAAGTGACTACTCGACCCTTGGCTAGTTTGAGTGCTTATGTTACCAGCGTGGACAAGGCGAAAGGCACAGTGGTTTATTGGAATAGTGCTTACGGATTGAAGAAGTCCTGCACATTGCTACCGGTCACTGGGGACCGAAGGATCACTACTGTTTCAAGCAGAGTGATAAGAAAACCAGGAATCTACCGGACCCTAGGTCGCGGCAGACAGCCCCTTATAGTCAGTACGTAACTGGGGTCAGGGGGAGTGAAGACTTTGGAGTCTCTGCAGGACAAAATAAGAATTCAGCTCCTTCACAGGAAGGCCCCTACCACAAAGCTGACTGGGTGGTACAGCTATAGATTAGCTGGAGATTTTGAGGGAACTACGCTTCAGGCTGGTTGTACTCGTTGTATTGGAAGTAAAGGAGGCCCCTAACTTGTCCAGCTGCTGTCTCAAGATACACTCTCCTTGGATCAGCCTCCCTGGGACCTGCCTGAACATCTTACAAGTAAAGGTATGGAAAGACGCTGACCGTGTGAGACTGTGTTCTTTATCTGCACCCGACTTCACAAATCCCATAGACTTTGAGGGACCAGTCCCACCTGTAGGGGACCCGACATCTAGCTGCATCACCATCCCCTCAGAGATCTACAGCAGCGCTGGTACTAATTACCAGAAGACTACAGGTGGCGTCACGAACTGTATATAAACCTATCCCCTGTAAATATATCCCCAACATACGCCAGACCGCCCGGGCCACAGACCGAGCCACAGCTACCTGTGACAAAAACCCCATAGACTTCCATGGGCTCGGCTCTGAGTACCCCATTGCCCTGGTAATCCACAATTGTGGTGGCGGGTCGACACACATGTGTACTACGGGGTCTCTAATATTGCACTAGAAGACTGCAAACTACTGCGGGGTCTATAATATTGCCCTAGAAGTCCACAAACTACTGCGGGGTCTGTAATATTGCCCTAGAAGTCCACAAACTACTGCGGGGTCTGTAATATTGCCCTAGAAGACTGCAAACTACTGCGGGATCTGTAATATTGCCCTAGAAGACTGCAAACTACTGCAGGGTCTGTAAAATTACCCTAGAAGACTGCAAACTACTGCGGGGTCTGTAATATTACCCTAGAAGACTGCAAACTACTGAAGGGTCTGTAATATTGCCCTAGAAGACTGCAAACTACTGCGGGATCTGTAATATTGCCCTAGAAGACTGCAAACTACTCTGGGGGGTCTGTAATATTACCCTAGCAGACTGCAAACTACTCCAGTGTCTGTAATATTGCCCTAGAAGACTGCAAACTACTGTGGGATCTGTAATATTGCCCTAGAAGACTGCAAACTACTGCGGGATCTGTAATATTACCCTAGCAGACTGCAAACTACTGCGGGGTCTGTAATATTACCCTAGCAGACTGCAAACTACTCCGGGGTCTGTAATATTGCCCTAGAAGACTGCAAACTACTGCGGGATCTGTAATATTGCCCTAGAAGACTGCAAACTACGGCGGGGTCTGTAATATTGCCCTAAAAGACTGCAAACTACTGCGGGGTCTGTAATATTGCCCTAGAAGACTGAAAACTACTGCCAGATCTGTAATATTGCCCTAGAAGACTGCAAACTACTGCGGGATCTGTAGTATTACCCTAGAAGACTGCAAACTACTGCGGGATCTGTAATATTGCCCTAGAAGACTGCAAACTACTGAGGGGTCTGTAATATTACCCTGGAAGACTGAAACTACTGCGGGGTCTGTAATATTACCCTAGAAGACTGCAAACTACTGCGGGGTCTGTAATATTACCCTAGAAGACTGCAAACTACTGCGGGGTCTGTAATATTGCCCTAGAAGACTGCAAACTACTGCGAGGGTCTGTAATGTTGCCCTAAAAGACTGCAAACTACTGCGGGATCTGTAATATTGCCCTAGAAGACTGCAAACTACTGCGGGGTCTGTAATATTGTCCTAGAAGACTGCAAACTACTGTGGCGTCTGTAATATTACTCTAGAAGACTACAAACTACTGCGGTATGTATATTGCCATATAAGTCTACTAACTACTGCAGTGTGTGTAATACTGTCCCAGAAGGCCAGAAACTACTGCTACATGTGTAATACTGCCCTAGAAGGCTGCATACTATTGCGTTGTAATATTGCTATTGACGTCTACAAACCACTGTTGTGTATGTAATGCTGCCCCAAAAGATCACAAACTACCACTGTATATGTAATACTGCCCCCAAAGACCAGATACTACTGCCTCAGAACACTGTTACATTACCTCAGAACACTGCAAACTACTGCAGTGTATGTAATACTGTCCTAATAGATCACAAACTTCCGCTGCATGTGTAATACTGGGCCAAAAGAACACAAACTAACACAGTGTGTGCATTACCAGCCCAAAAGACCACAAGCTACTACTGAAAGTGTAATACTTCCCCACTGCGGTGTGTGTAAAACTGACCTAGAAGACCACAAACTACAGAGCCCTGGTTCTCACATGCAGAAATCCCATCACTTCCACCCTTGGCTGCTATCACTGAGGCTATTATTGGTTTCTGAGGAAGGTTCCGGCGCTGAATGCACTTGGGCAAATCATCAAGATCCTCTGCTGGCAGCGGGTGGGATTGTGCATTATGATGAGCTATTGGGCTGCAAAGGGCACACATGCTGTTCTTGCACAGGGGCCTCTTCTGTCTGTGTTCGATCCTGCGCTAGACAAATGGTTGGAATAATTGGTAAATCCAAAATAATTGTAAAATACTGATCATACAGCTACAACAACAGGTCACAACGGAGGGGGGCAATGTGTAATAGTGAACTAGAACATTAGCAACTGTGTAACAATGTGGAATGCATTGAAATTTGGTCTCAAACCCAATGTCCTTGATAATAAATGATCCCCAGGAGACATCTATATACTATCTATTATCTATCTATCATCTATCTATTGTCTATCTATTAATCTATCTACCGTATTTATGTATTATCTATCTATTATCTATCATCTATCTATATTCTATTATCTGTCTACCTATCATCTATCCTCTATTATCTATCTATTAATCTATCTATTTATGTATTATCTATCTACAGTCATGGCCAAAAGTTTTGAGAATGACACAAAGATTAATTTTTACAAAGTCTACTGCTTCACTTTTTCTAATGGCAATTTGCATATACTCCAGAATGTTATAAAGAGTGATCAGCTTAACAGCAATTACTTGCAAAGTCAATATTTGGCTAGAAAATGAACTTTATCCCCCAAAACACATTTCAACATCATTGCAGCCCTGCCTTAAAAGGACCAGCTAACCTCTTTTCAGTGATTGCTCCATTAACACAGGTGTGGGTGTTGATGAGGACATGGCTGGAGATCAATCTGTCATGATTAAGTAAGAATGACACCACTGGACACTTTAAAAGGAGGCTGGTGCTTGGCATCATTGTTTCTCTTCTGTTAACCATGGTTATCTCTAAAGAAACACGTGCAGTCATCATTGCAATGCACAAAAATGGCCTAACAGGGAAGAGTATCGCAGCTAGAAAGATTGTACCTCAGTCAACAATCTATCGCATCATCAAGAACTTCAAGGAGAGAGGTTCCATTGTTGCCAAAAAGGCTCCAGGGCGCCCAAGAAAGACCAGCAAGCGCCAGGACCGTCTCTTAAAAGTGTTTCAGCTGCGGGATCGGGCTACCAGCAGTGCAGAGCTTGCTCAGGAATGGCAGCAGGCAGGTGTGAGTGCATCTGCACGCACTGTGAGGCGGAGACTCTTGGAGCAAGGCCTGGTCTCAAGGAGGGCAGCAAAGAAGCCACTTCTCTCCAGAAAAAACATCATGGACAGACTGATATTCTGCAAAAGGTACAGGCAGTGGACTGCTGAGGACTGGGGTAAAGTTATTTTCTCTGATGAATCCCCTTTTCGATTGTTTGGGACATCAGGAAAACGCCTCATTCGGAGAAGACAAGGTGAGCGCTACCACCAGTCTTGTCTCATGCCAACTGTTAAGCATCCTGAAACCATTCATGTGTGGGTTGCTTCTCAGCCAAGGGAATCGGCTCTCTCACAGTCTTGCCTAAAAACACAGCCATGAATAAAGAATGGTACCAGAATGTCCTCCAAGAGCAACTTCTCCCAACCCTCCAAGAGCAGTTTGGCAATCAATGCCTTTTCCAGCATGATGGAGCACCTTGCCATAAAGCAAAGGTGATAACTAAATGGCTCAGGGAACAAAACATAGAGATTTTGGGTCCATGGCCTGGAAACTCCCCAGATCTTAATCCCATTGAGAACTTGTGGTCAATCATCAAGAGACGGGTGGACAAACAAAAACCTAAAAATTCTGACAAAATGAAAGCATTGATTGTGCAAGAATGGACTGCTATCAGTCAGGATTTGGTCCAGAAGTTGATTGAGAGCATGCCAGGGAGAATTGCAGAGGTCCTGAAGAAGAAGGGTCAACACTGCAAATATTGACTTGCTGCATTTGTGTAGCCCTGGTACACAATACCAGGAGGATGAGTGGAGAGGTAACAGTTAAGGTCTCTTCATGACATCATGTACACTTCTGACACACCCAGCAGGGGTGTGGAGGGGAGTGATTTCTAGTCAGTCAGTTTCCTGTCCTTGGACAGAGTAGACGTGTCCAGTTTGAGCCTGTCATCAGTTCAGAACGTGGAGGCTGGTACAGGTGGTCTAATTCACCTTAGTCTAGTCAGAGCTGTGCCCCACTGGAAGAAAGACTGAACTAGCTATTAAGAGTTGAGCAAATCGAAGGGCAAAGTGGAAGGAAGATTATTGGAAAAGTGCGTTTGGCTTGGAAGAGTCCTGCACATTGCTACCGGTTACTGGGGACCGAAGGATCACTATTAGCTACAAGCATAGTGAAGAGAAAACCAGAGATTTACCGGACCCTAGGTCGCGGCAAACAAGCCCCTTATAGTCAGTACGTAACTGGGGTCAGGGGAAGTGAAGACTTTGAGTTTCTGCAGGACAAAATAAGAATTCAGCTGCCTCATAGAAAGGCTCCTAACACTAAATTGACTGGGAAGCACAGCTTTGGATAAGCTGGAATCATAGAGGGGACTACGCTTCAGGCTGGTCGTACTCATCGTTATTGGACAGTAAAGGAGGCCCCTAACTTGCTTAGCTGTTGCCTCAAAGCTCATCCTCCACCAACCCCATCAGCCTCCCTGGGACCTGCTTGAACATCTTACAAGTAAAGGTATGGAAAGACACTGACCGTGTGAGACTGAGTTATTGATTTGCATGCCTGCACAATCCCTACCTAACTACCGACCTGAGGGAAGAGTCCCACCTGTAGGGGACCCGACATCTAGCTGCCTCACCATCCCCTCAGAGATCTACAGCAGCGCTGGTACTAATTACCAGAATACTACAGGTGGCGTCACGAACTGTATATAAATCTATCCCCTGTAAATATATCCCCAACATACGCCAGACCGCCAGGGCCACAGACCGAGCCACAGCTACCTGTGACAAAATCCCCATAGACTTCTACGGGCTCGGCTCTGAGTACCCCATTGCCCTGGTAACCCACAATTGTGGTGGCGGGTCGACACAAAAACTTTGGCGTCACGAACAGGATCCGAAACTTGCAGCATTGCGAGCCCTGTGTGCCTGTGGAGTGTTTTGATGAAAAAGACTGTTGCTATTGTTTGGCGCTAAAATCCGCCATTTTGCCGCCATATTCGCGCCCTCAGGCGCTGGAGAAGAAGGTGGGCGGACCTGAAAAAGCGCGCAAAGTCTTGGACACGCCCCCAACCTGCACCCCAAACTGCATAGCAATCTGCGTCGCAAACCGCATCGCAAACTGCATAGCAATCTGCTTTGCAAACCGCATCGCGAACTGCATAGCAAACCGCATCGCAAACCGCATCGCAATCTGCATCGCAAACCGCATCGCAAACTGCATAGCAATCTGCATCACAATCCGCATAGCAAACTGCATCACAATCTGCATTGCAATCCGCATCGCAAATTGCATCGCAAAATAGAGCTGCAGGTCCTGCGACAGGAAGTGAACGCTCTGACATCAGAGCGCCTGCGACGAAGGTCCTGTTCCCACTGCGGTGCCTGTGAAGTAGCAGCATCTGAAACCGGTAGGCTCCGTTTAACCAAGGGGGCGCTAAGATGTCACAACAACCGGCTGACAGTGCGGCCCCGGCCGGAGTCCCCAATCCCGCACCGTCTGGTATTGTAGCGCCAGATGGGGCGCAGGCCCTGCACCCAGTCCGGTAGTCCCGATCATGCCACTAACGCTCCCATATATGCCTGGGGCGAAATGGCTTCCCCAATACAGCGGTGAGCCAGGCACATTAGCAGGCTTCAAGCGGAAGTTATGCAGCATCCTAGAAATGTACTCCATGCCTGAGAGACAAAAAGCTGCTGTGCTAATAGGGCAGCTAACTGGCGCTGCTGAGAGGGAAGTGGAGACTTGGGATACCGTTGATCAGGAGTCGGTACCTGCGATCTTCCTTAAGCTGCATGCCATATTTGAAGACCGCACAGAAACGGATCTCCGGATGGCCTTCTATCACTGTTCACAACAGCCAGGTGACAGCATCCGGGACTATGCTTGCCGACTACAAGGAGCCCTGAAAGCACTCAAGCAAATTAACAATTTAAATGCTATCGACGAGAATAAAATGTTGAAAGAACAATTTATACAGGGATTGAGATCCCCAGAGGAACGCAGAACTGTGAATTGGTGGTCCTTAGATCATCCTGATGCTACCTTTGATGCCCTAAAGGACATGGCAATAAAAGGGCTGCGGCCCCTGGGCAAACCTGAGGTGTCCACCCAACATCATCAGGGTGAAGTCACTCTGGAACCGGCAGTAACCCCCTGTTCCCCGCTAGTGGCTGAAGCCAAAGCGCAGGTGACACCTCCTAGTGAATTGGACTGTCTGCGCTCAGAGGTGCGCCAGCTGACTAAAAATTTGGCTGCTGTAATGAGTGCCCTGCAGCTGCGGAAAGAGGAGGAAGGGAAGATCTTGTTAGCTGACTGCCCAGAGGACGTTCCGTGGATGCACCGGAGAAGAAAGAAGACGTCGCCCCCCCGGAGGAGGACAACGCCACCCCCAGGAGCAACCTCTGATCAACACCCTCCTCGTCGAGAGATCATCTGTTACCGCTGCAACCGGAAAGGTCATCTGTCTACACAGTGTCCTTTAAACGGGCAGAACCTGGGTCCAAGGGCCAACACCCAGGAGAATACCCGTCAGGCCCCCTAGACTGGAACCGCAGGTATGTGGGCGGGCGACCCTACCTGTCTATTATTCTAGATGGTATTGCTGTTCCAGCATTGTTAGACACTGGGTCCCAGGTGACCCTAATACCTGATGCTCTATATACCAAGTACTGGTCAATGGACAGTCTTAAACCTCCGAGCCTTGACTTTACTGTGTATGCTTCGAATGGTCTTCCTGTAGAAGTACTCGGAACAAAATGTGTAGATGTAAAGGTGGGCAGAGAGGAGTTGAAAGACCAAGGGCTTCTGGTAGTAAAGACTGTAAATGAGGAGAACGGTTTAAATATCATTTTGGGTACTAACATTATCGGTAATTGTTTGGGAGAAGTTGTGTTCTTGCTCCAACAGCTCGCTGAGATTGCCCGACCAAGGCAGAGAGGAGTAATCCAAAGAGAGATCCGGGCCCTGGTGTGTCAGCAGCAAGCGAAGCTTACCGACGGCGAAATTGGTAATGTACGGGTCACTGACTCAGATCCTATTGTGATACCCCCAATGAGTGAAATGATCATTTGGTGCAGGGCAGCCATAGGTCTGAGAGGACAGAATTACCAAGCTGTAGTAGAACCCCACCATTCAGAACATAGACCTACACTTATGACTGCTAGAGGAGTAGTAGAGGTGGTGAATGGAAGAGTACCGGTACGGCTTCTCAATTGGGAGATGATGAGGTAAATTTACCCCGTTATGCAACCATTGCTAAACTTCATGCTGTTGATAATAATTCTATTCTCCCGGCTGAGTCCTTAGACTCCTGTCAAATAGAGGAGGACAATGACCCAGCAACCCAGGTGGCGGAATGGTGTCAGCAACTCCATGTTGGGACGGACACCACTCCCGCTCACCAGAAGCAAGGGTATTACGGGTGGTGCAAGAGTACGCCCAAGTGTTTAGCAAAAATCCACTTGATTTTGGGACAATTAAGGGAGTACAACATCATATCCCTACTGGCAGTCATCCTCCCATCAAAGAGCGGTATAGGCCCATACCTCCAGCTCATTATCAGAAGGCTAAAGAAATGTTGAATGATATGAAGAAAGCTGGGGTGATAAGGGATAGTTGTAGCCCCTGGGCAGCACCTCTAGTTCTGGTTAAAAAGAAAGATGGTAGTATGAGAATGTGTGTGGATTACAGGCAGGTGAACCGCATAACACACAAGGATGCATACCCGCTACCACGTATAGAGGAATCATTAGCTGCTCTGAAAACGGCTAACTACTTTTCTACCCTTGATCTGACTAGTGGTTACTGGCAAGTGGCTGTGGCTGAGGAGGATCGTGAGAAAACGGCTTTCACCACCCCAATGGGGCTCTGTGAGTTCGACAGAATGCCGTTTGGGCTCAGTAGTGCCCCAGGAACATTTCAGAGAGTGATGGAAAACTGTCTGGGACATCTCAATTTTGAAACCGTGCTGCTATACCTAGACGACGTCATCGTGTATTCCAAGACATATGAGGACCATCTGAAGCACCTGGCAGAAGTATTCGAGTCCCTGTCCAGGTACGGGATGAAGTTGAAACCCTCAAAATGCCATCTACTCAAACAGAAGGTACAATACTTGGGGCACATCGTCAGTTCGGAAGGAGTAGCGCCGGACCCAGAAAAAGTCACTGCCATCCAGAAGTGGCCGGAGCCGAAGAACCTTAAGGAAGTGCGACAGTTCCTGGGACTAACGGGTTACTACAGGAGATTCGTGAAAGATTACACGAAGAGGGCAGCTCCTTTACAGGACCTCCTGGTAGGACAATCCTTAAAGAGCAGAAACCCTCCCTTTAATTGGGGTAAAGAACAGGCTGAAGCATTCCAAAAGATGAAAGAGATCCTGACAGGTGATGAGATCTTAACCTATCCTGATTACAGCCAACCGTTCCTGTTGTACACCGACGCCAGTAATGAAGGGCTGGGAGCAGTTCTCAGTCAGAAGCAGAATGGCCAAGAAAAAGTCATCGCTTATGCTAGCAGAAAACTCAGGCCAACGGAGAGGAATCCGGAAAATTATAGCAGCTTCAAGCTGGAGTTTCTGGCGCTGGTCTGGGCCATTACTGAAAGATTTAAGCACTATCTGGCCTCCAATAAGTTCACGGCGTACACAGACAACAACCCGTTAACGCACCTGGAAACCGCCAAGCTGGGTGCCATGGAGCAGCGATGGATGGCTCGGTTGTCCAATTACCAGTTTACTATCAAGTACCGGGCAGGTCGAAAGAATGCTAATGCTGATGCGTTGTCCCGAATGCCGCATGACTCTGACACGGAAGAAGAATCGGACGACCTGGAAGAAATTGAGCTACCCGCGTTCCATCGAAACGGGGTAGTCCACGAGCATCGAGTTCACAGAAAGCAGTATGGTGCAACATTAAATCCTTTACCCCATCACAGCTGGAAGGAGACTCAGGACAGCGATCCAGTGGTCAGCCGCATCAAGGAGTTGTTAAAACAGGAAGGTTCCTCCTTGGAAAAGGATGCACCTATGTCAGCCAAGCTCCTGTGGAACGAGAAAAGCAGGTTGTTCCTATACCGTGAGAAGTTGTGCAGAAGATACGTCAACCCCAGAACCCATGAAATGGTCTGGCAAATCGTGGTCCCCAAGGCAGACGTCCCAATGGTGTTGGAAGCATACCACGATCAAGCAGGACACTTTGGCTGGAGAAAGCTGGAGACCCTGTTGAGATGCCGGTTCTACTGGGTAGGGATGCGCAGCTCCATCGAGAGGTGGTGTCGGAACTGTGGACCCTGTGGTCTCAGAAGAAAGGACTACGGTAGTCAGAAGGCACCCCTGCAACCTATCCGGACGACTCGTCCTCTGGAGATTGTGGCCCTGGACCACGTCAAATTGTCGCCAAGTAGATCTGGATACTCATACGCCTTGACCATGGTGGACCATTACTCCCGATTTCTGGTAGTTGTTCCAGTGAAGGACCAGACCGCAGTGACGGCCGCGAAGACCTTTCAAGCAAGCTTCTGCAGACCGCATGGGTATCCCGAGCAAGTCTTAACCGATCAGGGACCTGCTTTCGAAGCTGATTTATTCAAGGAATTCTGTCATATGTACGGGTGCAAGAAAATAAGAACGACACCATACCACCCTCAAACCAACGGTCTTTGTGAAAAGATGAACCATATTGTCCTTGACTTGTTGAGATCCATACCGTTGGAAGACAGGAATCGATGGCCGGATTTACTACCTGATTTGGTTGATTTGTATAATCATATACCTGTAAGCTCAACTAACTGCACTCCAGCTTATCTTATGCGAGCAAGGCCTGGGAAACTACCAATGGATCTAGAACTTGGAGTGGTAGAACCGGAGGCAGACGACGCCGTTGAAAACTGGGACGTCAATCGGCAAGAGCAATACAGAAGAGTACAAATCTGTGTAGAGGAAAGTCTCAATAAGGCACGGGAGAAACAGGAAGATGTTTACAACCGAAATGCTCCTGCCAAGCCTTTGATGCCTGGAGAGGTAGTATTAAAAAGAAAAAGGAAAATGCACAAACTGGATAATCAGTGGGAGCAAGAACCCTACGTCATACAAGATTCTAAATATGACAACAGAAAAGTTTGTGTCGTCAGTAAGGACGGAGGAAGAACAACAACCACTGTGTCCAGAGACCATTTGAAGTTGTGTCCAGAACACTTAAAGCGTTGTGAAAAGAACCCTGTCCTCAATCAAGGAGAAAGAAAGGAAGAGGTCATACACACCGATCTGGGAGATTTTCCTGCGGATTGGCCCCGACTGGGAGATGCTGTGATAATTCCAGTGTTGCAGTTTTATCAGCCACAAGAGGAAGTTCTACCTCCAGTTGTGCCTGTGGTGCCAGTTGAGCCCGCTCAGGAGTTACCCATCCCAGCAACACCTCAACCTGTGGAACCTCAAGAAGGATCATCTGAAGCAGCGCCCCATACTATGGATCCCCTGGTGAAGCTGACTCACACCGCCCAGCCATCAGTACGCTTGCCAGATCCATAGAAAGATTAAGGCAGTTCTATAGTTTGCCGTTACGCAGTGCAGACAGATCGCAACTTGATTACCTGAAACTACACCACGTAGATCAGAGAGAATCACAAAAGGGAAATTACCCATTAGATATCAGCAGTGATTATAACGAATTTATGTGAACATTGTAAAAGTCTGTATATATAAATGTGTTTTCCCTATTATGTCTTCGTTTAACAATGGACTCAGAGGCTGAGGACTGAGCCAGCCCAAAAACTGTATCCTGTAAATAGTTGCACTAAAGTGCCTTTTTAATGGTTTCACATGAAACCTTGACTTACCTCTGAACCAAAAACCCGTGTGGTGTGGCACTGAGTGAGGTCTGCATTTGGATGTCCTGCAGCCCACCCAGGACCTACGTTGAAGGTTTGGTGCGGGTCCTTCACAAGTATACTGTATATTTATTAAATGCTATTTAATACTTTTGTATTTCTATATATAATGTTATTGTTCGCAACGTTCAAGATATCCTCACCTCCCGGATGGGACGAACCAATGTTAATTGTTTAATGTTTTCATGCATGAACAAAACTGTCTCTTTATATTTTACAGCCCGGGAGTGCTGTCGTTTACCATGGGGGAATGTGTAGCCCTGGTACACAATACCAGGAGGATGAGTGGAGGGGTAACAGTTAAGGTCTCTTCATGACATCATGTACACTTCTGACACACCCAGCAGGGGTGTGGAGGGGAGTGATTTCTAGTCAGTCAGTTTCCTGTCCTTGGACAGAGTAGACGTGTCCAGTTTGAGCCTGTCATCAGTTCAGAACGTGGAGGCTGGTACAGGTGGTCTAATTCACCTTAGTCTAGTCAGAGCTGTGCCCCACTGGAAGAAAGACTGAACTAGCTATTAAGAGTTGAGCAAATCGAAGGGCAAAGTGGAAGGAAGATTATTGGAAAAGTGCGTTTGGCTTGGAAGAGTCCTGCACATTGCTACCGGTTACTGGGGACCGAAGGATCACTATTAGCTACAAGCATAGTGAAGAGAAAACCAGAGATTTACCGGACCCTAGGTCGCGGCAAACAAGCCCCTTATAGTCAGTACGTAACTGGGTCAGGGGAAGTGAAGACTTTGAGTTTCTGCAGGACAAAATAAGAATTCAGCTGCCTCATAGAAAGGCTCCTAACACTAAATTGACTGGGAAGCACAGCTTTGGATAAGCTGGAATCATAGAGGGGACTACGCTTCAGGCTGGTCGTACTCATCGTTATTGGACAGTAAAGGAGGCCCCTAACTTGCTTAGCTGTTGCCTCAAAGCTCATCCTCCACCAACCCCATCAGCCTCCCTGGGACCTGCTTGAACATCTTACAAGTAAAGGTATGGAAAGACACTGACCGTGTGAGACTGAGTTATTGATTTGCATGCCTGCACAATCCCTACCTAACTACCGACCTGAGGGAAGAGTCCCACCTGTAGGGGACCCGACATCTAGCTGCCTCACCATCCCCTCAGAGATCTACAGCAGCGCTGGTACTAATTACCAGAATACTACAGGTGGCGTCACGAACTGTATATAAACCTATCCCCTGTAAATATATCCCCAACATACGCCAGACCGCCAGGGCCACAGACCGAGCCACAGCTACCTGTGACAAAATCCCCATAGACTTCTACGGGCTCGGCTCTGAGTACCCCATTGCCCTGGTAACCCACAATTGTGGTGGCGGGTCGACACACATTAACTCATTCTAACTGTCAATATAAGCTTTTGTTACTCATATGTTTGCAATTATATTTCTGTCTGTGATAAAAACATCTGTCAAACACACATAAAAACCAGAGGGCAGCAGATCATGTGAAAATATCATATTTGTGTCATTCTCAAAACTTTTGGCCATGACTGTATTATCTATCATCTATTATCTATCTATTATCTATCTATTATCTATGTAACTGCATCTTTGTGGCTAAACCCTGTGCACCGTGGTCATCACTGTGAGATTAGACAGGAGACGCTTTGATTTTATTATCTCCTGATTATTAGTCGGTTTCCCCCGGAGATCATTTCTTTCTCAGTCAGCGGATCCTGCGGTTTTCATTACATTCAGCGCCAATATCGCTTTTTATTAATGGGTTATGCAGCATTTCTCCTCCGCGTCTGTTATTGATGACACCCGGCACGGTTCTCTGTAATCTGCGGCTGATTTGGGTCTATTCTGACTCATAACACGTCTAAAAACAAGATATATCCATAACCTGCCATGTTCCACAAGGTAAAACGTTATTTAAAAAAACTACCAAACATTCACCCAATGTATGAAATTATCATCCAGACTCCTGTAATTTTAGTCAGTTCTACTGGGCACATTTTGCGGTTGAGGTGTGTTGTACATTGCCTCTTACACAATCTAAAGTCCACGTAGTGTCCACCATACTTTACACTGCAGCTCTGCACCATTAGAGCACAGCTGTAATTAGCCACTCCAGCCGTGATGCACGGTCTATCAGAGTCTATGGTGGCCTGAAATCTGGATCACAAACTCAGTTTGCTATTCCGCGCCATCCCCATACTTTACACTGCAGCTCTGCTTGTTCAGATTGTCTGCTGTGTAAAAGCACAAAGGAAGAATTCAGGAACTGAGAGGGAATGACCCCCGCTAAACATGTGGTGGGCTCCCGGAGATCTGGATTACTTCTGCACAGCAATTCTTTTGCATTTTGCAGCAATACATTTAAAGGTTCTTGGCTTCTCCCCTCCCCCATTAATGTAACCGTGGCCTGAAGCAGTGACAAATAAAGCTATACAAATTCAATTATGATGTAGCAGCGAGCGCTTCTTTCTGCTATATGGCCCCGGGGCTCAGAATGAGATTGAAAACAGAAAAACCGGTGTCTGACCAGCACTGTCCTGTGTATATAGTGGCAAAAAGTGGGACCACCAGGGAATGCTGAGACTTGTAGTTGAGGAGATAGAGCTGAGGGTTCCTTACAGTTATATCCCGTCCGATCTCTCCTGTGGTCACAGCGGGCCATGGATGATGGTGTGTCTCAGCCCACAAGGGCTTCTCTCCGGCTGGCAGCAGGTCACCAGGTTTTCCCCATATTAACTAAAAGAGCCACCTTTAAGCCCTCTCACTCCATAGTCCAGCTGTCATGATCCAGGCCGGGGTTTGTTTCATGTTATTCTCTCCCGATCTGGTCATGCAAGGATTAACCTTCTGTGCCTCGTTTTGGGTTCTGTGGGGCTATTTCAGTCTGCTGCGGTCTGCTGACCAGTGTCAGTGATTGTTCATGCTTCCAGGCTAGAGCAGCTGACCCTTGATACCGTCTTTTGTCCTCTGCCCGTTTACTCTGTTCCCTTGACTTCCCTTTCCTGCCACCCCGCTTGTCTTAGTGTTCGCTCCCTGTGCTTGGACCCTTGGTATGTGACACGGCTTATCTTCTGACCTGTTTTACTGTCTCTCATCTCGGTTATCTCCGCTTCTGTCTGGCTCTGACTTTTGGCTTGTATTTGACCACGTGTATTGCTATGACCTCTGGTACTTCTTGTCCTCATTGTTTCTGACTCGGCTCGTCTGACCACTCTTTCGCCACCTGGTGGCGCTTGTGCTGCTGCTCAGTGGTGTTACGCTGTGTGTGCAACCTCTCTTCCCTCGCCAGCAGCCCCTGGTGGAGGTTGCGCTATACACTGCAGCAGCATTACACCAGCGACATGTGTATAAGCCCCCAGCTCCCCCACCGATCAAAGAAAATACATTATGTGAGGAGCTGAGGTTGAGGCTTGTAATAATCACCTAGGCAAGTTAAATATACGACTATTTTTCATTCATTACATCCAAGGTTTTACATCAATTCCAGCCACAATGCAATGTCCCCAGTCCACAAGATCTCAACTTGGGATCTGTAGTTCCACTGCCCCCGTACCAGGTGATACCCACAGTCTCCCAACGTTTGGTTGGCCCATAGCTTTTGTATCTCCCTCCAGTGTAGTCTGTAGTCACAGTCCACACTCCTCTAGATGACAAATACCACGACCGTAGCACATGTATCCAGCTCCAGCCAGCAGCAACCCCACTCAGTGTCCTAAATACTCCAAGACATCCCTCCTGGAATGGAGCCCTCGGGAAACCCTTCCCCCTAAAACAAACTGCATTAATGTAATGTATGTACACAGTGACTGTACCAGCAGAACAGAGAGTGCAGCTCTGGGGTATAATACAGGATGTAACTCAGGATCAGTAATGTATGTACACAGTGACTGCACCAGCAGAATAGTGAGTGCAGCTCTGGAGTATAATACAGGATGTAACTCAGGATCAGTAATGTAATGTATGTACACAGTGACTGCACCAGCAGAATAGTGAGTGCAGCTCTGGAGTATAATACAGGATGTAACTCAGGATCAGTAATGTAATGTATGTACACAGTGACTGCACCAGCAGAATAGTGAGTGCAGCTCTGGGGTATAATACAGGATGTAACTCAGGATCAGTAATGTATGTACACAGTGACTGCACCAGCAGAATAGTGAGTGCAGCTCTGGGGTATAATACAGGATGTAACTCAGGATCAGTAATGTAATGTATGTACACAGTGACTGCACCAGCAGAATAGTGAGTGCAGCTCTGGAGTATAATACAGGATGTAACTCAGGATCAGTAATGTATGTACACAGTGACTGCACCAGCAGAATAGTGAGTGCAGCTCTGGAGTATAATACAGGATGTAACTCAGGATCAGTAATGTATGTATGTACACAGTGACTGCACCAGCAGAATAGTGAGTACAGCTCTGGAGTATAATACAGGACGTAACTCAGGATCAGTAATGTAATGTATGTACACAGTGACTGCACCAGCAGAATAGTGAGTGCAGCTCTGGGGTATAATACAGGATGTAACTCAGGATCAGTAATGTATGTACACAGTGACTGCACCAGCAGAATAGTGAGTGCAGCTCTGGGTATAATACAGGATGTAACTCAGGATCAGTAATGTAATGTATGTACACAGTGACTGCACCAGCAGAATAGTGAGTGCAGCTCTGGAGTATAATACAGGATGTAACTCAGGATCAGTAATGTAATGTATGTACACAGTGACTGCACCAGCAGAATAGTGAGTGCAGCTCTGGGTATAATACAGGATGTAACAAAGGATCAGTAATGTAATGTATGTACACAGTGACTGCACCAGCAGAATAGAGAGTGCAGCTCTGGAGTATAATACAGGATGTAACAAAGGATCAGTAATGTAATGTATGTACACAGTGACTGCACCAGCAGAATAGTGAGTGCAGCTCTGGAGTATAATACAGGATGTAACTTAGGATCAGTAATGTATGTACACAGTGACTGCACCAGCAGAATAGTGAGTGCAGCTCTAGAGTATAATACAGGATGTAACTCAGGATCAGTAATGTAATGTATGTATGTATCGACCCGCCACCACAATTGTGGATTACCAGGGCAATGGGGTACTCAGAGCCGAGCCCGTAGAAGTCTATGGGGGATTTGTCACAGGTAGCTGTGGCTCGGTCTGTGGCCCTGGCGGTCTGGCGTATGTTGGGGGAATATTTACAGGGGATTGATTTATATACAGTTCGTGACGCCACCTGTAGTATTCTGGTAATATTACCAGCGCTGCTGTAGATCTCTGAGGGGATGGTGAGGCAGCTAGATGTCGGGTCCCCTACAGGTGGGACGGGTCCCTCAAAGTCTATGGGATTTGTGAAGTCGAGTGCAGATAAAGAACACAGTCTCACACGGTCAGCGTCTTTCCATACCTTTACTTGTAAGATGTTCAGGCAGGTCCCAGGGAGGCTGATCCAAGGAGAGTGTATCTTGAGACAGCAGCTGGACAAGTTAGGGGCCTCCTTTACTTCCAATACAACGAGTACAACCAGCCTGAAGCGTAGTTCCCTCAAAATCTCCAGCTAATCTATAGCTGTACCACCCAGTCAGCTTTGTGTTAGGAGCCTTCCTGCGAAGAAGCTGAATTCTTATCTTGTCGTGCACTGACTCAAAGTCTTCACTTCCCCTGACCCCAGTTACGTACTGACTATAAGGGGCTTGTTTGCCGCGACCTAAGGTCCGGTAAATTCCTGGTTTTCTTATCACTATGCTTGAAACAGTAGTGATCCTTCGGTCCCCAGTGACCGGTAGCAATGTGCAGGACTTCTTCAATCCGTAAGCACTATTCCAATAAACCACTGTGCCTTTCGCCTTGTCCACGCTGGTAACATAAGCACTCAAACTAGCCAAGGGTCGAGTAGTCACTTCTTTCTTTTCCTTACTTCAAAGTTAGCTACAGATGCTCAGTTATCAATAGGCAGGAGCACGTCTCTGAACCTGATACCGTCCTTTAGACAGGATGCTGAAGACTTTCTGCACTAATCTCCTTCTTTCCTTCCAGTGTATGCTGATGAGGTACAGCTCTGACTAGGCTAAGGTGAATTCAAACACCTGTACCAGCCTCCACGATCTGAACTGATGATAGAGAAGGCTGGACTCCTTCCTCCCTCAGACGTCTTCTCTCTCTGAAGTCTAGACACAGACTACATCACTCTAACACATACCTTGACCACTCCCTCAAGAGCAAACTCCACTACCCTAAGGGTGTGTCTAGTATATGTTGAGTGAATGAATATTTAGCATTAAACTGCTGTCTCGCCACACACTCTCCAGGGTACTGCGTGTGCCTAACACCAGGGCTACACATGTACACAGTGACTGCACCAGCAGAATAGTGAGTGCAGCTCTGGGGTATAATACAGGATGTAACTCAGGATCAGTAATGTAATGTATGTACACAGTGACTGCACCAGCAGAATAGTGAGTGCAGCTCTGGGGTATAATACAGGATGTAACTCAGGATCAGTAATGTAATGTATGTACACAGTGACTGCACCAGCAGAATAGTGAGTGCAGCTCTGGGGTATAATACAGGATGTAACTCAGGATCAGTAATGTAATGTATGTACACAGTGACTGCACCAGCAGAATAGTGAGTGCTGCTCTGGAGTATAATACAGGATGTAACTCAGGATCAGTAATGTAATGTATGTACACAGTGACTGCAGCAGAAGAATAGTGAATGCAGCTCTGGAGTATAATACAGGATATAACTCAGGATCAGTAATGTAATGTATGTACACAGTGACTGCACCAGCAGAATAGTGAGTGCAGCTCTGGAGTATAATACAGGAGGTAACTCAGGATCAGTAATATAATGTATGTACACAGTGACAGCACCAGAATAGTGAGTGCAGCTCTGGAGTATAATACAGGATGTAACTCAGGATCAGTAATGTAATGTATGTACACAGTGACTGCATCAGCAGAATAGTGAGTGCAGCTCTGGAGTATAATACAGGATGTAACTCAGGATCAGTAATGTAATGTATGTACACAGTGACTGCACCAGCAGAATAGTGAGTGCAGCTCTGGAGTATAATACAGTGAATGTAAACTCCAGGATCAGTAATGATTGTAATGTATGTACACTGTGACTGCACCAGCAGAATTTGTGAGTCAAGCTTCTGGAGTATATAATACAGGATGTAACTCAGGATCAGTAATGTAATGTATGTACACAGTGACTCCACCAGCAGAATAGTGAGTGCAGCTCTGGAGTATAATACAGGATGTAACTCAGGATCAGTAATGTAATGTATGTACACAGTGATTGCACCAGCAGAATAGTGAGTGCAGCTCTGGGGTATAATACAGGATGTAACTCAGGATCAGTAATGTAATGTATGTACACAGTGACTGCACCAGCAGAATAGTGAGTGCAGCTCTGGAGTATAATGCAGGATGTAACTCAGGATCAGTAATGTAATGTATGTACACAGTGACTGCACCAGCATAATAGTGAGTGCAGCTCTGTTCAGCTGCTGCTCATTGTGGTGATTGTGGGTGCGGTCGACAGTGATCCTGCTGTGTGCTCCTGACCTCCAGAGAACCACCACCTCTCCACCCAGGGACCTGTTTTCTCCTACCCAGGGAGGAGTGGGTTTCCTGGGATGAGTGAAGGAGCCAAGTCCCAGGCTTCTGTTTCCCGGGCCAGGCCGGCGGGGGGCAGAAGAAACCAGCAACCGGCCTGCACATCAGAGGACTTGGGGGTGAGACGCTCCACCAGGAGTCGCAGCAATGTGGCTCCTACTCCTCCCAAGTCTGCAGAAACCCAGAGAAGCCGCAAGGCTTCCAACATGGAGGAGAAGCCTGCTAGCAGCGTGCAAGATGGCGGTCCTTCCGGAGGAAAGCTGAGTGCTCACGGAGGTGAGGCCGACCTCACTGAGGAGGGTTGGGCGCTGCAGAGACCCTGGGAGTCTGTGTCCACCTATGCCTCCCGGGTCATGAGCCACCTCCGTGAGTATGAAGACGCGAGTAAGACCATCAGAAGGCTCCGGGAGGAGCTGCACTGCACAAGCGCAAAAGCTGCAGGTTCCTCCAAAGCCAGGAAGAATCAGCTCCAGGCGGAGGTTTAAGAGACTAAAGCTTGACATTAATGAGCTGGAGGTAAGGAAAGCCTTCATAAGAGAGAAGAGTGGTCCCTTTAAGGAAAAACTAATTAATGAAGACAGATTCAGAGAAATGGCTGATAACAGAGAGCAAAGGCAGATGGGGCTGCAGCCTGAGAGCCAGGAGGATGATGATGATGATGATGACCAGCAGAAAGTCCCGCCTGGCAGCCTGCAAAGTCACCCGCAGGCAACGTGCAGCGATCTCCCTGCAGGACAGGCGACATTAACATCTTGTCACAGTCCTGCTGACTCTGGGGAGGACAGTGACAACAGCGGCCAGGGAGGGGCGCTAATGGCGGAGATCAAGCTCCTGGAGTCCCCAGTGTGCCTTCAGAATTTCCATCTTGGTGACGATTTACCAGAGGAGGCACCTGGGGGCCGGAAGAAAAAGGCAAAGACCACCAAGCCCAAGCTGCAGGAAGCGGTAAGCTATGTATATGCCCCCCTCCCTGTACCCCCTGAGTCGGCTGCAGGGTCAGCTCGCTGTATAAGCCCCGTTGCCCAGCCCAGCCCGGGTTCTGCTGTGGACCCTTGCAAAGGCGCGGGGAGATTACAAAGCACGGTAGCGAGGTGCAGAGCTCCGTCTCTGCTTGTAGTAGCGGGGACGTAGCAGCAGGTGCATCAGCCGAGAGGCTGGACAGTGAGGGCGGCCCGGCGGCGGGCGAACGGTCAGGCCACGATACTGTGGTGCGCTCCTCAGTGGGAGGGGGGAGCGACCCAGTGTCGGGGGCAGTTCCGGTAGCCTTGGCGCCCCTGAATGTTGGTGCCGCTGATCACTTAGTTGAGAAGCGGCGGCAGTGTGAGGGGATTGCCGGGGCTGCGAGTACCGATCCTCCCAAAGTTCTTTTTTGTGTTGGCGCCGCTGGTCAACAAGATCCTGATATAAAGGATCAGCGGCGCCTCACAGCAGCTAAGGATCAGCGGCGCCTGATACCAGCAATAAAGCAGCGGAAAATATCAACTGATGATGCGGAGGGTACATGCAAGACCAGGGGTGAGGTTGCCTCCAGTGATGTGGAGGAGACTGAGCCCCTTGTGCCTGATGATGCGGAGGTTAAAATGTCGCCCCCCTGGTGTCACTGGTCCAGCAAGAGTGAATGTGGTGGGGGGTACGAATGTGAAAAATTCTTCTCTAGTGGTGTGGCTGCTGGTTTGGTGGAGGGTGAGGGTGTTATGGAGGTGGTTAATAGTGAGACTGTTGGTGTGGATGTGGTCACTGGTCCGGTTGCCCCCCTGGTGGTGGCAGAACCCATGAGGAGTTATGCCGCTGTCACCTCCGGGGAAAGTAGGGCGTCCTCCTCGTCTTCGGGCTCTGGAGACAGCATGTTGCAACGGCGTCTCCTGGGGGCTCTAAAGAAGGGGGAGAGATCACTAATGGTAGAGGGTCGAGAGGTTGATCTATCCTTCTGGATAGAGAGGCATGGCCTCGGGGGCCTTCCGAGAGCAAAACGGTGGGGATACAGTGTGGTCCCTCCCAACAGCCGGGCCGGGTAGTGTGCGTAGGAATGTGGTCCGTCTTCGGTGGAGGGGCAATGATGCGTGTCCTCCAAGGTCTAAGGTTGTGGAGCTCCTGCTGAAGATGGGCTTCAAAGCGATTGACATCTATGCCTTGATACATCCCTATTCCATGCCTGAGTTTGATGTCAGCTTTGTTCGGCCGGAGGGGCTTGAGCTCTTCTGGTCGAATTATGAGTTGGCAAAAAATGAGCCCGGCTGGCGAGACTTTGCCATTCATTTGGTGTCTCGCCAAAACCAAGTCAAGAAAGTGACCGTGATAACTTGTAACGAGTCTCTTTCTTGCTATGACATCATGACGTGGCTTGGCCGATATGGAGAGGTGGTGGAGATGCCAAAGAAGAACCGTGATGAGTTTGGTATCTGGTCAGGGGCCTGGACGTTTATGGTAAAACTTAAGCGTTCAGGTGGTACGGTTGCCCACATTCCATCATCTGCCTTCCTGGGTAGGGATCGTATCCAGGTCTTCTACCAGGGGCAACCGAAGCTCTGTCACAGGTGCAGCGACCCCACACACTTTAGTGCAAACTGCACTGTGCAGAAATGTGCATTGTGTGGGGATGTCAGCCATCTTGCTGCATCTTGTGTTGTGATTAGGTGCCACCTGTGTGGTGACTTAGGTCACCCATTCAGCCGTTGTCCTCGCTCCTTTGCTAATGCAGTCGTGACTCCGGTGGGAGAAAGCCGTGAGGCTGATTCTGCTGGGGAAGGGACTAGCAGGGGTGAGGGAGCTGAGGGGCCAAGGAGGAAAAGCAATAAAAAGACGCCTGCCCAGCTGATGCGACTAGACAAGCGCAGACAGGAGAGGGAGCTGGGCGAGCCCCGGGCTACTAGGGCGGCCCCTGTCCTGGACGCCAGTCTTGCTGCTGAGGCCCCGAGGGATGATGAGTTGGATGAGGAGATCAGGAGGATCCACAGGGAGGAAAGCGCCACTGCCTCGGAATCCTCCCATTATGAAAGTATGGATGAGGATAATAGGCTGTGGCTAGAGAACAAGCGTAAGCTCGGCACCAAAAAGAAGAGAAAGAAGGGAGATAAAACATCTTCTCCCGCTCTGACCAAGGTACCTAAGGAAGGAAAAACTGACTCCCCTCTGGTTGGTCTTTCTAACCGGTTCCAAGCCCTGGAAAACATCTCTTCCTCTGAGGAGGAATCTGAGGGTGAGGTTCCGACTTCGGCAGGGCTTACAGGGGGTGCCGAGTCTCCTTCTTCTAGGGATGTAAGGTCCTTGGAGGGAGGGACTGGCCCAGAGTCCGGAGACGAGGACGATAAACAGGAAAAACACGCGGGAATGGACACCTCTGTGTCATTAAAGAGGGGGAAAGATTCCTCCTCTGAGGTGGAGAATAAGGGGAGTGGAAAGAAGAAAGCCATTTAACTCAATCACCAATGATGGCGGTACCCACTCCGTTGACGCTGGCGTCCATTAATGTCGCCAGCATAAAGTCAAATACAGCTAGATTTGCGGCCTTTGATTTTCTCAGCCGGGTTGAAGCTGACATTTTCTTTTTGCAAGAGACCAGGCTGCCGAACATGGCCGACGTGTTTAAGGCTAAGAGGGAGTGGAGACTCGGGCCCTCCTATTGGTCTCTTGCGGCCGAGCCGTATAGCAGAGTGGCGGTCCTTTTTACCGCACCGGTGGAATGCCGATGGGTTATTGAGTTAGAAATGGGGAGGTGCCTGATCTTAGATGTCCTCATGAAGGGACAAGAGCTCCGGCTCATTAACATCTATGGTCCCCAATCTAAGTGGGACCGGAAATGTCTCTTTATGAGGATCAAGCCTTACCTTTTTACAAGTCGGCAAGTTTTCTTTGGAGGGGACTTCAATGCTGTCACGAAGCCCCGAGATAGAGGAGGTTCCAGAGATAAGCTGACTTATGATAGCGTCGCCCTTAATAGTATAGCTAGTGAGGCTCGCCTGGTGGATGTCCACATCCGGCACACCCCAGGCCACGAGGGGTTCACCTATCATAGAGGTAACTGTAGGTCCAGAATAGATAGGTATTATTTAAAGGAGGAAGCTGTCTCTTCAGCAGTGTCTGTTGTTGAGGTGGAGTTCTCCGACCACTGTTTAATTTTGTTTTCTCTGAATGTTACAGAGACCCTCCGGATGGGAAGAGGCTTTTGGAGGCTCAATTCCTCTCTTGGAAGAAGCGGAGATAAGACAGTCCTTTGAGGATTTTCTTCAGAGCCAGGTACCCTTACTGGATCTTTGTAGTAGTAAGTCAGAGTGGTGGGAGATGTTCAAGAAAAGGGTTGCGAGATTCTTCCGTCAGCTCTCGAGCCTCAGAAGTCTGAGCAGGTACCGCCTGTATCGGGGTCTGAGGAGGAAACTCGAGCATCTTGTCTCAACTGGAGGTAGCCATGAGGAGATCTCCAGAGTGAAATCTTTGCTTATGAGGTGTCAGTATGATAGACACGCATCTTTGGTTTTTGAGAGGGATTACGGGAAGTACCGCTCGCCTGACCCTTACAGAAACTGCAAGATGTCAGTGAATAGTAAAGTGGTTACAGGACTGATCGACACAACGGGGTCCCTGAGGCGATCCAGATCAGGGATCCTGGAGGTCATCAGATCCTTCTACTCGCACCTCTTGGGAAGAGGGATCTTGATTGGGATGAGATGTCGGCTTTCCTGGCAGAAGCTGTCCCCGAGCCAGGGGTAGACCCCTCTCTTGACGTTTTGACAGAGATGATCAGAGAAGAGGAAGTTAAGTTGGTGATTGAAGGGCTTGCCCCCAAAAAATCGCCTGGTCCAGATGGCTTAAAATCTGAATTCTATAAGACCTTTAAGGACGCTTTGGTTCCCCTCTTGACTGAGGTATTCAATGAGTGTCTTTCCTCGGGTGCTCTGCCGAAGTCAATGAGGAGGTCTGCCCTGATCATCTTGTTTTGACAAGGACCCATCTTGCATTGAGAATTGGCGTCCCATAGCGCTTCTCAATGCAGACAGGAAGGTTCTGGCAAAGGTGCTGTTTAATCGGCTGGTGAAATTTGCACCCCGACTCCTTTCGGAGGCCCAGCATTGCTCTGTTCCAGGCCGCAGCACATTTAGTGCTGTGCTCTGTGTTCGAGAGGCAGTGGAGCAGGGTAGGGCTGGTCACTGGAAGAGGTACATGCTGTCACTGGACCAGGCAAAAGCGTTTGATCGGGTAAATCACGAGTACCTCTGGTTTGTCCTTCTGAGATATGGCCTGCCGGGGGGGTTTGTTGATTGGCTTAAGACCTTGTACGGTGGGGCAGAGAGTTTCCCGCTTGTGAACTGTTGGATTGGCAGTTCTTTTGAGGTTGGATCTGGTGTTCGCCAGGGTTGTCCCTTGAGTCGCTGCTCTACGTGTTTGCGATTGACCCACTTCTTAGGAAGGTGGACCGTTGGCCGGGATTGGGATGGACCGGGCAGCACCGGAAGCCACTCTGAAGGTGGTGGCGTATGCCGATGATGTCACCGTTTTTGTTTCCTCTTACGAGGAGGCAGGATGGCTGATGTCAGAGGTAGATCGCTACTCTGAGGCATCCGGGTCCAAGATCAACCGGGATAAGTGTGAGAGTCTCTGGCTGGGAGGAGGAGATCCTGGTTTTGATCTCCCGGACACCCTTCCAGGACCCAAAGTCTCTGCAAAAGTCCTTGGCATCGAATTTGGCCAGGGGGATTACCCCAAACAAAATTGGGACAGCAGGCTAGAGATCGCCACTCAGAAGGTGAACCAATGGAAGGGTTGGTCTTTGACCCTAAGGGAAAGGGTAAACCTGATTAAAACTTACCTGCTCCCTTTACTGATTTATCTGGGCAGTGTGTGCATCTTGCCGGAGTCTCTCTGGACTCGGGTCTACAGTTTGTTCTTTCAACTGTTATGGGGGAATAGACTGAACCTGGTCAAGAGGGGGGTTACTTACCGTACGAGGAGACTAGGAGGGTTGGGTATGGTCAACCCTGTTGTACTCCTTGTGGATACCTTCATTAAGATCAATATTGCAAACCTCTGGAAAGAGAGGGCTCCTCATTGGGTATTCTCCTGTAGGGGATGGTTTCAGCCTTTCTTCCAGGAATGGGAGACAGGAGGGCAAGTGAAGGATCTTCGCACACCGCATGGACATCTTCCGGCTTACGCTACCTTGGTTCTGAAGGTAATTCGCCGGTGGGGTCTGGGAATGTGGGAGATCAGGACTCTGCCAAGGAAACTCCTTGACAACAGGGTTCTGTTGACCCATTTCCAGAGGCCTCTGGTGCTCAGGGACTGCCCAAGTCGGGATCTTGGGGTGGGTTTGCATCTTTTGAATTCTATCAGGATCCCCTCGAAGTTTTGGGACTTGGCTTGGCGCTGCTTCCATGGGAAACTGTGTGTGAGGGACAATCTGAAGTGTAGGAGCTCTGAGGACAGGAATTGTCCTCGGGAGCATTGTGGTACTGTGCTGGAAAGCATGGACCATTCCTGCTTCGTTGTCCCTTCAACACAGAGGTGTACAACAGGGTGGGCACCTCCATTGGCTGGTCTTGGCTGGCCGGTCTCTCCTATGCGGAATGGGCCTATGGAGCATTCAGAGACCTTGGTGGTCGGGACCGCTGCACCTTATTTCTAGTTAGCGCAGTGGTTAGGTATCACACGTGGAACTCACGGTGCTTAGTCTCGACGCAAAGGAAAATCCTCCCAGTGGACGATGTGTTTAGGACCATACTCGGTGACCTGGTGAAGGTGTGCTCTCTGGAGTATGAGAGACTGGGCACACGTAGGGCCGCTCTCCTCTGGAGGGGCTTTTCTTTTAGTGTGCCCTAGTCTGGTCATCTCCTTTCCTGGTGGTGGGCTGCTGCTGACACTGTAGATTTTTGTTTTGTTTGATTATACAGTGATGTAGGGCTGCAGGCGCCGAACTTGGGCTTTGTGATTTGTGTTTATTGCAGTGTTTTTCTGTATATATTGTATATAGAGATATAGATTTGGGTGTAGGTGTTAGGTTGGGTGGCGGGAAAAGGTGGGAGGTGGGTTTATCTTGTGGGACTATGGGACACCGGGGTGTTTGGGGGAAAACTGGCACTGCCTGATCTGGCCTATGGACGTTGGACATGGACTGAGGCATGAGATGCAGGACCAGCTCTCAGGTCAGTGCGGGGGTTGGGAATGGTGGGCTTGAGTGTGGGGTGGTCAGTAACTTAATATTGTATATATTTGTATAGTTTATGGTTATTTTATTTAAAAGGAAAAAAAAAAAAAAAGGAAAAAATAAATAAATAAATAAATAAAATGTATGTATATAGTTTTGTTTGCTATTGTTAATTTCATTTATTTGTTATTACTTTGTTTGGTGACCGGACCAGAAGGTGCAATTATTTAATGTCAGTTATTATTCTGTATATATAATATGAGTGTGAGGAGAGAATGAGCGGCTGGACCAGTGTTCAGTATACGGATTATTATCTGGTTTATATATTTGTTTTGTTTCTGTTATTATTATTGTTATGTTTTTCACTTTTATAATAAAAGATCTACAGGATGTAACTCAGGATCAGTAATGTAATGTACACAGTGACTGCACCAGCAGAATAGTGAGTGCAGCTCTGGAGTATAATACAGGATGTAACTCAGGATCAGTAATGTATGTACACAGTGACTGCACCAGCAGAATAGTGAGTGCAGCTCTGGGGTATAATACAGGATGTAACTCAGGATCAGTAATGTAATGTATGTACACAGTGACTGCACCAGCAGAATAGTGATTGCAGCTCTGGAGTATAATACAGGATGTAACTCAGGATCAGTAATGTAATGTATGTACACAGTGACTGCACCAGCAGAATAGTGAGTGCAGCTCTGGGGTATAATACAGGATGTAACTCAGGATCAGTAATGTAATGTATGTACACAGTGACTGCACCAGCAGAATAGTGAGTGCAGCTCTGGAGTATAATACAGGATGTAACTCAGGATCAGTAATGTATGTACACGGTGACTGCACCAGCAGAATAGTGAGTGCAGCTCTGGGGTATAATACAGGATGTAACTCAGGATCAGTAATGTATGTACACTGTGACTGCACCAGCAGAATAGTGAGTGCAGCTCTGGAGTATAATACAGGATGTAACTCAGGATCAGTAATGTAATGTATGTACACAGTGACTGCACCAGCAGAATAGAGAGTGCAGCTCTGGAGTATAATACAGGATGTAACTCAGGATCAGTAATGTATGTACACGGTGACTGCACCAGCAGAATAGTGAGTGCAGCTCTGGGTATAATACAGGATGTAACTCAGGATCAGTAATGTATGTACACTGTGACTGCACCAGCAGAATAGTGAGTGCAGCTCTGGAGTATAATACAGGATGTAACTCAGGATCAGTAATGTAATGTATGTACACAGTGACTGCACCAGCAGAATAGTGAGTGCAGCTCTGGGGTATAATACAGGATGTAACTCAGGATCAGTAATGTAATGTATGTACACAGTGACTGCACCAGCAGAATAGTGAGTGCAGCTCTGGAGTATAATACAGGATGTAACTCAGGATCAGTAATGTAATGTATGTACACAGTGACTGCACCAGCAGAATAGTGAGTGCAGCTCTGGAGTATAATACAGGATGTAACTCAGGATCAGTAATGTAATGTATGTACACAGTGACTGCACCAGCAGAATAGAGAGTGCAGCTCTGGAGTATAATACAGGATGTAACTCAGGATCAGTAATGTATGTACACAGTGTCTGCAGAGTACTGAGGGTTATGAGTAGTAATAATTATTAATTATAATCAGTAATAATCACTTACTGACTTTCCTCTATATTCTCAGCACACATAGATCCTCTGTATTTGCCTCTGTGTTATCCCCCATTGCCTACGCGTTTCCTCCCTTGCCTGTACTGTGATTGTCAGCAGGGCCTCCAGCACTTTGTACAGAGTAATTACTGTCCTGGGGCTGCCATAATCCAAAATTAATCACAATGTAATTTCCTAGTTAAGATCAAATATAATCCCAGACGAGCGATGATGGTGATTACGGCTTAGTTAACTCTGCGCCTTGTTTCCAACTAATGTCCCTCCTACACCAGAGCTGTATATAAACGGCGCCGGCCCGAGGTGAAGAACCAGCAGAAAGAAGTTTATCAGCTGTAATAATAGTAGTAATGATGTGATCTGGACGGAGGGGGGGATATATGAATGTAAAACCTACGGTCACCGGATGGATCATGTCCATTAGGGGCCAGAACCGTGAAAGCGCAAATCTGAGGCCTGAATATAAAGACAATGGCACCGCATGAGCCCCCGGCCAGAACTGACCCAATGGTTACCAACGCCAATGACAACACATCTATAAAATCTGCCTGATAATTTCAGTGTTAGTCAGCAGTCATACCCCTATAATCAGTATCTGTAATATTCCCTGATATTCCGTGTGACACAGCATCCCCCTGTAACCAATGCCAATCAGTATCCCCCTGTCAGTGTCAAAGAGCAGCCCCCTATTATAAGTGTCAGGGGGATCTCCTTACACCAGGGTCAGGGGGGATCTCCTTACACCAGGGTCAGAAGCATCCAGCTATAATCACTGTCAGACAGCAGCCCCCTATAATCAGTGTCAGGTGGAATCCCCTTATAATCAGTACCAGGCAGCATACCCCTATAATCATTGTAAGACAGCATCCCTCTAGAATCATGTCAGAGAGCATACCCCTATAATCACTGTATCTTCCAATAATCAATGTCAGGCAGCAGCATCCCCCTACAATCACTGTCACACATTGCCCTATAATCAATGTCAGTAGAATCCCCTTATAATCAGTGTAAGACAACATCCCCATACACAGTAATTAACTTAAGACAGCAGCCCCCTATATTTAGTGTCAGAAGCATGCCCCCCATAATTACTGTTGTTTTTGTTCACCTAAAAACAGTGCCAGTTTCTTCTATAATCAGTGTAAGTCCTTATTCCCCTATAATAATGCCAGACTGATTGCCAAGAATCTCATCCCTGAGAATTATTTTCCAACAGTGTCTCCCCTTCCTGGGCAGGCTCGGCCCTGTGGCACAGCAGGTCCAGAAATCCACATGCAAGACGGTTGGGCCTAACAGTTTGCATGGCCATGGACCCTGCAGGTTTCCAGCCCTCTCTGCACTCGGAGCGTTGTCGGCAGCTGTGCCAATAGCGAGAGAGCCTGGAAAAAATGTTGTGTGGCCTAATGACACTATATGACCGATTAGAAGCCCCGACGTCTGGACAACCTGAAACTTGTGCCCCCGTAAAGGAATCCGTCCTGTCTGATCCGCCTATGGGGATCTGAAGCAGTGCCGTGGGTCCCTGGAGAAGTGCCGTGGGTCCCTGGAGCAGTGTATGGGGCATTTTGAAGTTTTCAGCCAGAAATTTTCCTCAGATCGGGCCAAGGTGGGATTCCTAATGTCCTACATATCACGAGATGCCCTGGCATGGCTCATTCCGCTATGGGAGAAAGGGTCCCCTATCACTGCGGACCTGCAGGCCTTCCTGGTGGCCTTCTGAATGGTCTTCGACAAGCCAAACCCAGAATCTCCTGAAAAAAGCTTCCCTTCCCAGTCTCCAGGAGCCGTCTAGACGGGTGACGCGTGTGAGGAAACCATCACGTCTGGCCCTGTCCTTTCAAAGACTACTGGTTCCCCAGCATGTTGAGGAAGCTACCAAGCAGAATCCGTGAAGGTCAACAATGTTGTCAAGCTAAGCAGAAGCCAGACCTCAGTCGTGAGATGGGATTGCGGTATCGCTGCAGTTGGGCAGAACATCCTGATGGTCTTTGTCCAGTGAAGCCTAAAGTCCAAAACCTTGGGCCAGTGGAGAGGCTGCCTTTGGTGGGAGAATTACCTCTCCACAAATGACTGTGACTGTATTCATGCCAAGTGGAGGCTTTGGTTTGGCGAGAGAGTTGGTGCTTCAAGTCATAAAGAGTCGGTATCAGATTCTCGTCAGACAGTTCCAGAATCCGTTAAGGGCGTTGTCAGGTGAAGGATGAGCTCTACTCAGAAGCAGCCAAGTCATGTACAAACAGCTTAAGCTCCAGATCGGAGCGTTATACGCGGATATCGCTCTCCATGTGCTGTCTGGTGTTACCATCGATCGTCCAGAGCTAAGAACTCAGGTGCCCATTCTAGTCTGGAGACTCCATGTGGTTCTTCATTGTGGACAGCTAAGTCACAAGAGGAGGTGTCTGGTCCCCATACTTCCAGGTCTGCCAGGAATGTGGCCATCTTCTTCATCAGGTCTGCTGGTCGCCGAGTCGCTGTGTGCTGGTATCTCTGAAGAAAGGGAAACGGAGGCGATATCCCCACAAAGTCCTGATGATTGTCCCAATGAGCTGCCCCCAGGAACCTCCCCGCCTTGTGGACGTGTTGTAATGGAGATCAGGCTGAAGACAGGACCAGACGAGGTATGCCATGCGTCCTATCTATATAAAAGGTATAATCGTTGTAGGAAACATAACAGTAATATCTCCCGCCTGGGACATCCAGGGGTGAAGAGATAGAAAATTATGAGATTCCAAAATTCTACTAAGTCTGAGCCACATACTATTTTTTTCTGAAGTCCAGCCCTGTTGTGAGCCACTGACGGGGAGGAATGTGGGTGTAACTTGTGTTAATAAAGGCAAATGCCAAATTATAATCTTTGTGAGTCCTGGGAGATACAGTTTACTGTAGTTCTGTCCATTGCCCTAACGGACAGGACAGATCCCAAGAGGATCCCCTTAATAAAAGCCAGAGCCAACCCTGCGACATCCGGTTCAATACATTTCTTCTGTTTATCCTTTTTATGTTATGTAATCGTATATACCATATTATTTTGTAACATCTTGGTATATTTTTATAAACACTGCCTACTTTTTTGGATTACTATAAATATATAAAATGTAATAGCTCTGCTCCTCTTGCTCTGTAAACCGCACTTCATAGGCTCCTGTAACAGGTGTCCAATCAGCCTGTATGAACTATTGGTGGTGGCAGCTAGTGGTTCTTTTTGATATAGTGGAGCTGGCAGTGACCGTGTGTAGCCCTGGTATACAATACCAGGAGGATGAGTGGAGAGGTAACAGTTAAGGTCTCTTCATGACATCGTGTACACTTCTGACACACCCAGCAGGGGTGTGGAAGGGAGTGATTTAGTCAGTCAGTGTCCGGACTTCAGAGTGAGAAGTCAGTTTCCTGTCCTTGGACAGAGTAGACGTGTCCAGTTTAAGTCTATCATCAGTTCAGAAAGTGGAGTCTGGTGTAGGTGTCTGTATACACCTTAGTCTAGTCAGAGCTGTGCCCCACTGGAAGAAAGACTGAACTATCTATTAAGAGACAAGCAAGGCGAAGGGCAAAGTGGAAGGAAGGTAATTGGAGAAGTGCTTTTGACTTGGAAAAGTCCTGCACGTTGCAACCGGTTACTGGGGACCGAAGGATCACTATTGTACAGCATAGTGAAGAGAAAACCAGGAATCTACCGGACCCTAGGTCGCGGCAGACAAGCCCCCTTATAGTCGGAACGTAGCTGGAGTCAGAGGGTGTGAAGACTTTGAGTTAGTGCACGACAATAAAAGGATTCAGCTCCCTCGCAGGAAGGCTTCTAACACTAAGCTGACTGGGCAAGTACAGCTAAAGACTAGCTGGAATCATAGAGAGGACTACGCTTCAGGCTGGTCGTACTCAGCTTCATTGGACAGTAAAGGAGGCCCCTAACTTGCTTATCTGTTGCCTCAAAGCTCATCCTCCAGCAACCCCATCAGCCTCCCTGGGACCTGCCTTATCATCCTGCAAGTAAAGGTATGGAAAGACGTTGACTGTGTGAGACTGAGTTATTATTGCATGCCTGCACAATCCTTACCTAACTACCGACCTGAGGGAAGAGTCCCACCTGTAGGGGACCCGACATCTAGCTGCCTCACCATCCCCTCAGAGATCTACAGCAGCGCTGGTACATATTACCAGAATACTACAGGTGGCGTCACGAACTGTACATAAACTATCCCTGTAAATATATCCCCAACATACGCCAGACCGCCCGGGCCACAGACCGAGCCACAGCTACCTGTGACAAACCCCATAGACTTCCATGGGCTCGGCTCTGAGTACCCCATTGCCTGGTAACCCACAATTGTGGTGGCGGGTCGACACAAACTTTTGGCGTCACGAACAGGATACGAAACTTGCAGCATTGCGAGCCCTGTGTGCCTGTGGAGTGTTTTTGTGAAAAAGGACTGTTTGCACTTTTGGCGCCAAAATCGCCATTTTTGTCGCCATATTCGCGCCCTCAGGCGCTGGAGAAGAAGGTGGGCGGACCTGAAAAAGCGCGCAGTCTTGGACACGCCCCCAACCTGCACCCCAAACCGCATCGCAAACTGCATAGCAATCTGCATCGCAAACTGCATAGCAATCTGCATCGCAAACCGCATAGCGAACTGCATAGCAATCTGCATCGCAAACCGCATAGCGAACTGCATAGCAATCTGCATCGCAAACCGCATCGCAATCCGCATAGCAAACTGCATCACAATCTGCATTGCAATCCGCATAGCAAATTGCATCGCAAAATAGAGCGGCAGGTCCTGCAACAGGAAGTGAACGCTCTGACATCAGAGCGCCTGCGACGAAGGTCCTGTTCCCACTGCGGTGCCTGTGAAGTAGCAGCATCTGAAACCGGTAGGCTCCGTTTAACCAAGGGGGCGCTAAGATGTCACAACAACCGGCTGACAGTGCGGCCCGGCCGGAGGCCCCAATCCCGCACCGCTTGGTATTGTAGCGCCAGATGGGGGCGCAGGCCCTGCACCCAGTCCGGTAGTCCCGATCATGCCACTAACGCTCCCATATATGCCTGGGGCGAAATGGCTTCCCCAATACAGCGGTGGGCCAGGCACATTAGCAGGCTTCAAGCGGAAGTTATGCAGCATCCTAGAAATGTACTCCATGCCTGAGAGACAAAAAGCTGCTGTGCTAATAGGGCAGCTAACTGGCGCTGCTGAGAGGGAAGTGGAGACTTGGGATACCGTTGATCAGGAGTCGGTGCCTGCGATCTTCCTGAAGCTTCATGCCATATTTGAAGACCGCACAGAAAACGGATCTCCGGATGGCCTTCTATCACTGTTCACAACAGCCAGGTGACAGCATCCGGGACTATGCTTGCCGACTACAGGGAGCCCTGAGAGCCCTCAAGCAAATTAACCATTTAAATGCTATTGACGAGAATAGAATGCTGAAAGAACAATTTATACAGGGATTGAGATCCCAGAGGAACGCAGAACTGTAAATTGGTGGTCCTTAGATCATCCGGATGCTACCTTTGATGCCCTAAAGGACATGGCAATAAAAGGGCTGCGGCCCCTGGGCAAACCGAGGTGGCCACCCAACATCATCAGGGTGAAGTCACTCTGGAACCGGCAGTAACCCCCTGTTCCCCGCTAGTGGCAGAAACCAAAACGCAGGTGACACCTCCTAGTGAATTGGACTGTCTGCGCTCAGAGGTGCGCCAGCTGACTAAAAATCTGGCCGCTGGATGAGTGCCCTACAGCTGCGGAAAGAAGAGGAAGGGAAGATCTTGCTAGCTGACTGCCCAGAGGACGTTCCGTGGATGCACCGGAGGAGAAAGAAGACGTCGCCCCCCCGGAGGAGGACAACGCCACCCCCAGGAGCAACCTCTGATCAACACCCTTCTCGTCGAGAGATCATCTGTTATCGCTGCAACCGGAAAGGTCATCTGTCTACACAGTGTCCTTTAAACGGGCAGAACCTGGGTCCAAGGGCCAACACCCAGGAGAATACCCGTCAGGCCCCCTAGACTGGAACCGCAGGTATGTGGGCGGGCGACCCTACCTGTCTATTATTCTAGATGGTATTGCTGTTCCAGCATTGTTAGACACTGGGTCGCAGGTGACCCTAATACCTGATGCTCTATATACCAAGTACTGGTCAATGGACAGTCTTAAACCTCCGAGCCTTGACTTTACTGTGTATGCTTCGAATGGTCTTCCTGTAGAAGTACTCGGAACAAAATGTGTAGATGTAAAGGTGGGCAGAGAGGAGTTGAAAGACCAAGGGCTTCTGGTAGTAAAGACTGTAAATGAGGAGAACGGTTTAAATATCATTTTGGGTACTAACATTATCGGTAATTGTTTGGGAGAAGTTGTGTTTTTGCTCCAACAGCTCGCTGAGATTGCCCGACCAAGGCAGAGAGGAGTAATCCAAAGAGAGATCCGGGCCCTGGTGTGTCAGCAGCAAGCGAAGCTTACCGACGGCGAAATTGGTAATGTACGGGTCACTGACTCAGATCCTATTGTGATACCCCAATGAGTGAAATGATCATTTGGTGCAGGGCAGCCATAGGTCTGAGGGGACAGAATTACCAAGCTGTAGTAGAACCCCACCATTCAGAACATAGACCTACACTTATGACTGCTAGGGGAGTAGTAGAAGTGGTGAATGGAAGAGTACCGGTACGGCTTCTCAATTGGGGAGATGATGAGGTAAATTTACCCCGTTATGCAACCATTGCTAAACTTCATGCTGTTGATAATAATTCTATTCTCCCGGCTGAGTCCTTAGACTCCTGTCAAATAGAGGAGGACAATGACCCAGCAACCCAGGTGGCGGAATGGTGTCAGCAACTCCATGTTGGGACGGACACCACTCCCGCTCATCAGAGCAAGGGGTATTACGGGTGGTGCAAGAGTACGCCCAAGTGTTTAGCAAAAATCCACTTGATTTTGGGACAATTAAGGGAGTACAACATCATATCCCTACAGGCAGTCATCCTCCCATCAAAGAGCGGTATAGGCCCATACCTCCAGCTCATTATCAGAAGGCTAAAGAAATGTTGAATGATATGAAGAAAGCTGGGGTGATAAGGGATAGTTGTAGTCCCTGGGCAGCCCCTCTAGTTCTGGTTAAAAAGAAAGATGGTAGTATGAGAATGTGTGTGGATTACAGGCAGGTGAACCGCATAACACACAAGGATGCATACCGCTACCACGCATAGAGGAATCATTAGCTGCTCTGAAAACGGCTAACTACTTTTCTACCCTTGATCTGACTAGTGGTTACTGGCAAGTGGCTGTGGCTGAGGAGGATGAGTGGAGAGTAACAGTTAAGGTCTCTTCATGACATCGTGTACACTTCTGACACACCCAGCAGGGGTGTGGAAGGGAGTGATTTAGTCAGTCAGTGTCCGGACTTCAGAGTGAGAAGTCAGTTTCCTGTCCTTGGACAGAGTAGACGTGTCCAGTTTAAGTCTATCATCAGTTCAGAAAGTGGAGTCTGGTGTAGGTGTCTGTATACACCTTAGTCTAGTCAGAGCTGTGCCCCACTGGAAGAAAGACTGAACTATCTATTAAGAGACAAGCAAGGCGAAGGGCAAAGTGGAAGGAAGATAATTGAAAAAGTGCTTTTGACTTGGAAAAGTCCTGCACGTTGCAACCGGTTACTGGGGACCGAAGGATCACTATTGTACAGCATAGTGAAGAAGAAAACCAGGAATCTACCGGACCCTAGGTCGCGGCAGACAAGCCCCCTTATAGTCGGAACGTAGCTGGAGTCAGAGGGTGTGAAGACTTTGAGTTAGTGCACGACAATAAAAGGATTCAGCTCCCTCGCAGGAAGGCTTCTAACACTAAGCTGACTGGGCAAGTACAGCTAAAGACTAGCTGGAATCATAGAGAGGACTACGCTTCAGGCTGGTCGTACTCAGCTTCATTGGACATAAAGGAGGCCCTAACTTGCTTATCTGTTGCCTCAAAGCTCATCCTCCAGCAACCCCATCAGCCTCCCTGGACCTGCCTTATCAATCCTGCAAGTAAAGGTATGGAAAGACGTTGACTGTGTGAGACTGAGTTATTATTGCATGCCTGCACAATCCTTACCTAACTACCGACCTGAGGGAAGAGTCCCACCTGTAGGGGACCCGACATCTAGCTGCCTCACCATCCCCTCAGAGATCTATAGCAGCGCTGGTACATATTACCAGAACACTACAGGTGGCGTCACGAACTGTACATAAATCAATCCCCTGTAAATATTCCCCCAACATACGCCAGACCGCCAGGGCCACAGACCGAGCCACAGCTACCTGTGACAAACCCCATAGACTTCCATGGGCTCGGCTCTGAGTACCCCATTGCCCTGGTAACCCACAATTGTGGTGGCGGGTCGACACAACCGCATCTAGGTGTATATATATATTCAATGAGTTGGATTCTAAGGTGTTTTTTTTTTTTTTTGGAAGTGCATTAGAGCAGCAGGGTGATTTGCTGCTGAAGGAGAAAAAAAAAAAATCTCTCTTTAAATCTTCTGATTCAGCGAGTGTGAGCGAGCTGAGTGTGACCGGTGCGCAAGTGTGAACGGTGGTGTGACTTGAGATTCAGTGACTTTGGATTCAGGGAGTTTCCAAGGGAGGATTTACTGAATTGCTGTTATATTTTATTAATACTTTTTATTTATTTTTACTTATCTTTGCTGTCTGGTGAAATCCCATTAGATATGTGCTCCACTATTGCCAATGCCATCCAAGTGTACATCTTGCCACATGTATGCAGTCCTTGAACAGCCGGTCGAGGGTGCATACTGCTGTGTGAGATGTGAGCACGTTGTGCATTTGGAAGCCCAAATCTTGGATCTAAATGTGCAGCTGGCAACACTGAGATCCATAGACAATATGGAAAGGAGTCTTCTGCTCACAGAGCAGACGCTCAATGGGATAGATGAGGGGGGGGGATGCTAGGGTGGAGCTGCAGGACACTGAAGTAGGAAGCTGGGTGACAGTTAGAAAGCGGGGTAGAGGGAAGAGCGCCAGGGAGGCTAGTCCTGATCTGGCACACCCCAATAAGTTTGCAAAGTTGGCAGATGAGGGGGTTGTCAGTACAGGGGTCGCACTGCTGCAGCCAGGCATGTCCTCTGAAAGCCGGGGGAGTGTCTGCTCCAGTAAGGGGGGAATTAGGAGAGCAGGGCAGGCCAGACAGGTGCTGGTAGTGGGGGACTCAATTATTAGGGGAACAGATAGGGCAATCTGTCACAAAGACAGGGATCGTCGAACAGTGTGCTGCCTACCTGGCGCTCGAGTCCGACACATCGCTGATCGGGTTGACAGATTACTGGGAGGGGCTGGTGAGGACCCAGCGGTCATGGTGCACATTGGCACAAATGACAAAGTTAGAGGCAGGTGGAAGGTCCTTAAAGATGATTTCAGGGAATTAGGCTGCAAGCTTAAAGCAAGGACCTCCAACGTGGTATTTTCTGAAATACTGCCGGTACCACGTGCCACACCAGAGAGGCAACGGGAGATTAGGGAGGTTAATAAGTGGCTCAAGAATTGGTGTAGGAAGGAGGGGTTTGGGTTCCTGGAGAACTGGGCCGACTTCTCAGTTGGCTACAGGTTCTATGCTAGGGACGGGCTGCACCTCAATGGGGAGGGTGCAGCTGTGCTGGGGAGAAAATGGCTAGAAGGTTGGAGGAGTCTTTAAACTAGGGACTGGGGGAGGGTATTCATTTTATAGGAGGGGAAGGCAGTGCAGATAGAGACCTGGGCACAAATAATGAAATTGGGGGTGGGGGTGGCATGGGGGGTGGGGTTAGAACAGTTAATAATTTAAGAAAGAATAGAGGTTCAGAGAGATACATAAAGTGCATGTATACTAATGCCAGAAGCCTCACCAACAAAATGGCGGAATTAGAATTAATTTTGTTGGAACATAATTATGACATGGTGGGGATATCTGAGACTTGGCTGGATGAGAGCCACGACTGGGCGGTTAATTTACAGGGCTATAGTCTGTTTAGAAATGACCGTAAAAATAAGCGAGGTGGGGTGTGTGTTTTATATGTAAAATCATCCTTAATCCCATCCTGTGTGATATCTGTGAATCTAATGAAGATGTAGAGTCTCTGTGGGTGGAGATTAGGGGAGGGGGGAAAAATAATAAATTACTGATAGGGGTTTGTTATAAGTCTCCTAAAATAATGGAAGCAACAGAGAATATCCTCGTAAAGCAAATAGATGAAGCAGCAACTCAAGGAGAAGTCATTATTATGGGGGACTTCAACTACCCTGAAATACATTGGGGAACAGAAACCTGCAGTTCCAGTAAAGGTAATAAGTTTCTGACAACTATGAGAGACAATTACCTTTCACAACTAGTTCAGGACCCAACAAGAGGGGAGCACTGCTAGACCTAATATTATCCAACAGGCCAGACCGCATATCAAATATAAGGGTTGGGGGTCACTTGGGTAATAGTGATCACAAAATAATAAGCTTTCATGTATCCTTTAATAAGATGTGTAGTCGAGGGGTTACAAGGACACTAAACTTCAGGAAGGCAAATTTCCAACGGATGAGAGATGATCTTGGTGCAATAAACTGGGACGATATCCTGAGACATAAAAATACACAAAGAAAATGGGAGACGTTTATTAGTATCCTGAATAGGACCTGTGCACAGTATATACCCTATGGGAATAAACATGCTAGAATTAGGAGGAAACCACTATGGCTAAATAGAGCTGTAAGGGGCGCAATAAGGGACAAAAAGAAAGCGTTTAGGGAATTAAAGCAAGTAGGTAGTGAGAGGCATTAAATAAATACAGAAGACTGAATAAATTCTGTAAAAAGCAAATCAAGACAGCAAAGATTGAGGCAGAAAGACTCATTGCCAGAGAAAGTAAAAATAATCCCAAAATATTCTTTAACTACATAAATAGCAAGAAACTAAAAAATGATAGTGTTGGTCCCCTTAAAAATAGTCTGGGTGAAATGGTGGATGAGGATGAGGAAAAAGCCAATATGCTAAATGACTTTTTTTCAACTGTATTTACACAAGAAAATCCCATGACAGATAACATGATCATGATCCATTAAATGTCACCTGCTTAACCCAGCAGGAAGTACGGCGGCGTCTAAAAATCACTAAAGTTGACAAATCCCCGGGCCCGGATGGGAAACACCCCCGAGTACTGCAGGAATTAAGTACAGTTATAGATAGACCTTTATTTTTAATCTTTAAAGATTCCATAATAACTGGGTCTGTACCACAGGACTGGCGTATAGCAAATGTGGTGCCAATATTCAAAAAGGGGGCAAAAACTGAACCTGGAAATTATAGGCCAGTGAGCTTAACATCTACTGTGGGTAAAATCCTGGAGGGTTTTTTAAGGGATACTATATTGGAGTATCTGAAGCTGAATAACCTCATGACACAGTATCAGCATGGGTTTACGAGGGACCGTTCTTGTCAGACTAATCTGATAAGCTTTTATGAAGGGGTAAGTTCAGGACTGGACCAAGGGAATGCAGTGGACGTGGTGTTCATGGACTTCTCAAAAGCTTTTGATACAGTGCCACACAAAAGGTTGATACATAAAATGAGAACAATGGGGATAGGGGAAAATATGTGTAAGTGGTTAAGAACTGGCTCATGGATAGGAAACAAAGGGTGGTTATTAATGGAGCACACTCGGACTGGGTCACGGTTAGCAGTGGGGTACCACAGGGGTCAGTATTGGGGCCGCTTCTCTTTAACATATTTATTAATGACCTTGTAGGGGGCATACAGAGTAGTATTTCAATATTTGCAGATGACACTAAACTCTGCAGGGTAATAAATGCAGAGGAGGATAATTTTATATTACAGGAGGATTTATGTAAACTAGAAGCTTGGGCTGATAAATGGCAAGTGAGCTTTAATGGGGATAAATGTAAGGTCATGCACTTGGGTAGAACAAATAAGATGTATAATTATGTGCTTAATTGTAAAACACTGGGCAAAACTGTCACTGAAAAAGACTTGGGTGTATGGGTGGACGACAAACTCACATTTAGTGGCCAATGTCAGGCAGCTGCTGCCAAGGCAAATAAAATAATGGGATGCATTAGACGAGGCATAGATGCTCATGAGGAGAACATAATTTTACCTCTATACAAGTCACTGGTGCGACCACACTTAGAATACTGTGTGCAGTTCTGGTCTCCGGTGTATAAGAAAGACATAGCTGAACTGGAGCGGGTGCAGAGAAGAGCGACCAAGGTTATTAGAGAACTGGGGGGTCTGCAATACCAAGACAGGTTATTACACTTGGGTTATTTAGTTTGGGAAAACGAAGGCTTAGGGGTGATCTTATTACAATGTACAAATATATGAGGGGACAGTACAAAGACCTTTCTAATGATCTTTTTACTCTTAGACCTGTGACGGGGACGAGGGGGCATCCTCTACGTCTGGAGGAAAGAAGGTTTAGCCATAATCACAGATGCAGATTCTTTACTGTAAGAGCAGTGAGACTATGGAACTCTCTGCCGCTAATGTTGTAATGAGTGATTCCTTACTAAAATTTAAGAAGGGACTGGATGCCTTTCTTGAAAAGTATAATATTACAGGCTATATTCACTAGTTTCCTAGATATTGCTTGATCCAGGGAGCTAGTCTGATTGCCGTATGTGGAGTCGGGAAGGAATTTTTTTCCCCAATGTGAAGCTTACTGTTTGCCACTTGGGTTTTTTTTGCCTTCCTCTGGATCAACATGTTAGGGCAGGTTAGGATAGGATATGGGGTGAACTAGATGGACTTAAAGTCTTCCTTCAACCTTAATAACTATGTTACTATGTATATTCCATACGCTCACTGTGAGTCCCCCAATAACCGGCCTGGTAGTGGAAGCAGCCGCTGCCTCGTCTATCACTAGGTCAATTGCATAATTGTCATGATGTTTGGAGGCAGCAGCATGTCTGCATTATTTCCCGGCTGTTATTCTTGACAGGCACTGTATATAGAGGGAATGCCTAATAGCACTGTACAGTTTATACAGAGGGGATGTTGTTTGACAATGTATTTAAAGGCAATGTTGTCTGGAACTGTTTATGGGGGAATGCTGTGGTACTGTATGTATATAGAGGGGTGCTGTTGACACTGTTTATAGAGGGGATGCCTCTGGCACTGTATATAGAGGGAGGGTGTCAGACACTGTATATAAAGGGAATGTTGTCTGAAACTGTTTATAGGGGAATACTTTTGACAGTATACATAGAGGATTCCATCTGGCACTGTATATAGAGGGCATGCATCCTGGCACTGTATATAGAGGGCATGCTTCTGGCACTGTATATAGAAGAGATGCTATCTGACAATATATATGGAGGAGATGCAGTCGAGCACTGTATATAAAATTGGTGCCATTTGACACTGTATATAGAGGGGATGCCGTCTGACACTGTATATAAAGGGGATATTGTCTGGCACTATATATAGAGGGGATGCCATCTGATAATGTATATAGAGGAGATGCAGCCTAGCACTGTATATAGAAGGGGTGCCATTTGACACTGTATATAGAGGAGTTACCATCTTGCACTGTTTATAAGGGGAATATTGGTTTGCTGTTATAAAAGAGCGGTCTGCTACTGTTTATAGGGACCCCGCAGGCCGAATGGCCTGAGCCAGCAGCATTACAGACCCGTATGACGCCATGATGTCGAGGTGGTGCCAGTATACCTAATATCAGGACATTAAAGGTAAATTTGGGACTGGAGGCAATGATGACAGAGCTGGGACCGGCACATGGCGCTCCATTTCTTTTTCTCTCGCTTTAGTTAGCGGTTTATAGGGGGATGCCAGCTAAGCCCCTACCCTGGCTCTCGGCAGCCATTACTGAGCCGGCAGGACGTGCCGCATTCGCTTCTACATCAATTACTAATGATATTAATTGGACGGGTCTGGATGTAACGAGGAAACAGCTGAACGTTGTTTTTCCAAACCGCCAAGGTAATCCCTCCGTATCCGCCGGTGGCGTTGGATCATCTGTGTCATTAATGTGGAGAGCTCCCCTGAGGGCCGTCACCCATCTGGAGAACCTGTCCGCCATGTACTGCAGATATCTGTAGGTTAAGCAGAAATATTTTCTCAATTAAAGAGATTTCTGGGTCTTGTTACCTTTTTCCATCAGTGCACTCTTAGATGTTGGCTTTGGTGCACTGTCCTTCTGCCAGTGCTGCTGCTGGCACCTGTGGCTCGTGTCCTGGCGTATTTCCACATTGTGCCACATCTCTTTTCACCAATGAGTACCCCATAGTGTCTGCATCCTCCTCTTCCCCAAGTGTCTCCTCACAGAGATTCATCCTGTTCCAGGTTCTCAGTCATCCATCCCTTCTCATAGCTTTCTCTTACATAGAAGCTGCAGCCGCATCCCCCTCCTCTCCCTGCTTCCTCACTTCCGTGTACTATACTTTTTTTTGGTGATCCACAGGCATCTGGATACTCAGACATTCTGAGTATTCGAGCATGCTCAGATAACACCTTATCCCAGCACCAGCTGTCACCCAAGTGTCCCAAAAGCAGATATAATTAAAGGGGTTTCTCTGGTGTGTACAGGGCTAGTGGATATTGTGCACCGGCATCAGAGAAACCCTTTAAGAAGCAACTTAAAACAAGTTTTATTATCTTCCATCCCCTGTGTGTCTTCAGAAGATGACCTATTTTTTAATCAGGGGTTTTAATTTTTTAAACTTTTTTAGTAATGTTTGTTTTTTCCTTTTTTTCCATATATTTATGGAAAAAAAACCTGTCTTTATTAACTCCTTCCATAAACTTCAAACGTCCGGGTGGTCCGTGATCTACTGTGCAGTGGCCCTCTGAAACATCACTACATTGTGGCACAGCTGCACGCGATCACTAGGGGCGGATCCGGCTGTCAGACACAGCCAGACTCCCCATAGAGAAGGTAGAGAGGGTTTATTACCATTTCTGCCTTATGAACAAGTGTTGAGTATACAGTATATAGGAAACATTGATGACGTTTCCTCCTCCGGACCCTAGGTCATGTGATCCCTGGGTGAAGGGAGGAAACAAGGAGCTGCTAGGTCCTAGGAGACTCGGCTAACGCTGCTATGTAGCCAGAAGGCTGGATTTCCCCTGTAACTGGGTTAACATACCAGCCCCAGTTACAGGGAAAAATCAAGATCTAAAAAAATAATATATATATATATATATATATATATTATATTTGAAAATGCACCCCAAACATTTTTTTAGGACCTTATAGGGGACACAATGTGAATAAATGAAAAATAAATACAAAATAAATGAATAAAAAAAAGTTGCCAATCCAAAGCATCGTAACTAGCACCGCTGCCATGAGAAAATGTGTTCAATGTATAAAAATAATCTTTACAAAAAGGGGAACACATTTTTAAATGTATTTTAGTGGTGCTTTGTGGTCAGAAATAAAATGTGGAGAACAGACAGATATTTTCCTTAATTTTTCCACCAATAATGCCTGATATCAGCAAAAAAAAAAAAGTGTTTAAAAATACTAAAAGTTACGTCCCACATACTAAAAAAAAGAAAAAAAATGTAATACCCTATTAACCAAACGTACAAAGAAAAACTGTGCCTGGTAAAGTGACTGGGGAAAGTGGTCCTGGATCAGACCCAACATTACTTGCAATTTGCACACTGGTCACTGGGACTAATAATTCCTGTCATTTTACTCTAGTTTACAGCAGCTTCCTTATCATCAGAGACCGGATTACAATGACAGATCACATCTCTATACACAACTGATAACACAAGATCCACCATTCACAATAGGTGATGTCACAGCTCACCTCCTCCTCCTCTTGTACAATGACTGATAACACCTCTATATACAGTAGATAACACAGGATCCACCATTCACAATAGGTGATGTCACAGCTCACCTCCTCCTCCTGTACAATGACTGATAACACCTCTATATACAGTAGATAACACAGGATCCACCATTCACAATAGGTGATGTCACAGCTCACCTCCTCCTCTTGTACAATGACTGATAACACCTCTATATACAGTAGATAACACAGGACCCACCATTCACAATAGGTGATGTCACAGCTCACCTCCTCCTCTTGTACAATGACTGATAACACCTCTATATACAGTAGATAACACAGGATCCACCATTCACAATAGGTGATGTCACAGCTCACCTCCTCCTCCTGTACAATGACTGATAACACCTCTATATACAGTAGATAACACAGGATCCACCATTCACAATAGATAATGTCACAGCTCACCTCCTCCTCCTGTACAATGACTGATAACACCTCTATATACAGTAGATAACACAGGATCCACCATTCACAATAGATGATGTCACAGCTCACCTCCTCCTCCTGTACAATGACTGATAACACCTCTATATACAGTAGATAACACAGGATCCACCATTCACAATAGATGATGTCACAGCTCACCTCCTCCTCTTGTACAATGACTGATAACACCTCTATATACAGTAGATAACACAGGATCCACCATTCACAATAGGTGAGTCACAGCTCACCTCCTCCCCCCCCTGTACAATGACTAATAACATCTCTATATACAGTAGATAACACAGGATCCACCATTCACAATAGGTGATTCACAGCTCACCTCCTCCTCCTGTACAATGACTGATAACCTCTATATACAGTAGATAACACAGGATCCACCATTCACAATAGGTGATGTCACAGCTCACCTCCTCCTCCTGTACAATGACTGATAACACCTCTATATACAGTAGATAACACAGGATCCACCATTCACAATAGGGTGATGTCACAGCTCACCTCCTCCTCTTGTACAATGACTGATAACACCTCTATATACAGTAGATAACACAGGATCCACCATTCACAATAGGTGATGTCACAGCTCACCTCCTCCTCCTCTTGTACAATGACTGATAACACTCTATATACAGTAGATAACACAGGATCCACCATTCACAATAGGTGATGTCACAGCTCACCTCCTCCTCCTGTACAATGACTGATAACACCTCTATATACAGTAGATAACACAGGATCCACCATTCACAATAGGTGATGTCACAGCTCACCTCCTCCTCTGTACAATGACTGATAACACCTCTATATACAGTAGATAACACAGGATCCACCATTCACAATAGGTGATGTCACAGCTCACCTCCTCCTCTTGTACAATGACTGATAACACCTCTATATACAGTAGATAACACAGGACCCACCATTCACAATAGGTGATGTCACAGCTCACCTCCTCCTCCTGTACAATGACTGATAACACCTCTATATACAGTAGATAACACAGGATCCACCATTCACAATAGGTGATGTCACAGCTCACCTCCTCCTCCTTACAATGACTGATAACACCTCTATATACAGTAGATAACACAGGATCCACCATTCACAATAGGTGATGTCACAGCTCACCCCCTCCTCCTGTACAATGACTGATAACACTCTATATACAGTAGATAACACAGGATCCACCATTCACAATAGGTGATGTCACAGCTCACCTCCTCCTCCTGTACAATGACTGATAACACCTCTATATACAGTAGATAACACAGGATCCACCATTCACAATAGGTGATGTCACAGCTCACCTCCTCCTCCTGTACAATGACTGATAACACCTCTATAACAGTAGATAACACAGGACCACCATTCACAATAGGTGATGTCACACTCACCTCCTCCTACTACAATACTGATAACACCTCATATACAGTAGATAACCAGATCCACCATCACATAGTGATGTCACAGCTCACCTCTCTCCATCTGTACAATACTATAACCTTATATAACAGATCCACATCAATAGATCCACCTTCTCTACAACATCTTATCATACCATCCTCTGATGTCACAGCTCACCTCCTCCTCCTGTACAATGACTGATAACACCTCTATACAGTAGATAACACAGGATCCACCATTCACAATAGTGATGTCACAGCTCACCTCCTCCTTACAATGACTGATAACACCTCTATATACAGTAGATAACACAGGATCACCATTCACAATAGTGATGTCAAGCTCACCTCCTCCTCCTGACAGACTGATAACACCTCTATATACAGTAGATAACACAGAATCCACCATTCACAATAGGTGATGCCAGCTCACCTCCTCCTCCTCTGTACAATGACTGATAACACTCTATATACATAGATAACACAGATCACCATTCACAATAGGTGATGTCACAGCTCACCTCCTCCTCCTGTACAATGACTGATAACACCTCTATATACAGTAGATAACACAGGATCCACCATTCACAATTGGTGATGTCACAGCTCACCTCCTCCTCCTCCTGTGCAATGACTGATAACACCTCTATATACAGTAGATAACACAGGATCCACCATTCACAATAGGTGATGTCACAGCTCACCTCCTCCTCCTGTACAATGACTGATAACACTTCTATATACAGGAGATAACACAGGATCCACCATTCACAATAGGTGATGTCACAGCTCACCTCCTCCTCCTGTACAATGACTGATAACACCTCTATATACAGTAGATAACACAGGATCCACCATTCACAATAGGTGATGTCACAGCTCACCTCCTCCTCCTCCTGTACAATGACTGATAACACCTCTATATACAGTAGATAACACAGGATCCACCATTCACAATAGCTGATGTCACAGCTCACCTCCTCCTCCTGTACAATGACTGATAACACCTCTATATACAGTAGATAACACAGGATCCACCATTCACAATAGGTGATGTCACAGCTCACCTCCTCCTCCTGTACAATGACTGATAACACCTCTATATACAGTAGATAACACAGGATCCACCATTCACAATAGCTGATGTCACAGCTCACCTCCTCCTCCTGTACAATGACTGATAACACCTCTATATACAGTAGATAACACAGGATCCACCATTCACAATAGGTGATGTCACAGCTCACCTCCTCCTGTACAATGACTGATAGCACCTCTATATACAGTAGATAACACAGGATCCACCATTCACAATAGGTGATATCACAGCTCACCTCCTCCTCCTGTACAATGACTGATAACACCTCTATATACAGTAGATAGCACAGGATCCACCATTCACAATAGATGATGTCACAGCTCACCTCCTCCTCCTGTACAATGACTGATAACACCTCTATATACAGTAGATAACACAGGATCCACCACTCACAATAGGTGATATCACAGCTCACCTCTCCTCCTCCTCCTGTACAGTAGATAACACAGGCTTACATAAATCCTAGTGAACATCCAATAATGACACAAGACGTATAATCTGCACAGAAAGCAAGCAGAGTTAGTAGAGTGAACACACGGCGGGGGGAGCCGTCTCCTCGCTCCGCTCACGCTGTGAAATGACATTAGTTCTCACATGGAAATACTAATCTGCTTTGTGAGTGTGAAATGATTTCCCCCGCTGTCGGTCTCGCACGTTTCCGTACCGTCCGGGGTCAGCGCTGTAATTACACGCCGGCATGTGCTTAATTAATATCCATTCATTTATGTGCAGCTTCATAAATCTGTCCTATCAGAACGCATTGCCCCCCCGTACGCTGCGGCCCCCACAGTGTGCACGTCCATATCAACCAGAGTGTATCTCCATGTCCCAGCCAGAGAGCAGTCCTGCATATACAGTATGCTACTTACCTGACCCGGTTCCAGTACTGCGCGGCGCCTCTTTGACCGGGTGAACCTATAATTTCATCCGGCCAAGTCATTTTAATTTGTGACCCAATTTGTGCTCCAATAGGTAATGGCACAGTCACATAGTACCGCCATATTGTAGCTGAAGACCTTCACCTTATGCAGTGATATAGTCAGTTACACCGTACACTGTGCCCACATGCACAATACAGAGGTGAATATAGGTTTTACTGCATAAGAGGCAAAAACTCAGTTTGGTGCCCCCTCTCATATACAGATTAAGTGGTTTCGGTAGTTGTCATGTGACCGGTCATATGCGATTTGCACACATACAGCCCCATACGACGAGCTGCTCCTCCTAATTCTCTCAATGTTGAGTGAAATACTACAGCCCCTGCTTCACTGACAGAAGCTAGAGACTAGAAGTATGAATATCGCATAGGAGTGGTCAGATGATGACCCCAGGAACCGACAAGCAGAGGCAGATCCTCACAGTGAGTATATTACACTCTGTACGGATAGGACATGCTTAAATATTATAATTAATATTCCTAACACAAATACAGATGTAATAACCCTTAACTTGTCAGACAGCTCAATACTGTAATATAATATAAAGCCATGTATCAGGTTATCTGAGAAGTTATGGATTGCTACATGTCTACAGGATCAGAACCAATAACAGTACATGGATACAGCACCAGAACCACACACAGTACAGAAACAGAGCAAAATAACCACCATAGGTATAGGAATACATCACCAGAACCACCACCAGAACACAAATACAGCACCAGAACCACTATCAGAACAGGAATACATCACCAGAACCATCATCAGTACAGAAATACACCAACAGTATCACCATCAGTACAGGAATAAATTACCACAACCACCACCAGTACACAAATACAGCACCAGAACCACTATCAGAACACGAATACATCACGATAACCATCATCAGTACAGAAATACATCAACAGGATCACCATCAGTACAGGAATAAATTAACAGAACCACCATCAGTACAGAAATACAGCACCAAAACCACTATCAGAACACGAATACATCACGATAACCATCATCAGTACAGAAATACATCAACAGTATCACCATCAGTACAGGAATAAATTACCAGAACCACCATCAGTACAGAAATACAGCACCAGAACCACTATCAGAACAGGAATACATCACCAGAACCATCATCAGTACAGAAATACATCAACAGTATCACCATCAGTACAGGAATAAATTACCAGAACCACCATCAGTACAGAAATACAGCACCAGAACCACTATCAGAACAGGAATACATCACCATAACCATCATCAGTACAGAAATACATCACCAAAGCCACCATCAGTGCATGAATACATCCCCAGAACTACCACCAGTACAGGAATAGAGCACCAGAACTACCATCAGTACAGGAATATAATGAGATGATTTGTGAGTTGACCCTACAGGAACCACAGTACTGATGAGATGTAGTCAGTATCTTAAACATTTACATCCATGCCTTATAGATGCCATTTTCTCTGATTGGAGTCATTTTCCCTCCTTTCTTCTCCATCTTGTCCAGATGTCACAATGACTTTTCTCACCCACTGGCTTGTTTTTTAGAGACTTCCCTCTTCCCCAGCACATCCCCACAGTGTTATTATAATGCGCTGAATAAAACTATCAGTCCTATGCTGACCCCTGAATAATAATTGTCCCTTATTGTGCTCCATGCACAAAATATGACCCACGCACCGTCTTTCTTATGTTATATGGCCCCCACACTGTCCGCCCTTATTAACTTTAACCACCACAAAGTCCACCCTGATGAGCTGTAACCGCAGCACTGTCCAGGATCGAGCAGCATGAATCAGCTGACAGATTTCCTTAAAGGGGTTGTCCAGGGAAGAAAAGTTATCATTTATCCATGAGATCGATAACTTGTTGAATGGTGTGGGACTGACCGCTGGATCCTACACTGATCAGCAGATCAGGGAACTTTTATCCCCATTAGGTCATAGTGGCAGTGCACTCTCTCACTGTGTAGGCGGCTGTGAAGCGGTGCGCTCTGCTTTTTCTAGCAGTCCCATAGTGAATGAATAGAGCAGCGGTCGGAGATGTGACCCGCCACTCCATTTTTGTAACAGGAAAAAAAGTGCCCCCACCAATCAGTAAGTTATCACCCATCCATCATTTAGTGACTCTGGAGAAAACATGTCTAGTCTGCTTTCTGGCAGATGGAGCAGATTTATCCTAATGAGGGGCATGGAACAGATCGTGGTGTTTATTTCCGTCCGTCCACATTAACAAGGATGACTGTACTGTACATCGCAGTGAGAACGTGGGCAAACCAGAGACGGTAACTTCCATCTGCTCAGAATCCTAGTGTACCCACTGTACACTCACAGTTTCCACCCAAAACACATACACTAATATATACAAGCACATACCTATATGCACAAAATCCTATCCATACATGCAAACATAAATCAGCTATATTTAGCAGTATTATGTCTGTGATACAGATGTTACTGATTTTCCAACTTAATTTTTGCTGCAATTTGGCAGAGTGTAGAAAAGACTATTAAAAGGCAATTCCAGCTCTGCTGCATCTACATGTGCACACTGTGTATGTCACTGAGTGAGATGGTAAAAGGAGCATTTTCTCCCTCTGGTGGAACATAAGGTATCTACTTCAGCAATGTCACAAATAAACGCCATTCTGTTTCCAACATTAGTGTAGTTAGTTTGTGGGGGTCTTTAATTTTGTAGGTGTTGTGTACTAGGTTTGGAGGCCCCCCAAGCATAAGAGCTGACACTCTACTGGAGAGAGGACCCTGCTCATAAGAGCTGACACTCTACTGGAGAGAGGACCCTGCTCATAAGAGCTGACACTCTACAGGAGAGAAGACCCTGCACATAAGAGCTGACACTCTACAGGAGAGAGGACCCTGCCCATAAGAGCTGACACTCTACATGAGAGGACCCTGTACATAAGAGCTGACACTCTACTGGAGAGAGGACCCTGCTCATAAGAGCTGACACTCTACAGGAGAGAAGACCCTGCCCATAAGAGCTGACACTCTACATGAGAGGACCCTGCACATAAGAGCTGACACTCTACTGGAGAGAGGACCCTGCTCATAAGAGCTGACACTCTACTGGAGAGAGTATCCTGCACATAAGAGCTTACACTCTACAGGAGAGAGGACCCTGCCCATAAGAGATGACACTCTACAGTAGAGAGGACCCTGCACATAAGAGCTGACACTCTACAGGATAGAAAGAGGACCCTGCACAAAGAGCTGACACTCTACAGGAGAGAGAACCCTGCCCATAAGAGCTGACACTCTACAGGAAAGAGGACCCTGCACATAAGAGCTGACACTCTACAGGAGAGAGGACCCTGCCCAAAAGAGCTGACACTCATCAGGAGAGGGAGAGGACCCTGCACATAAGAGCTGACACTCTTCAGGAGAGAGAGAGGACCCTGCACATAAGAGCTGACACTCTACAGGAGAGAAGACCCTGCACATAAGAGCTGACACTCTACAGGAGAGAAGACCCTGCCCATAAGAGCTGACACTCTACAGGAGAGAGGACTCTGTAAATAAGAGCTGACACTGTACAGGAAAGAGGTCCCTGCACATAAGAGCTGACACTCTACAGGAGAGAGGACCCTGCACATAAGAGCTCACACTCTACAGAAGAGAGGATCCTGCACATTAGAGCTGACACTCTACAGGAGAGAGGACTCTGCACATAAGAGCTGACACTGTACAGGAAAGAGGTCCCTGCACATAAGAGCTGTCACTCTACAGGAGAGAGGACCCTGCCCATAAGAGCTGAGACTCTACAGGAGAGAGAACCCTGGACATAAGAGCTGACACTCTACAGGAGAGAGGACCCTGCACATAAGAGCTGATGCTCTACAGGAGAGAAGACCCTGCACATAAGAGCTGACACTCTACAGGAGAGAGGACTCTGCACATAAGAGCTGACACTGTACAGGAGAGAGGACCCTACCCATAAGAGCTGACGCTCTACAGGAGAGATGACCCTGCACATAAGAGCTGACACTACAGGAGAGAGGACTCTGCACATAAGAGCTGACACTGTACAGGAGAGAGGACCCTACCCATAAGAGCTGACACTTTACAGGAGAGAGAACCCTGTCCATAAGAGCTGACACTCTACAGGAGAGAGGACTCTGCACATAAGAGCTCACACTCTACAGGAGAGAGGACCCTGCCCATAAAAGCTAACACTCTACAGGAGAGAGGACTCTGCACATAAGAGCTGACACTCTACAGGAGAGAGAACCCTGTCCATAAGAGCTGACACTGTATAGGAGAGAGGACCTTGCACATAAGAGCTTACACTCTACAGGAGAGAGGACCCTGCCCATAAGAGATGACACTCTACAGTAGATAGGACCCTGCACATAAGAGCTGACACTCTACAGGATAGAAAAAGGACCCTGCACAAAGAGCTGACACTCTACAGGAGAGAGAACCCTGCCCATAAGAGCTGACACTCTACAGGAGAGAGGACCCTGCACATAAGAGCTGACACTCTACAGGAGAGAGGACCCTGCCCAAAAGAGCTGACACTCTTCAGGAGAGAGAGAGGACCCTGCACATAAGAGCTGACACTCTTCAGGAGAGAGAGAGGACCCTGCACATAAGAGCTGACACTCTACAGGAGAGAAGACCCTGCCCATAAGAGCTGACACTCTACAGGAGAGAGGACTCTGTACATAAGAGCTGACACTGTACAGGAAAGAGGTCCCTGCACATTAGAGCTGTCACTCTACAGGAGAGAGGACCCTGCCCATAAGAACTGAGACTCTACAGGAGAGAGAACCCTGGACATAAGAGCTGACACTCTACAGAAGAGAGGACCCTGCACATAAGAGCTGACGCTCTACAGGAGAGAAGACCATGCACATAAGAGCTGACACTCTACAGGAGAGAAGATCCTGCACAAAGAGCTGACACTCTACAGGAGAGAGGACCCTGCCCATAAGAGCTGACACTCTACAGGAGAGAGGACTCTGCACATAAGAGCTGACACTGTACAGGAGAGAGGACCCTGCAAATAAGAGCTGATACTCTTCAGGAGAGAGAGAGGACCCTGCACATAAGAGCTGACACTCTACAAGAGAGAAGACCCTGCACATAAAAGCTGACACTCTACAGGAGAGAAGATCCTGCACATAAGAGCTGACACTCTACAGGAGAGAGGATTCTGCACATAAGAGCTGACAATGTACAGGAAAGAAGTCCCTGCACATAAGAGCTGACACTCTACAGGAGAGGACCCTGCCCATAAGAGCTGACACTCTACAGGAGAGAGAACCCTGCACATAAGAGCTGACACTCTACAGGAGAGTGGACCCTGCACATAAGAGCTGACACTCTACAGGAGAGGAGACCCTGAACATAACAGCTGACACTCTACAGGAGAGAGGACCCTGCACATAAGAGCTGACACTCTACAGGAGAGAAGATCCTGCACATAAGAGCTGACCCTCTACAGGAGAGATCCTGCACATAAGAATTGACACTCTACAGGAGGGAGGACCCTGCACATAGGAGCACAACTCCAGCTCTGCTACATCTGTGTGTTGAAGGAATGTTGCTGGATGTTTCACCGTCTTCTCTTCGTACAGTCTGGATTTTTCCTCTGCGGACTTCACTTATCGCAGTGATTAAAGTGCGATGTGAGTGGAAGAAGAGCAGAGATGGAAATGTGCCCACTGAGAGCAGCAATGAATAATACAGACGCGGAGGGCAGAGCTGTGAGCCGCCCGTGAATTATTTACAGTGCAGGAATCTGAGGACACGTTACTGCTCCGCTGATGCACCTTCCATATGGACGGGTTTCAGGAGCTGCGTACATGAAGCACAGCGGGGCAATTATGGGGTCCACACTATCGACACTGCTCAACCTCAACCTCCAGCTTCATGAAGACAATGCCAGGACAGCAGTGAGATCTTACACGCACTCAGAACAGTGAGAGCGAAGGGGGGAGGTATGTAACGTCACATAATATGTGTAGATGATTATACTAGTCATGTCCATAAGGAAACTGTATTACGACCTCCATCAGTGCGGTAACGCTTGCCATTCAATACATTAAAGGGGTATTCCGATCTAAGGCTGGCTTCACACTTGCGTTTGAGTGACCTGCGCCTGTCTGCTCACGGCCGCCGCCTGTCTGCTCACGGCCGCCGCTAAGCTCCGTCCCGGCCACGCCTCCTCCGGCGGCTCCGTCTATGGGCGCATGACACCGCATGCGACCTGCGCACCCTGTCTTTAGCATTGGGTACGCAGGCCGTGCGCAGGTATGCGTTTGGCGGCGCATGCGTCCTTTTGACTGGTGCTCCGAGCGCACCAAAAAGCAACATGCAACATTTTGGTCAAAAGGACGCATGCGCCGCCAAACCATACCTGCGCACGGCCTGCGTACCCAATGATAAAGATAGGGTACGCAGGTCGCATGCGGCGTCATGCGCCCATAGGCGGAGGCGCCGGGAGGAGGCATGGCCGGGGGCGGAGCTTAGCGGCGGCCGTGCGCAGACAGGCGCAGGTCGCTCAAACGCAAGTGTGAAAGCACCCTTAGAAAGTAACCAAAAGCAAAAACTTTTCATCCAGTGTGCTTTCCCTTCCAGTCGTTAGAACAGCAGATTGGCATCCCTCTGGGTCACCTTGTTGCAGTTTTATTGCGCACGTGCCATGCTGCCGCGTTCTAGTGTATGGAATTTTTGCCCGTGTTCCCTGGCTTTTCACATCCGGAACAGTCACAGGAGCTGAACCGCTCCTTACAGTGCAGGCGCCAGCTGTTTTATACAGCCAGCACCCAAGAGTGACCGCTGTGCAACAGGTTAACCCCTACAATGCAACTTTCAAATATGACAGCAGCATTTAAGCAAGTTAGAAGAACTGAATGCTTCCACGACACAACGGATACCGCGCCAATTACAGATACTGTGCCAGAGTGCAGGAAAAGGAGGATGAGACACAGACATCGAACGATCAAACCAGGAATAGAACAACAGACTTACATCCTGTATTATACTCCAGAGCTGCACTCACTATTCTGCTGGTGCAGTCACTGTGTACATACATTACATTACTGATCCTGAGTTACCTCCTATATTATACCCCAGAGCTGCACTCACTATTCTGCTGGTGCAGTCACTGTGTACATACGTTACATTACTGATCCTGAGTTACATCCTGTATTATACCCCAGAGCTGCACTCACTATTCTGCTGGTGCAGTCACTGTGTACATACATTACATTACTGATCCTGAGTTACCTCCTGTATTATACTCCAGAGCTGCACTCACTATTCTGCTGGTGCAGTCACTGGGTACATACATTACATTACTGATCCTGAGTTACATCCTGTATTATACCCCAGAGCTGCACTCACTATTCTGCTGGTGCAGTCACTGTGTACATACATTACATTACTGATCCTGAGTTACATCCTGTATTATACCCCAGAGCTGCACTCACTATTCTACTGGTGCAGTCACTGTGTACATACATTACATTACTGATCCTGAGTTACATCCTGTATTATACCCCAGAGCTGCACTCACTATTCTGCTGGTGCAGTCACTGTGTACATACGTTACATTACTGATCCTGAGTTACATCCTGTATTATACCCCAGAGCTGCACTCACTATTCTGCTGGTGCAGGTACTGTGTACATACATTACATTACTGATCCTGAGTTACATCCTGTATTATACCCCAGAGCTGCACTCACTATTCTGCTGGTGCAGTCACTGTGTACATACATTACATTACTGATCCTGAGTTACCTCCTGTATTATACTCCAGAGCTGCACTCACTATTCTGCTGGTGCAGTCACTGTGTACATACATTACATTACTGATCCTGAGTTATATACTGTATTATACTCCAGAGCTGCACTCACTATTCTGCTGGTGCAGTCACTGTGTACACACATTACATTACTGATCCTGAGTTACATCCTGTATTATACCCCAGAGCTGCACTCAATATTCTGCTGGTGCAGTCACCGTGTACATACATTACATTACTGATCCTGAGTTACCTCCAGTATTATACCCCAGAGCTGGACTTACTATTCTGCTGGTGCAGTCACTTTGTACATACATTACTGATCCTGAGTTATATCCTGCATTATACTCCAGTGCTGCACTCACTATTCTGCTGGTGCAGTCACTGTGTACATACATTACATTACTGATCCTGAGTTACATCCTGTATTATACTCCAGAGCTGCACTCACTATTCTGCTGGTGCAGTCACTGTGTACATACATTACATTACTGATCCTGAGTTACATCCTGTATTATACTCCAGAGCTACACTCACTATTCTGCTGGTGCAGTCACTGTGTACATACATTACATTACTGATCCTGAGTTACATCCTGTATTATACTTCAGAGCTGCACTCACTATTCTGCTGGTACAGTCACTGTGTACATACATTACATTACTGATCCTGAGTTATCTCCTGTATTATACTCCAGAGCTGCACTCACTATTCTGCTGGTGCAGTCACTGTGTACATACATTACTGATCCTGAGTTACATCCTGTATTATACCCCAGAGCTGCACTCACTATTCTGCTGGTGCAGTCACTGTGTACATACATTACATTACTGATCCTGAGTTACATCCTGTATTATACTCCAGAGCTGCACTCACTATTCTGCTGGTGCAGTCACTGTGTACATACATTACATTACTGATCCTGAGTTACATCCTGTATTATACCCCAGAGCTGCACTTGTGTAGCCCTGGTGTTAGGCACACGCAGTACCCTGGAGAGTGTGTGGCGAGACAGCAGTTTAATGCTAAATACCCATTCACTCAACATACACTAGACACACCCTTAGGGTAGTGTAGTTTACTATTGAGGGAGTGGTCAGGGTGTATGTTTGTGGAGTGATTTTGAGGGAGTTCAATTCCTGTCTTCGGACAGAGGAGACGTCTGGAGTTTAGCTGGAGGGAGGAAGCAGTCCAGCCTGCTCTATCATCAGTTCAGAACGTGGAGGCTGGTACAGGTGGTCTAATTCACCTTAGTCTAGTCAGAGCTGTACCTCATCAGACTACATTGAAAGAAAGAAGAAGCATAGTGCAGAAAGACTTCAGCATCCTGTCTAAAGGACAGTGAAAGGTTCAGAGACGTGCTCCTGCCTAGTGATAACTGAGCATCTGTAACTAACTTTGAAGGAAGTGAATGAAGGAAGTAACTACCCGACTTTATGCTAGTGTGAGTGCTTATGCTACCAGCGAGGACAAGGCGAAAGGCACAGTGGAAAGTTTATTGGAAAAGTGCGTTCGGATTGAAGAAGTCCTGCACATTGTAACCGGTCACTGGGGACCGAAGGATCACTATTAGCTTCAAGCATAGTGGTAAGAAAACCAGGGATTTACCGGACCTTAGGTCGCGGCAAACAAGCCCCTTATAGTCAGTACGTAACTGGAGTCAGGTGGAATAGGGACTTTGAGTCAAGCGCAGACAAAAGCAAGAACCTAGTTTCATCAATTGGAAGGCTCCTACCACAAAACTGACTGGGCAGTACAGCTATGGATTAGCTGGAGTTATTGAGGGAACTACGCTTCAGGCTGGTTGTACTCATTGTATTGGAAGTAAAGGAGGCCCCTAACTTGTCCAGCTGCTGTCTCAAGATACACTCTCCTTGGATCAGCCTCCCTGGGACCTGCCTTACCATCTTGCAAGTAAAGGTATGGAAAGACGCTGACCGTGTGAGACTGAGTTATTGATTTGCATGCCCGCACAATCCCTACCTAACTACCGACCTGAGGGAAGAGTCCCACCTGTAGGGGACCCGACATCTAGCTGCATCACCATCCCCTCAGAGATCTATAGCAGCGCTGGTACAAATTACCAGAATACTACAGGTGGCGTCACGAACTGTATATAAATCTATCCCCTGTAAATATTCCCCCAACATACGCCAGACCGCCAGGGCCACAGACCGAGCCACAGCTACCTGTGACAATCCCCATAGACTTCTACGGGCTCGGCTCTGAGTACCCCATTGCCCTGGTAATCCACAATTGTGGTGGCGGGTCGTTACAACTTGGCGTCACGAACAGGATGCGAAACTCGCAGAACTGCGAGCCCTGTGTGCCTAAGGAATTGTTTTTGTGAAAAAGGACTGTTTGCACTTTTGGCGCCAAAATCGCCATTTTTGTCGCCATATTCGCGCCCTCAGGCGCTGGAGAAGAAGGTGGGCGTACCTTCGTGGGCGTCTACCCCCCAGTGGCGCGAAGAAAATGCCTGCCCTCTCAAAGTGCTATTACAACATGCGATCCTGCCCTACAGCAAAGGAGGTCCGCCTCCTCTTCACCTTCCCTGCGAGGAGGAGGAGACGCAAACCCCGCCTCCACGGAAGAGACCGGATGTCTCCGCAGAAAGAAGAAAGAATTTTCTGGAACATCATGGAAGCAGGACGTGTGCAGCCGAGCAGGGAAGCGGAGGAAGGCAGGCCCCGTGCCCCAGCCAAGCTGCCACCAGCACCGGAGTTATCCGTGGTCCTGCACCTGCAGCAGGCGTTGCTAGAGATTCAAGAAGAAAATGCACGCCTGAAGAAGATGGTCCAGTACCAACCTGGCTTTGAAGAGATCGAGAGACGCCGGCGTACCCTGGAGCAGCGGAGGCTGTGGGACACGGTGATCTCTCCCCTCAACGACCCCCCACGATTCCAGTTACCGAAGATTCTGCTGCCCAAGGCGAAGGAGCAACCGGAGGCTGCCCCCGAAAGTACCAATCCTGATCCCACCGGTGAAGCGGTGGAGGCGAAGGAGGTTGAGGAGGTATCGCCAGTTCCGGAACGCCCGCCCGGCCAGGAGGCCGCAGCAGATGATCGGTCCCCGGCAGGGACACCGGAGGGGTCCTGTCCGTCACTACCAGACGTGGACTGGGACGAGATGGCGCGCCTGGATGACGTCGCCTACACCGCCCAGTGGGAATATGAGTGGCAGCGTCGTGAGGAGAAGCAGAAACGCCAGCAGGAGGAAGAGCGGGAAGCTCAGCGGAACCGTCAGCGACAACATGCAGAGCTGATCGCGGACAAAGAGAGTGTCCGGAGAGAGAAAGGTACCCTGAGGGAACCGCGGCGGCAGGGGTGTGTGACTGAGTTCCAGCTCCGGAAGGGCTGGGGCTTCATCCGTGAACCGGGCCTCTACCCAGGGGTCTTTGTTAGTCGCAGAGACGTAGAATCTCACCTACCGCAAGGCCATCCCGGGAGGGACTTAGTAAATGGAGACCTCGTCACGTACACACGGCATTGGGGAATGAAGGGATGGTATGCCCTTAACGTCACCATCGTCCGTGACCCCGTCCCCGACGCAGGTAACGTCACCACTACCGCAGCGTCCCCGTCTCCAGCTCAAGCAGTATCCGGCCGTGCCCCAGCATCGCCCCCTGCAAGTTCATCGCAAATTCAAGCCACCTCTGCATCGCAATATGCGACCCAGTCTCAATCGCAATCCATGACACGGTCCATATCGTTAACTGTGATTGAAACGCAATCGGTGTCACGTGAGGAGAATGTACCCGTTGCGCCCCTAGTGGTTCGCACGAGAACTGTGGCGACCCAGACCCTAATCGCAGCGCATGATTTGTTAGTCCTGGGATCTAGGGCCCATTGCATTGTTCCAGCCCCCGGGGTGGAAAGTGTATTTGAAAATGAATAAATAGTAAAGAATAATCGGTGAGATCCCTATAGGGTCTACCATAAGTAATATTGTAGAAAGTTTGGGAATGTTTTACAAAAATTTTGCATAATTTGAAGAGTATGATGCATATATATATTGCTAACCGTAGAATGCCCGGCTGGGTAAACAGTAACCAGAAAAAGTTTTGCACTTTAGTATAATAATGTGATATTATATCTATGTCTTTGGTTTTACAATGGACTTTGAGGGTGAGGACTGTGCCAACCCAGAACTTATTTGTACATAGTTGCGCTTCGGTGCTTTCTCTTGGTTTTACATAAACCAGCACAACTACCTCTGAACAAAAAAAAAAACCCGTGTGGTGTGGCACTGAGTGAGGTCTGCATTTGGATGTCCTGCAGCCCACCCAGGACCTACGTTGAAGGTTTGGTGGGGTCCTTCACAAGAATATTGTATATTTATTGAATGCTATTTAATACTTTTGTATTTCTATATATAATGTTATTGTTTGCAACGTTCAAGATATCCTCACCTCCCGGATGGGACGAATTAATGTTATTGTTAATGTTTTCATGCATAAACAAAATGTCTCTTTTGTATTTTACAGCCCGGGAGTGCTGTCTTTTACCATGGGGGAATGTGTAGCCCTGGTGTTAGGCACACGCAGTACCCTGGAGAGTGTGTGGCGAGACAGCAGTTTAATGCTAAATACCCATTCACTCAACATACACTAGACACACCCTTAGGGTAGTGTAGTTTACTATTGAGGGAGTGGTCAGGGTGTATGTTTGTGGAGTGATTTTGAGGGAGTTCAGTTCCTGTCTTCGGACAGAGGAGACGTCTGGAGTTTAGCTGGAGGGAGGAAGCAGTCCAGCCTGCTCTATCATCAGTTCAGAACGTGGAGGCTGGTACAGGTGGTCTAATTCACCTTAGTCTAGTCAGAGCTGTACCTCATCAGACTACATTGAAAGAAAGAAGAAGATTAGTGCAGAAAGACTTCAGTCACCTGTCTAAAGGACAGTGAAAGGTTCAGAGACGTGCTCCTGCCTAGTGATAACTGAGCATCTGTAACTAACTTTGAAGGAAGTGAATGAAGGAAGTAACTACCCGACTTTATGCTAGTGTGAGTGCTTATGCTACCAGCGAGGACAAGGCGAAAGGCACAGTGGAAAGTTTATTGGAAAAGTGCGTTCGGATTGAAGAAGTCCTGCACATTGTTACCGGTCACTGGGGACCGAAGGATCACTATTAGCTTCAAGCATAGTGGTAAGAAAACCAGGGATTTACCGGACCTTAGGTCGCGGCAAACAAGCCCCTTATAGTCAGTACGTAACTGGAGTCAGGTGGAATAGGGACTTTGAGTCAAGCGCAGACAAAAGCAAGAACCTAGTTTCATCAATTGGAAGGCTCCTACCACAAAACTGACTGGGCAGTACAGCTATGGATTAGCTGGAGTTATTGAGGGAACTACGCTTCAGGCTGGTTGTACTCATTGTATTGGAAGTAAAGGAGGCCCTAACTTGTCCAGCTGCTGTCTCAAGATACACTCTCCTTGGATCAGCCTCCCTGGGACCTGCCTTACCATCTTGCAAGTAAAGGTATGGAAAGACGCTGACCGTGTGAGACTGAGTTATTGATTTGCATGCCCGCACAATCCCTACCTAACTACCGACCTGAGGGAAGAGTCCCACCTGTAGGGGACCCGACATCTAGCTGCATCACCATCCCCTCAGAGATCTATAGCAGCGCTGGTACAAATTACCAGAATACTACAGGTGGCGTCACGAACTGTATATAAATCTATCCCCTGTAAATATTCCCCCAACATACGCCAGACCGCCAGGGCCACAGACCGAGCCACAGCTACCTGTGACAATCCCCATAGACTTCTACGGGCTCGGCTCTGAGTACCCCATTGCCCTGGTAATCCACAATTGTGGTGGCGGGTCGTTACACACTCACTATTCTGCTGGTGCAGTCACTATGTACATACATTGCATTACTGATCCTGAGTTACATCCTGTATTATACGCCAGAGCTGCACTCACTATTCTGCTGGTGCAGTCACTGTGTACATACATTACATTACTGATCCTGAGTTACATCCTGTATTATACCCCAGAGCTGCACTCACTATTCTGCTGGTGCAGTCACTATGTACATACATTACATTACTGATCCTGAGTTACATCCTGTATTATACTCCAGAGCTGCACTCACTATTCTGCTGGTGCAGTCACTATGTACATACATTACATTACTGATCCTGAGTTACTTCCTGTATTATACTGCAGAGCTGCACTCACTATTCTGCTGGTGCAGTCACTGTGTACATACATTACATTACTGATCCTGAGTTTATATCCTGTAGTATACTCCTGAGCTGCACTCACTATTCTGCTGGTGCAGTCACTGTGTACATACATTACATTACTGATCCTGAGTTACATCCTGTATTATACCCCAGAGCTGCACTCACTATTCTGCTGGTGCAGTCACTGTGTACATACATTACATTACTGATCCTGAGTTACATCCTGTATTATACTGCAGAGCTGCACTCACTATTCTGCTGGTGCAGTCACTGTGTACATACATTACATTACTGATCCTGAGTTATATCCTGTATTATACCCCAGAGCTGCACTCACTATTCTGCTGGTGCAGTCACTGTGTACATACATTACATTACTGATCCTGAGTTACATCCTGTATTATACCCCAGAGCTGCACTCACTATTCTGCTGGTGCAGTTACTGTGTACATACATTACATTACTGATCCTGAGTTACATCCTGTATTATACTCCAGAGCTGCACTCACTATTCTGCTGGTGCAGTCACTGTGTACATACATTACATTACTGATCCTGAGTTACATCCTGTATTATACTTCAGAGCTGCACTCACTATTCTGCTGGTACAGTCACTGTGTACATACATTACATTACTGATCCTGAGTTATCTCCTGTATTATACTCCAGAGCTGCACTCACTATTCTGCTGGTGCAGTCACTGTGTACATACATTACATTACTGATCCTGAGTTACTTCCTGTATTATACTGCAGAGCTGCACTCACTATTCTGCTGGTGCAGTCACTGTGTACATACATTACATTACTGATCCTGAGTTATATCCTGTAGTATACTCCTGAGCTGCACTCACTATTCTGCTGGTGCAGTCACTGTGTACATACATTACTGATCCTGAGTTACATCCTGTATTATACCCCAGAGCTGCACTCACTATTCTGCTGGTGCAGTCACTGTGTACATACATTACTGATCCTGAGTTTCATCCTGTATTATACCCCAGAGCTGCACTCACTATTCTGCTGGTGCAGTCACTGTGTACATACATTACATTACTGATCCTGAGTTATATCCTGTGTTATACTCCAGAGCTGCACTCACTATTCTGCTGGTGCAGTCACTGTGTACATACATTACATTACTGATCCTGAGTTACATCCTGTATTATACCCCAGAGCTGCACTCACTATTCTGCTGGTGCAGTCACTGTGTACATACATTACTGATTCTGAGTTACATCCTGTATTATACCCCAGACCTGCACTCACTATTCTGCTGGTGCAGTCACTGTGTACATACATTACTGATCCTGAGTTACATCCTGTATTATACCCCAGAGCTGCACTCACTATTCTGCTGGTGCAGTCACTGTGTACATACATTACATTACTGATCCTGAGTTATATACTGTATTATACTCCAGAGCTGCACTCACTATTCTGCTGGTGCAGTCACTGTGTACACACATTACATTACTGATCCTGAGTTACATCCTGTATTATACTCCAGAGCTGCACTCACTATTCTGCTGGTGCAGTCACTGTGTACATACATTACTGATTCTGAGTTACATCCTGTATTATACCCCAGAGCTGCACTCACTATTCTGCTGGTGCAGTCACTGTGTACATACATTACTGATCCTGAGTTACATCCTGTATTATACCCCAGAGCTGCACTCACTATTCTGCTGGTGCAGTCACTGTGTACATACATTACATTACTGATCCTGAGTTATATACTGTATTATACTCCAGAGCTGCACTCACTATTCTGCTGGTGCAGTCACTGTGTACACACATTACATTACTGATCCTGACTTACATCCTGTATTATACTCCAGAGCTGCACTCACTATTCTGCTGGTGCAGTCACTGTGTACATACAATACATTACTGATCCTGAGTTACATCCTGTATTATACTCCAGAGCTGCACTCACTATTCTGCTGGTGCAGTCACTGTGCACATACATTACATTACTGATCCTGAGTTACATCCTGTATTATACCCCAGAGCTGCACTCACTATTCTGCTGGTGCAGTCACTGTGTACATACATTACATTACTGATCCTGAGTTACATCCTGTATTATACCCCAGAGCTGCACTCACTATTCTGCTGGTGCAGTCACTGTGTACATACATTACATTACT
>JARQOD010000005.1:15917267-16162729 GCA_033576555.1 Oophaga sylvatica | reverse complement strand
TCTTTTTGATCGCGTGTTATTTCACTTTTGTTCGGCAGTATGATGATAAAGCATTGATTTTTTGCTTCGTTTTTTTTTTTTTTTAAGGGGTTCACTAAAGGGGTTAACTAGTGGGACAGTTTTATAGGGGGGGTCGTTACGGACGCGGCGATACCAAATATGTGTACTTTTATTGTTTTGTTTTTTTTATTTACAGGAAAAAATGAATTTATTGGGGAATATTTTTTTTTTTTTTATGATTTTTTTTTTACACTTTTTATTTTTACTTTTTTTACTTTTTTACTTTGTCCCAGGGTGGGACATCACTGTATTTTAGCAGATCGCTGGTGTGACAGTGTGCACAGCACTCTGTCACACCAGCGATCGATCTGGCACTGCTGCAGGCTTCCCCAGCGCCTGCTCTCAGCAGGCACTGAGGAAGCCGCCTCCCTGCAGGACCCCGGCGCCATCTTGGATCCGGGGACCTGGAGGGAGGACGGACCCTCGGAACAGCGCGACACATCGCGCTGCTCTGAGGGTCTCAGGGGAGCGCGCAGGGAGCCCCCTGCCTGCGCGATCCTCCCCTGTGCCCCGGGTACACCGCGATCATGTTTGATCGCGGTGTGCCAAGGGTTAATGTGCCGGGAGCGGTCCGTGACCGCTCCTGACACACAGTCACGGGTGTCAGCTGTGATAATCAGCTGACACCCGGCGGCGATCAGCTGCGCTCCCCCCGGGAGCGCAGCTGATCGCCCATGACGTACTATTCCGTCCATGGGAATTAGGTCCAGGGTCACATGGACGGAATAGTACGTCTGATGGCAGAGAGGGGTTAATGGCTTATTGCTCCTCTCTTTCTTGTGGCGTTCGATATTTTTTTCCTGTGTCATTACTCATTATTACACATAATTTATGGACATCTATGGATGACTTATTTGCCAGTGTGGATTGTATGGAATAATACTGATATCTGGTGAGAATTTCATGTCAATAATACCTTTAGAAATAGATTTACTTAGAAAATTGGTGACGTGTTTAATACTTATTTCACCCACTGTACAATATATATTGTATGCAGTGACCCATGCTTCAGCTAGGGGGCGATGCATGTGCTCCTCAAGATATGCCTGAAGGTATAATTGTGATGGTAAAACAGTGCCCGGCGTTGTTGTGAGTGGCCGGTATGTGTCCCAGAAGTCCTCTGCACTGTAAGCCAAGTAATGTTGTTCTGGGACTTGTAGTCCACAAGAGTTTTGTTTACTTTCCTAGGGAGGCTTACAGGGTTAGTCGGAGAGCTGGGCGGGACTTACTAACCACACATACACCGCCCACTTGTGGCTGTGAGTTTGAGGACCTGCAGTGATGTCACGATCACGTGACCAGTCCATGTGATGTTACCTCACCTGTGGGTGTGGATAGAGGCTACCTAATGGAGCCTGTGTGTTTGGCACATGGAACAGTGCTGGCTAGTCTGAGCCAGAGGAAGGAGGTCTGTGAGATGGTGTGACAACCATGAGTGATACTGCCCGGGGTCAGTGACAGACTATGTTCATTCTATAGAAAATGTTTGTGGGATACCTCTGAGGATAAGAGGCAGCCGGAAACCTGGGTGGCCGACATCAACAGGTAACGGACCCGAATCTGTGTCATGCTGACTGGGGACAGTGAGAGACTGTATTCAGGCTATAGAGCCTGCGTGCTGGACATGGCACAGCCGGTGTGCCCACAGGCCTGAGAGAGCGGAGCTCTACTATGGACATAAAAGGATCATCTGTCTGATGTAAGACTGTTTGCCTTGTGTACTTGTTACAACGGTTTATGAAGAAAATAAACCACATAGACTGTTTTTAAAAGAAAGATCGTTCCTGTGTGCCTGAATATCGCAGCCAAGCGAGTGTTCCCCAAAACCGGCAGTGATTGGAGGACAGTAAACACACCTACAGTGCCCATTTCAATGCCAACGACATCAATTCTTATTACTTAAGCTTGTCAACCTTAATTTACTTTATAATAATAGTAACGCATTGAAAACTGGGGGTTATTTGGCTAAAGTTGTGGGAGGTGGAGCAATTGCTGCAGCCTCTGCATACGACTGGAGTCTACGGGCGAGCGACGGATGTGCGAGCACAGTCATCGCACCTTATGGAGCAGGGCTGGTAACTCCGGATAATTATTTAAGAAGCACTGCACCACCAGGTTCAAGGTGTGAGCCAGGCAAGGTATGTGTCTGAGTTTTGCCAGGGCTATGGCCGCCACAAAATTACGTCCATTATCACTGACTACCTTGCCTGGCTCAAGATGTAGACTGCCCAGCCATGACTCAGTTTCTCGCTGCAAGTAGTTGGCCAAAGACATCATCTTTAAAACAGCCTGCTGACGCTTACCACTAGCTGTTCGATAGTGGGACACCTCGTGTGCAACACTGGCAGCTGTGGATGGAGTGCTCGTGTGACTGCGCTCTGTCGACGAGCTTTCACTTATGGATGAGGCAGAGGAGGAGGGTCGAACACCTACAGCAAACTGTTGCCTATACCGTGCGCTAGGCAGCACTGTCCCATCGCCGCTGTCCCCTGTGGACCCTGCATCCACCACATTAACCCAGTGCGCAGTGATGGACACGTAATGGACCTGGCCATGCCTTCTGGCCCATGCATCTGTTGTGAGGTGCACCTTTCCACTCACTGATTGTTTGAGTGCATGGACAATGCGGTCTTTCACATGCAAGTGGAGGGCAGGGATGGCTTTTCTAGAAAAGAAGTGCCAACTGGGTAGGTCATAGCGTGGGACAGCGTAGGCCATGAGCTCTCGGAACGCTGCGCTTTCAACCCAACGGAAGGGCATCATCTCTAATGAGATCAGTTTGGCAATGTAGGCGTTCAAAGCCAGTGTACGCGGATGAGAGGATGAGTACTTTCTTGTCCTACTCAGAGTGTCTGGAAGAGTGAGCTGGACTTGAGAGCTGCATATGGGGGAACTAACGGTGGACATGGCGGACTGAGAGGGGGTTGGTGATGGTGGTGGTGATGGCCTAGATTCAGTCTTTTGTTGGAACAGCTTTGTGATTCCCTGACTGCTGTGGCCTTGCGATGACACCTCAACAATTCTTGCTGGTGGTGTGCTAACCGGTGGGTTTACAGTGGAGGAAGCAATGTAGCGTTGCTGGCTACCTTCAGTCGGAGCAGGTGCACATGTGCTACCTGAGGTTTTGTAGTCCGTCCACACTTGTAAGTGCATGGTGTTTACATGTCTAAGCATGCAACTGGTATTCACATTTCGGAGATTTTTCCCTCGGCTAAAGGTCCTTCCGCACTTCTTACAGATAACCTTTGCCTCATCAATAGGATTTTGGTCAAAAAAGTGCCACACTGCACTCTTCCTACTATGGGATAAATTTTCAGGGAACGCACACTGTGCTTATTTGACCATCTGGCCAAGCTGTCCTGCAACTCTTTTTGTTTTTTTTAACACGTTTTTGGACTGCTACGGGCCTGCCAAATAACCGCAGCTGCGATGTCGATGCCTGCTACAGGTCCTCCTCCTCTTCTGAGCTATTGCCGGCGGCACCCTCTTCCCCCAATGGATGCCTATCCGGGTCAACAACTGGATCATCCATCACCTCCTCTTCAATTTCATCTGCACCTTCCTCTGTGTCACCATGTAAGGTGGTATAGTTTGTGGGAAGGGGCACCTGAGTTTCATCAGGGTCAGAATCTGGCTCAGTAGACTGCGAGGGCAATGCAGTGCTCTGGGAGAATGTACCAGCAGAATCACATAGCAGTGGCTGTGCATCAGTGCACTCCATGTCAGATTCACCTTGGACTGGGGAATTCAGGATTTCACTTGATAACCCAGGCATGGTATGTGAAAAGAGCTCCAGGGAGTAATCTGAAGTGTGGCCTGCCGCATCCTTCCCTTTTGGTGGGGGTGAAGGACACAAGGAAAGGTGTTGTTCCTGACCAGGAGCCTGCACTGACGACTCAGTGCTTGCATTTTTTGAAACTTCAGAAGAGGAGGTGATAGAGCTGGAGGCTGTTTCGGCAATGTAAGCCAAAACCTGTTCCTGATGCTCCGGCTTTAAAAGCGGTTTACCTACTCCCCGAAAAGGGAGCCTTCCAGGCCTTCTGGAGCCAGACGATGACGCAGGCTCAACACCTCCTGCCTTAGGTGCTATTGTGCTTTTGGTACTACCAGCAGATGCACCACCATCACCGTCAGTCCCAGCTGCCTCACCCCACCCACGTCCGCCGCTTCTTCCACCATACTTCCTCATGTTTGGGAAAATGTACCAAAAATACCAGCAGATATATGGTACTGTATGAGGATCGTACAGCTGTATACGGTGTAGGGGAAAATTTAAATCTCCGTATATATTTCCAGAGTCACACACAGACGCTCACTCAGTATGGATTTGACCGTAATACCAGCAGATATATGGTACTGTATCAGAAGCATACAGCTGTATACGGTGTAGGGGAAAATGTAAATCTCCATACATATTTCCGGAGTCACACACAGACGCTCACTCAGTATGTATTTGACCATAATACCAGCAGATATACGGTACTGTCTCAGAAGCGTACAGCTGTATACGGTGTAGGGGAAAATTTAAATCTCCGTATTTATTTCCAGAGTCACACACAGATAGTCAGCATGTATTTGTTCGTGATACCAGCCGGTACACGGTAGTGTGTGAGGAGCGTACAGCTCTATACGGTGTGGGAAAAAATGAACGGTCAGTAACTGTGCAGAAAAAAAGAATAAAAGTATTAGTGCTGTGTAAAAAGCAGTCTGCACAGCAGTGTACACACAGCAATACAGCTATCAGGCAGCCTAATAACCAGCGCTGCTGCACACAAGAAAATCCTCCCCTGTCACTGCACACTAACTGTACAGCACAATTGCTATCAGCACAAGCACAGAAGAACTTCTCTTTCCAGCCCTAACTCTCTCCCTACTGATAAACAGTAACAGCAACCTCTCCCTACTGTGAAGATCGGCAGAAGTAAAATGGAGGTCGGCGGTCAGGGCTTTTATAGACACTATGACGCCCCCCCAAAGCAAGCCAATCACTGCAATGCCCTTCTCTACGATGGTGGTGGACGCTGCACATGTCATCTCGTTGCCCACAGTGTACGTCCTTACTCATTTGCTGAAAAAAAGGCACCTGCAAGCATTCTGGGAAATCCGACTTTGGCGCTCGCTTTGCCGACCGCATGGCTGACTTCACGCTATGGTCGGGTTTCGATCGGCGAAACTCGACTTTGGCAGAAGTCGGCGACTTATGAATCTGACCGACCTGTTTCGCTCAACTCTAGTGGTGACCAAAGGTGTGACCGTTGAAGATGGGGAAGCTCCAGGAATGGGGTCCGACACCGTTAGAAATGTGGACCGCTAGTTCCAGGATAACCGAGCGGGTGGTGGTGACTGCCATTCAGACGGTGAGGAAAGCGGAAAAGAGGGCAGTAAGGCTGACTCGGGTACAAATGGCAAGTCTTCCTCCCGTTGCCGGAAACGTAAAGGGCGAAAAGGGGCTGAACAAGTTGCACCTTCTGAGAAGATAGATGAAGAAGAGACAGGGACAGGTGCTAACAAGGTTAATATCCTTGATAAAGAGGTCCTTTTACAACTGATAAAACCACGCACTGAGGTAGTCGAGGACGTGGCAAACATAAAACTGACTCAGAGTAGTGGTAGGGTACCAACAGTTAACCCCTTCACCCCCAAGGGTGGTTTGCATGTTAAAGGGAATCTGTCACCCCATTTTCGCCCTATGAGATAGGGCCACCGCCATCAGGGGCTTATCTACAGCATTCTGTAATGCTGTAGATAAGCCCATGATGTTACCTGAAAGTGAAGAAAAACGAGTTATATTATACTCACCCAGGGGCGTTCCGCCGTCCGTTCGGGTCAAATGGGCGTCGCGGTCAGGTCCGGGGCCTCCCATCTTGTGACGAAGCCGGCGTGTTCTTTCTGTCCGTTGCGACTCTTGCGCAGGCGCACTACTCTGCCCTGGTGAGGGCAGAGCAGAGTACTACAGTGCGCAGCCGCCGGACATCTCTGATGTTTCCTGGCGCCTGCGCACTGTAGCACTCTGCTCTGCCCTCACCAGGGCAGAGCAGTGCGCCTACGCAAGAGCCGCAACGGGACAGAAAGAACACGACGGCTTCGTCACAAGATGGGAGGCCCCGGACCTGACCACGACGCCCATCTGACCCGAACGGACGGCGGAACGCCCCTCGGTGAGAATAATATAACTCGTTTTTCTTCACTTTCAGGTGACATCGGGGGCTTATCTACAGCATTCCAAATGTAAGATAAGCCCCTGATGGCGGTAGCCCTATCTCATAGGGCGAAAATAGGGTGACAGATTCCCTTTAACTCCTTCACCCCCAAGGGTGGTTTGCACGTTAATGACCGGGACAATTTTTACAATTCTGACCACTGTCTCTTTATGAGGTTATAACTCTGGAATGCTTCAACGGATCTTCGCGATTCTGAGACTGTTTTCTCGTGACATATTGTACTTCATGTTAGTGGTAAAATTTCTTCGATATAACTTGCGTTTATTTTTTAAAAAAACGCAAATATGGCGAAAATTTTGAAAATTTAGCAATTTTCAAACTTTGAATTTTTATTCCCTTAAAACAGAGAAATATGTAACACAAAATAGTTAAGAAATAACATTTCCCACATGTCTACTTTACATCAGCACAATTTTGGAATCAAAATTTTTTTTTGTTAGGAAGTTATAAGGGTTAAAAGTTGACCAGCGATTTCTCATTTTTACAACAAAATTTACAAAGCCATTTTTTTTAGGGACCACCTCACATTTGAAGTCACTTTGAGGGGTCTACATGACAGAAAATACCCAAAAGTGACACCATTCTAAAAACTGCACCCCACAAGGTACTCAAAACCACATTCAAGAAGTTTATTAACCCTTCAGGTGCTTCACAGGAACTAAAGCAACGTGGAAGGAAAAAATGAATATTTAACTTTTTAGCCACAAAAATTATCTTTTACAAACTTTTTTTTTATTTTCACAAGGGTAAAAGGAGAAAATGGACAGATAAGGTTGTTATGCAATTTCTCCTGAGTACGCCAATACCCCATATGTGGGGGAAAACCACTGTTTGGGCACACGGCAGAGCTCGTAAGGGAAGGAGCGCCGTTTGACTTTTTCAAACTAAAATTGGCTGGAGTTGAGATTGGACGCCATGTCGCGCTTGGAGAACCTCTGATGCGCCTAAACAGTGGAAACCCCCCATAAGTGACACCATTTTGGAAACTAGACCCCCTAAGGTACTTATCTAGATCTGTTGTGAGCACTTTGAACCCCCAAGTGTTTCACAAAAGTTTATAATGCCTGGGTGTGAAAAAAAAAAAATTCCACAAAAATGATTTTTTAGTCCTAAATTTTTGAATTTTCCCAAGGAAATTGGACCCCAAAACTACTGTATGGGTGCACGTCAGGGCTCGGAAGGGAAGTAGTGACGCTTTGGATTGCAGACTTTGATGGAATGGTCTGGGGGCGTCATGTCGCATTTGGAGAGCCCCTGATGCGCCTAAACAGTGGAAACCCCCCACAAGTGACCCCATTTTGGAAAATAGACCCCACAAGGAACTTATCTAGATGTGTGGTGAGCACTTTGAACCCCGAAGTGCTTCACAGAAGTTTATGACGCACAGCCGTAAAAATAAAAAAACCTTTTTTTTTTTACAAAAATGATTTTTTCGCCCCCAATATTTTATTTTCACAAGGGTAACAGGAGAAATTGGACCCCAAAAGTTGTTGTCCAATTTGTCCTGAGTACGCTGATACCCCATATGTGGGGGGGGGGAACTGTTTGGGTGCACGGCAGGGCTTGGAAAGGAAGTAGTAACGTTTTGGAATGCAGACGTTGATGGGGGTCATGTTCCGTTTGCAGTGCCCAGATGAGCCTAAACAGTGGAAATCCCCCACAAGTGACCCCATTTTGGAAACTAGACCCCCTAAGGAACTTATCTAGATCTTTGGTGAGCACTTTGAACCCCCAAGTGCTTCACACAAGTTTATAATGCCCGGGCATGAAAATAAAAAATCCTATTTTTTTCCCACAAAAATTATCTTTTAGTCACTAATTTTTTATTTTCCCAAGGGTATCAGGAGAAATTGGACCACATAAGTTGTTGTCCAATTTGTCCTGAGTACGCTGATGCCCCATATGTGGGGGGGAACCACTGTTTGGGCGCACGGCAGAGCTCGGAAGGGAAGGAGCACCATTTGACTTTTTCCAACCAAAATTGGCTGGAATTGAGATTGGATGCCATGTTGCATTTGGAGAGCCCCTGATGTGCCTAAACAGTGGAAACCCCCCACAAATGACCCCATTTGGGAAACTAGACCCCCTAAGGAACTTATCTAGATCTTTGGTGAGCAATTTGAACCCTCAAGTGCTTCACACAAGTTTATAACGTAGAGCCGTAAAATTTAAAAATCATATTTTTTCCACAAAAATGATCTTTTCACCCGAATTTTTATTTTTCCAAGGGTAACAAGACTCCAAAAGTTATTGTGCAATTTGTCCTGAGTACACTGATACCCCATATGTGGGGGTATACCACTGTTTGGGTGCATGGCAGAGTTTGGAAGGGAAGGAGCGCCGTCTCACTTTTTCAACGCAGAATTGGCTGGACGCCATGTCATGTTTGGAGAGCTCCTGATCTGCCTAAACAGTGGAAACCCCCCACAAATGACACCATTTTGGAAACTAGACCCCTCAAGGAACTTATCTAGATGTGTGGTGAGAACTTTGAACCCCCAGGTGTTTCACTAAAGTTTATAACGTACAGCCTTAAAATAAAAAATCCTTTTTTTTTTTTTACAAAAATGATTTTTTCGCCCCCAATATTTTATTTTCACAAGGGTAACAGTAGAAATTGGAACCCAAAAGTTGTTGTCCAATTTGTCCTGAGTACGCTGATACCCAATATGTAGGAGAAAACTACTGTATGGGTGCACGTCAGGGCTCGGAAGGGAAGTAGTGACGCTTTGGATTGCAGACTTTGGTGGAATGGTCTGGGGGCGTCATGTCGCATTTGGAGAGCCCCTGATGCGCCTAAACAGTGGAAACCCCCCACAAGTGACCCCATTTTGGAAAATAGACCCCACAAGGAACTTATCTAGATGTGTGGTGAGCACTTTGAACCCCGAAGTGCTTCACAGAAGTTTATAACGCACAGCCGTAAAAATAAAAAATCCTTTTTTTTTTTACAAAAATGATTTTTTTTCGCCCCCAATATTTTATTTTCACAAGGGTAACAGCAGAAATTGGACCCCAAAAGTTGTTGTTCAATTTGTCCTGAGTACGCTGATACCCAATATGTGGGAGAAAACTACTGTATGGGCGCATGTCAGGGCTCGGAAAGGGAAGTAGTGACGTTTTGGATTGCAGACTTTGATGGAATGGTCTGGGGGCGTCATGTCGCATTTGGAGAGCCCCTGATGCGCCTAAACAGTGGAAATCCCCAACAAGTGACCCCGTTTTGGAAAATAGACCCCACAAGGAACTTATCTAGATGTGTGGTGAGCACTTTGAACCCCGAAGTGCTTCACAGAAGTTTATAACGCACAGCCGTAAAAATAAAAAATCCTTTTTTTTTTTTACAAAAATGATTTTTTTCGCCCCCAATATTTTATTTTCACAAGGGTAACAGGAGAAATTGGACCTCAAAAGTTGTTGTCCAATTTGTCCTGAGTACGCTGATACCCAATATGTGGGAGAAAACTACTGTATGGGCGCATGTCAGGGCTCGGAAAGGGAAGTAGTGACGTTTTGGATTGCAGACTTTGATGGAATGGTCTGGGGGCGTCATGTCGCATTTGGAGAGCCCCTGATGCGCCTAAACAGTGGAAATCCCCAACAAGTGACCCCATTTTGGAAAATAGACCCCACAAGGAACTTATTTAGATGTGTGGTGAGCGCTATGAAGCCCCAAGTGCTTCACAGAAGTTTATAATGTACAGCCGTAAAAACAAAAAAATCTTATTTTTTTTACAAAAATAATATTTTTGCCCCCAGTTTTTTATTTTCCCAAGGGTAACAGAAGAAATAGGACAAATTTCACAATAACTCTTGGGGTCCAGAGTACGCTGATACCCCATATGTGGGGATAAACTACTGTTTGGACGCATGGCAGGGCTCAGAAGTGAAGGAACACCGTTTGACTTTTTCAACGCAGAATTGGCTGGAATGGAGATCAGACGCCATGTCACATTTGGAGAGCCCCTGATGTGCCTAAACAGCGGAAACCCCCCAATTCTAACTCCAACCCTAACCCCAACACACCCCTAACCCTAGTCCCAACCCTAATCCCAACCCTAACCCTAATCCTAACTCTAACCCTAACCCTAACTTTAGCCGAAACCCTAACCCTAACCCTAATGGGAAAATGGAAATAAATACATTTTTTTTATTTTATTATTTTTCCCTAACTAAGGGGGTGATAAAGGGGGGTTTGATTTACTATTTATAGCGGGTTTTTATGATTGGCAGCTGTCACGCTAAAAGACGCTTTTTATTGCAAAAAGTAGTTTTTTGCATCGCCACATTTTGAGAGCTATAATTTTTGCATATTTTGGCCCACAGAGTCATGTGAGGTTTTAATTTTTGCGGGACGAGGTGACGCTTTTATTGGTACCATTTTTGAGCACGTGACATTTTTTGATCGCTTTTTATTTCGATTTTTGGGAGGTTAGAATGAACAAAAATCAGCAATTCATGAATTTCTTTTGGGTGAGGCGTTTTTATTGTTCCGCGTGTGGTAAAATTGATAAAGCAGTTTTATTCTTCGGGTCAGTACGATTACGGTAATACCTCATTTATATCATTTTTTTATGTTTTGGCGCTTTTATAGAATAAAAACAATTTTATATAAAAAATAATTATTTTTGCATCGCTTTATTCTGCGAGCTATAACTTTTTTATTTTTTTGCTGATGATGCTGTGTGATGGCTCGTTTTTTGCGGGACAAGATGACGTTTTCAGCGGTACCATGTTTATTTATATCGGTCTTTTTGATTGCGTGTTATTCCACTTTTTGTTCAGCGGTATGATGATAAAGCACTGATTTTTTGCTTCGTTTTTATTTTTTTTTTTTAAGGGGTTCACAAAAGGGGTTAACTAGTGGGACAGTTTTATAGGGGGGGTCGTTACGGACGCGGCGATATCATATATGTGTACTTTTATTGTTTTATTTTTTTTATTTACAATAACTAATGAATTTATTGGGGAATTTTTTTTTTATTTTTTTTTATTTATTTTGGATTTTTTTTTACACATGTTTATTTTTACTTTTTTTTACTTTTTTACTTTGTCCCAGGGTGGGACATCACTGTATTTCATCAGATCGCTGGTGTGACAGTGTGCACAGCACTCTGTCACACCAGCGATGTGACAGGCAGTGCAGGACGCTTCCTCATGCCTGCTCTCAGCAGGCACTGAGGAAGCCGCCTCCCTCCAGGACCCCAGCGCCATCTTGGATCCGGGTCCTGGGAGGGAGGAAGCCCTCAGAGCAGCGCGATCACATCGCGCTGCTCTGAGGGTCTCAGGGAGGCGCGCAGGGAGCCCCCACCCTGCGCGATCCTCCCCTGTGCCCCCAGTACACCGCGATCATGTTTGATCGCGGTGTGCAAGGGGTTAATGTGCCGGGAGCGGTCCGTGACCGCTCCTGACACACAGTCACGGGTGTCAGCTGTGATAATCAGCTGACACCCGGCGGCGATTAGCTGCGCTCCCTCCGGGAGCGCAGCTAATCGCCTATGACGTACTATCCCGTCCATGGTCAGAATGGCACGGGTTTTATGGACGGGATAGTACGTCTAATGTCAGAGAGGGGTTAATGACCGGGCCAATTTTTACAATTCTAACCACTGTCTCTTTATGAGGTTATAACTCTGGAACGCTTCAATGGATCTTCGCGATTCTGAGACTGTTTTCTCGTGACATATTGTACTTCATGTTAGTGGTAAAATTTCTTCGATGTAACTTGCGTTTATTTTTGAAAAAAATGCAAATATGGCAAAAATTTTGAAAATTTTGCAATTTTCAAACTTTGAATTTTTATTCCCTTAAAACAGAGAAATATGTCACACAAAATAGTTAAGAAATAACAAATAACATTTCCCACATGTCTACTTTACATCAGCACAATTTTGGAACCAAAATTTTTTTTGTTAGGAAATTATAAGGGTTAAAAGTTGACCAGCGATTTCTCATTTTTACAACAAAATTTACAAAGCCATTTTTTTAGGGACCACCTCACATTTGAAGTCACTTTGACGGGTCTATATGGCAGAAAATACCCAAAAATGACATGATTCTAAAAACTGCACCCCTCAAGGTACTCAAAACCACATTCAAGAAGTTTATTAACCCTTCAGGTGCTTCACAGGAGCTGAAGCAACGTGGAAGTAAAAAATTAATATTTAACTTTTTAGTCACAAAAATGATCTTTTACAAACTTTTTTTTTATTTTCACAAGAGTAAAAGGAGAAAATGGACAGAAAAAGTTGTTTTGCAATTTCTCCTGAGTACGCCAATACCCCATATGTGGGGAAAACCACTGTTTGGGCGCACGGCAGGGCTCGGAAGGGAAGGAGCGCCATTTGACTTTTTCAAACCAAAATTGGCTGGAATTGAGATTGGACGCCATGTCGCGTTTGGAGAGCCTCTGATGCGCCTAAACAGTGGAAACCCGCCACAAGTGACACCATTTGGAAACTAGACCCCCTATGTAACTTAGCTAGATCTGTTGTGAGCACTTTGAACCCCCAAGTGTTTCACAAAAGTTTATAATGCCTGAGTGTGAAAAAAAAACAATTTTCCACAAAAATTATTTTTTAGTCCCAAATTTTAGATTTTTCCCAAGGAAATTGGACCCCAAAAGTTGTTGTCCAATTTGTCCTGAGTACGCAGATACCCCATATGTGGGGGGGGGAACCGGTTTGGGCGCACAGCAGGGCTTGGAAAGGAAGTAGTAACGTTTTGGAATGCAGACGTTGATGGGGTCATGTTCCGTTTGCAGTGCCCCAGATGAGCCTAAACAGTGGAAACCCCCCACAAGTGACCCCATTTTGGAAACTAGACCCCCTAAGGATCTTATCTAGATCTATGGTGAGCACTTTGAACCCCCAAGTGCTTCACACAAGTTTATAATGCCGGGCATGAAAATAAAAAATCCTATTTTTTTTCCACAAAAATTATCTATTAGTCACCAATTTTTTATTTTTCCAAAGGTAACAGGAAAAATTGGACCACAAAAGATGTTTTCCAATTTGTCCTGAGTATGCGGATACCCCATATATGGGGGAAACCACTGTTTGGGCGCACGGCAGAGCTCTGAATGGAAGGAGCACCATTTGACTTTTTCCAACCAAAATTGGCTGGAATTGATATTGGACGCCATGTTGCATTCGGAGAGCCCCTGATGTGCCTAAATAGTGGAAACCCTCACAAGTGACCCCATTTTGGAAACTAGACCCCCTAAGTAACTTATCTAGATCTGTGGTGAGCAATTTGAACCCCCAAGTGCTTCACACAAGTTTATAACGTAGAGCCATAAAATTCAAAAATCATATTTTTTCCACAAAAATGATCTTTTCACCCCAATTTTTATTTTCCCAAGGGTAACAAGACTCCAAAAGGTATTGTGCAATTTGTCCTGAGTACGCTGATACCCAATATGTGGGGGTAAACCACTGTTTGGGTGCATGGCAGAGCTTGGAAGGAAAGGAGCGCCGTTTGACTTTTTCAACGCAGAATTGGCTGGACGCCACGTCGTGTTTGGAGAGCTCCTGATCTGCCTAAACAGTGGAAACCCCCGACAAATGACTCCATTTTGGGAACTAGACCCCTCAAGGAACTTATCTAGATGTGTGGTGAGAACTTTGAACCCCCAGGTGTTTCACTAAAGTTTATAACGCCCGAGAATGAAAATAAAAAAATCATATTTTTTTCCACAAACATGGTCTTTTAGTCCCCAACTTTTTTTTTCCCAAGGGTAACAGGAAAAACTGGACCCCAAAAGTTGTTGTCCAATTTGTCCTGAGTACGCTGATACCCAATATGTGGGAGAAAACTACTGTATGGGCACATGTCGAGGCTCGGAAGGAAGTAGTGACGTTTTGGATTGTAGACTTTAATGGAATGGTCTGCGGGCGTCATGTCGCATTTGGAGAGCCCCTGATGTGCCTAACAGTGGAAACCCCCCACAAGTGACCCCATTTTGGAAAATAGACCCCACAAGGAACTTATCTAGATGTGTGTTGAGCACTTTGAACCCTGAAGTGCTTCACAGAAGTTTATGACGTACAGCCGTAAAAATAAAAAATCATTTTTTTTTACAAAAATGATTTTTTTTCGCCCCTAACATTTTATTTTCACAAGGGTAAAAGGAGAAATTGGACCCCTAAAGTTGTTGTCCAATTTGTCCTGAGTACCTTGATACCCAATATGTGGGATAAAACTACTGTATGGGCACACGTCGGGGCTCGGAAGGGAAGTAGTGACGTTTTGGATTGCAGACTTTGATGGAATGGTCTGCCGGCGTCATGTCACATTTGGAGAGCACCTGATGTGCCTAAACAGTGGAAACCCCCCACAAGTGACCCCATTTTGGAAAATAGACCCCACAAGGAACTAATCTAGATGTGTGGTGAGCGTTATGACCCCCCAAGTGCTTCACAGAAGTTTATAACGTACAGCTGTAAAAACAAAAAAATCCTTTTTCTTTTACAAAAATGATATTTTCGCCCCCAATTTTTTATTTTCCCAAGGGTAACAGAAGAAATTGGACACCAAGAGTTATTGTGCAATTTGTTCTGAGTACACTGATACCCCATGTGTGGGGGTAAACTACTGTTTGGGCGCATGGCAGAGCTCAGAAGTGAAGGAGCACCGTTTGACTTTTTCAATGCAGAATTGGCTGGAATTAAGATCAGACGCCATGTCACATTTGGAGAGCCCCTGATGGTGCCTAAACAGCGGAAACCCCCCAATTTTAACTCCAACCCTAACCCCAACACACCCCTAACCCTAGTCCCAACCCTAACCATAACCCTAACCCTAACACACCCCTAACCCTAATCCCAACCCTAACCCTAACCCTAACTTTAGGCGCAACCCTAACCCTAATGGGAAAATTGAAATAAATACATTTTTTTAATTTTATTATTTTTCGCTAACTAAGGGGGTGATAAAGGGGATTTGATTTACTATTTATAGCGGGTTTTTATGATTGGCAGCTGTCACACGCTAAAAGACGCTTTTTATTGCAAAAATAGTTTTTGTATCACCACATTTTGAGAGCTATAATTTTTGCATGTTTTGGCCCACAGAGTCATGTGAGGTCTTATTTTTTGCGGTACGAGTTGACGTTTTTATTGGTACCATTTTTGAGCACGTGACATTTTTTGATCGCTTTTTATTTTGATTTTTGGGAGGTTAGAATGAACAAAAATCAGCAATTCATGAATTTCTTTTGGGGGGGCGTTTATACCATTCCACGTGTGGTAAAATTGATAAAGCAGTTTTATTCTTCGGGTCAGTACGATTACGGTGATACCTCATTTATATCATTTTTTTAGGTTTTGGCGCTTTTATACAATAAAAACAATTTTATATAAAAAATCATTATTTTTGCATCGCTTTATTCTGCGAGCTATAACTTTTTTATTTTTTTGCTGATGATGCTCTATGGTGGCTCGTTTTTTGCGGGACAAGATAACGTTTTCAGTGGTACCATGTTTATTTATATCGGTCTTTTTGATCGCGTGTTATTCCACTTTTTGTTTGGCTGTATGATGATAAAGCATTCATTTTTTGCTTTGCTTTTTTTTTTAAGGGGTTCACTAAAGGGGTTAACTAGTGGGAAAGTTTTATAGGGGGGGTTGTTACAGACGCGGCGATACCAAATATGTGTATTTTTATTGTTTTGTTTTGTTTTTATTTACAGGAAGAATTTTATTTATTGGGGAATTTTTTTTTCCTTTATTTTGAAATTTTTTTTTTACACTTGTGATTTTGATTTTTTTTCCTTTTTTACTTTGTCCCAGGGTGGGACATCACAGTATTTTATCAGATCGCTAGTGTGACAGTGTGCACAGCACTCTGTCACACCAGCAATCGCTCTGGCACTGCTGCAGGCTTCTCAGTGCCTGCTCTCAGCAGGCACTGAGGAAGCCGCCTCACTGCAGGACCCAGCAGCCATCTTGGATCTGGGGTCCTGTAGGGAAGAGGCCTATCGCGCTGCTCTGAGGGCCTCAGGGGAGCATGCAGGGAGCCCCCTCCCTACGCGATTCTCCCCTGTGCCCCTGGTACACCGTGATCATGTTTAATCGCGGTGTGCCAGGGGTTAATGTGCCGGGAGCGGTCCGTGACCGCTCCTGGCACATAGTGCTGGGTGTCAGCTGTGATAATCAGCTGACACCCGGCGGCGATCAGCTGCGGTCCCCCCGGGAGCGCAGCTGATCGCCTTGGACGTACTATCCCGTCCATGGTCAGAATGGCACGGGTTTTATGGACGGGATAGTACGTCCGATGGCAGAGAGGGGTTAAAATCGCAGTGGAAGAACCCCTCCAAGACAAAATAGAGATACTGCAGGAGAATTCGACGGCTGTCACCCGACGACTAGAGGATCACATTGGCCAGCTGACAAAGGAAATGTGCACGTGGGAAGAGTGAGCCGACAGTTTCCGCCAGGTAGAAGCGCATGTCCAAAGCTTGGAGAAAGAGTGCTATGAGGTCTGTCAACAGCTGGTGAATGAGAGGTTGAAGGTGTCCAGCATGGAAGTCACCAACTCCCCGCAGCGGGATCAGGTGCATTGCCAGGAGGCTGAGCTATCGTCAGTCAAGTAGCAGCTGGAAATGACCTGCGGCAACAAAGAGCATGAGTTCCAGGATCTCGCCAAAGAGGTGTCTACGGAGAAGGAAAAGTGGTAGATTTACAGGCCGAGGTAAAGCATCTGAAAGAACAGAAGTCTGAGGAAACCGCGGCTTGGAGTCTGGGAGCGAGAACAGCGATTCTTCAGAGAGTCCAGCAGAGACTCTAGAGGTGGTCGAGGATGATGGGCGGAAGACCCAAGAGAAAGTGGAACCTGTTGAGGAAGAAGCAGGTAGAACACTGAAGCGGCAGAGAATGGGTGGGCAAACTGGCCCCTCTGAAAATGTAATTAAGGAAGTCATGGTATACGACACGTGCTAGCCAAAAGAGAGCAGGATCACGAAATAGAGATGCTTAAAGAGACCGTAAAAAAGCATGTTGAACGAGAAAGGGTCCTGAGACAAGCGGCTGAGCACAGAGTGGATGCGCTGGAGAAGGGAGTCTCTGAGCTCAGAGGTCATCTGTCAATGTGTCAAACCATGAACACAGCCATATGGGAAGATATGGAAGTGATAAGAGGTCTTCTGCAAGAGAAGTTGGTGGTCGCAGATTTACAGTGGCAGAGCCCGGGGGGTAATAAGGCGGAGCTGCAAATGCCCATCTTGGCGAAGAGTCTTGACGAGTGTAAAGCTCAGGGAGAGTCTGCACTAAGAGCTGAACCAGACAATCTCCTGGCAGATGTCTTGATGGAAGTGTCCGAGGCAAAGCGGGAGCCATTTGTCTATGAAGAGAATGAGACTTTGCTCTTCAAGTGCGTGGTAGAGGTACTCGAGGACGCACGAGAAGCTTGTGCCAGTGAGGGTGTGCATGAGGCCTTCAAAAATCAGAAGAGTGTAGTGTGCACTGGACTCCTGAGACTCAGCAGTTGGTCATACTGTCGACTAGGGAAGTCACAGTGAAGTGGGTGGCTGTCCTGAGGGATATGCATCTACAATGCCTCCACACGAAACAGATGATCATGGTGAGGAATAAGGAAACCTCTCGACGTCTGTAGCATGCCAGGGAAGCCAAAGGTGGCTGGGCTTTGTGGAAGACATCGTTTGGGTGCCCAGAAGTCTGGTGAGAAGAGTCATTGGGAGACGTGGAAAGGTGATGCAAGAACACGTGAATAGATCCGGTGTGTCAAGAGTGCGGATTCCGGCTGAGGACGAAGCCCAGGTCGTGGGTGAAGATGGGATGGTCATATTCCTCGGATCCATGGAGAGCCTTGGGAATATCCGGATGCTCCATGAGTATCGCGTCGCGTACCTGAAAGAGGTAGAGCAGCCAACACTTGAGAGGGAGCAGATCAACAGAGGGCTGCAGGAAATGGGAAGAAGATGGCCGCCACCTTCTACTTGCAGTATAGAGAGGCGAAGAGGTTCGCTTAAGACTGGAAGTCCTCAAGCTGGAGCTAATAGAGGACATAGGTACAAATGGAAGGACTGCTCTCAGGGCAATAAAGACCATGGGAGAAATGGCCAGCAGACAGATAACAGAAAGTGGCCTGATGGAAGAGGTAGAAGCAATGATGCCTCAGTTGGCTCAGGGCTGAGTGACCTAAGTGGGAGACCTGGTAGCGGATGTAGTGACAAAGGGTCAGACTCAGATCAGCCAGTAGGCTCGACTGGATGGTGGACTCATGACCACAACAACCGTGGGAGGTGGCTATGAAAAGAGAGGTCGCGTGAAGAGGTACTCTTGGAAAGTGGGTTGACTAGAAAGGGTCCATACTGACCGCTGGGGGCGGGGGAGACCTAAAAAAGGTGTGATGCTGAATGATGCCCAAAACCGACTGAGACGGTGCTCTCGACTTGTAGGGCAAGGTGACATGGATGCCCGGTCTCGAGGTCCCTGATGTGTGACAAATGTTCAACCCCACTAGTTTGAACAGAGGGGGGGTATATGATGCAGTGACCCATGCTGCAGCTAGGGGGTGCTATATGTGCTCCTCAAGATATGCCTGGAGGCATAATTGTGATGGTAAAACAGTGCCAGGCGTTGTTGTGAAGGGCCGGTATGTGTTGCAGAAGTCCTCTGTGCTGTAAGCCAAGTAATGTTGTTCTGGGACTTGTAGTCCACAAGAGTTTTGTTTACTAGGGAGGCTTACAGGGGTAGTCGGAGAGCTGGGCAGGACTGACTAACCACACATACACTGCCCACTTGTGGCTGTGAGTTTGAGGACCTGCAGTGATATCACGATCACGTGACCAGTCCATGTGATGTTACCTCACCTGTGGGTGTGGTTAGAGGCTACCTAATGGAGCCTGTGTGTTTGGCACATGGAACAGTGCTGGCTGGTCTGAGTCAGAGGAAGGAGGTCTGTGAGATACCTCCGGAGTGGACGGTCTGACAACCATGATTGATACTGACTGGGATCAGTGACAGACTATGTTTATTCTATAGAAAGTGTTTGTGGGATACCTCTGAGGATAAAAGGCATCCGGGAACCTGTGTGGCCAACACCAAAAGGTAACGGACCCGAATCTGTGTCATGCTGACCGGGGTCAGTGAGAGACTGTGTTCAGGCTATTATAGAGCCTGCGTGCTGGACATGGCACAGCCGGTGTGCCCACAGGCCTGAGAGAGCAGAGCTCTACTATGGACATAAAGGGGTCATCTGTCTGATGTAAGACTGTTTGCCTCGTGTACCTGTTACAACGGTTTATGAAGAAAATAAACCACATAGACTGTGTTTAAAAGAAAGATCGTTCCTGTGTGCCTGAATATCACAGCCAAGCGAGTGTTCCCTAAACCCGTGCAGTGAGCGCTGCACTACAATACATCTACTATATAATCGTCTAATTCTGTCTTTCTGTAACGGAAATCCCGCGTCGCTGATTGGTCGCGCCCAGCTGGACATGACCAATTAGCGACAGGCGCAGTCCGGCCGCGAATTGGCGCAGGATTTGAACCACGCACGCCACCGCTATCGTCGGGAGATCAGCGGCGGGTCATCTCCTGCCGCATGGAGGTCAGCGGCGACGCAGCCGGGTGATGGCCGGTGCCAGCCGGTCATCTCCAGGCTGCTTGCAGCGGAAGTTCACTGATCAACGGCCTCCACGTAAACTCCAGCAGCAGCCTCCACGTACACCACACCAGCAGCCTCTATATACCGCAGCAGCAGCCTCCACATATACCCCAGCAGCAGCAGCCTCCACATATACCCCAGCAGCAGCAGCAGCAGCCTCCACATATACCCCAGCAGCAGCAGCCTCCACATATGCCCCAGCAGCAGCAGCCTCCACATATACCCCAGCAGCAGCAGCCTCCACATATACCCCAGCAGCAGCCTCCACATATACCCCAGCAGCAGCAGCCTCCACATATACCCCAGCAGCAGCCTCCACATATACTCCAGCAGCAGCCTCCACATATACCCCAGCAGCAGCAGCCTCCACATATACCCCAGCAGCAGCAGCCTCCACATATACCCCAGCAACAGCAGCCTCCACATATACCCCAGCAACAGCAGCCTCCACATATACCCCAGCAGCAGCCTCCACATATACCCCAGCAGCAGCAGCCTCCACATATACCCCAGCAGCAGCAGCCTCCACATATACTCCAGCAGCAGCCTCCACATATACTCCAGCAGCAGCCTCCACATATACCCCAGCAGCAGCAGCCTCCACATATACCCCAGCAGCAGTCTCTATATACCCCAGCAGCAGCAGCCTCCACATATACCCCAGCAGCAGCAGCCTCCACATATACTCCAGCAGCAGCCTCCACATATACTCCAGCAGCAGCCTCCACATATACCCCAGCAGCAGCAGCCTCCACATATACCCCAGCAGCAGCCTCCACCTACACCCCAGTAGCAGCCTCTATATACACATATTCTAGAATACCTGATGTGTTAGAATCGGGCCACCATGTAGTATATATATATATATATATTTATCCATGCATACATCCTGCATGTGTGTTTGCAGGTGTATTTCTGCATGCAAGCACAGGGCAGTGTCGGTATATATATATATATATATATATATATATATATATATATATACATATATATATATGAGCCGTGCACTTTCTGCTGCTGTCTGCGTACACTACTATCGCACCGTTCTGGCTGATGTGCCCTGTATACACAGCAGGGGATGATAACATCCATCTATTTCCATCTTCACCCACTCGTCCAAGAAAGTGTTAACGCTGAGGCTTCCCCCGATGTTCCCATTGGTCTGCGATGACATCATATCTCCAGAATAGCCCTGCAATGTGCTGCAGCAGATGGTGACATCACTCCCATCATCCGCTCCTTCCTGGCAGCTTCTGCATCGCTGCCTCCAGCAGCCCCTCACAGTGAGACCCCCTCTCATTCTGCTCACATCCCATCACCGGCGACGTCCGCTGCATATTAATGGGGATTACTGCACGCCCCGACCGGCTGCATTACTATTACTCATCCCCGGTGATGTCACCGCAGAAAAGTGACCTCATGCTCAGTGCGGACCCCCGACCACATATAGGGGCTCAGTGACTGTAATGCTTCAGCCCATCATTTCCTGAGCAAGTGAATGGCATCTATTACTCCCTGTTATCAGCCAATCAGAGCTAGGAAGAGAAAGGCTGTGTGATAAATGAATGCACTCTATTACTCCCTGTTATCAGCCAATCAGAGCTGGGAAGAGAACGGCTGTGTGATAAATGAATGCACTCTATTGTCCTCTGATATCAGTCATTCCAAGCCTGGACGAGACGAATTTAAGGCAGGTGTATCACAACTATTGTTCTCTGTTATCAGCCACTTTGAACACAGAGGCCCCGGCTGGAAGTGCAGAACACTCCCCGATCCCCATGATCGCTGCTCCACAGTCACAAATGGCAGATTTTCCGGGGCACTTGCCCTTTAACTGTCTCAATATACTCTCTGTGACATTTGCCATTCTCACAATCTCTGCTTGCTGTCAGTGATTGGATTCCTTCTTCCTTTGATCCCGGAGGTGTAGAGTTTGTTACGGTCCAGTGACCAGAGCGCTCCATTGTAACGCACCTGCAGCTGTGTGACTATCTGGAAGACTGACCCCCCCCCCCACTCCGCTGCGCTACTTGGACCACCATTCATCATCTATGTGATGCGACATTTTCGCTGCCGCCTGAGTTTATATCTCTGGATCTTGGGCTTTATCTCAACTTTTGAGAGAACTTGAACCATCCATTTATTTAAGACCTAACACTAACTACAGACCCATCTGACCCCCTCGGTGACATCCACCGCACGATTGCAAGGGATGTGCACACTTATGTTACGGAGCGGGCTCGGGAGTTGAGCCTGCCCCATACAGTGCAGGTGCCATCTGTGCTATACAGCCAACATCCATGTACAGCTACTGTGATCGGAGCAAGTTCTGATCGCAACCGTTTAACCATTTAGGTGCCACAGTTTTATTGTGAAAGTGACATTTAGGAATGGTGCTGGGGATCGGCTTCCAATGCTGATTGCTTACATGTCGACCATGTTACTGCTCCTATGAAGCCGTAATAGTGCAGCATCGCAGTGTATTGTACAGGCGATCACTGGGAGGGGGCTAATAGAAAATGTATAAAAACCATAACAGATTATAAAAAAAACAATCAAACAAAAAATACCCAGAAAAGATAACAGTTTTAATCCCCCCTTCTCCTGTAATCTATTGTGTAGCCCAGCTGCGCTTGGAGCCACATTTACCCAGGAGGATGCACCAAAGGTAAACCCACACGCACCTGATATTCATTCACAGCTTCACCAATCCCGAATAGCCACCAGAGGGAGCCCTTGAAGAGTATGTATATGAGTCGCACACATCAAGTGGTGTGGGTTCCAGGGCTATGGGGTACTCGGCACCGAGCCCATGGAAGTCTATGGGGAATGTCACTGGCAGCAGAGCTCGGTCCGTGGCCCTGGGCGCTCATACAAAGGGGGATATTTACAGGGGATTGTTAATTGTTCGTGACGCCACCTGTGGTTTCTGATCTGATTGACCAGCGCTGCAGGGTAGATCTCTGAGGGGATGTTATGGCAGCTAGATGTTAAGTCCCCCACAGGTGGGACTGGTCCCTCAAAGTCTATGGTGGTGATGCAGGGTGCAGATAAGAAGTCAGTCAACACAATGCAGTCTGTTTCCATACCTTTACTTGTAGATGTTGCAGGTATGTCCCGGGAAGCTGGTCAGGTTGGAGAATGCACATTCAGGGAATTGCTGAGCAGGTTTGAGGCCTCCTTTATCCTTAATGTGTGTGAGTACAACTTGCATAAAGTCAAGTGCAACTCTTCCAATAGCAACTGCGCCCGGCCAACATTGTGGTGGAGCCTTCTATGTCTCTGATTATCAGATGATGAAAGAACTAAGTCCTTACTTTTGCAGGGTCCTGCTCAAAGTCCTTGTTCTCCCTGACTCCGGTTACGTATCAGCGCTTAGGGCTACCTTCTGCGACTTGAAGTCCAGCAAGGCCTCCGGTTTTCCTATCACCAGCCGTGAAGTACTAGCAATGCTTCGGACCCCGGTGTCCGGTTAAACTGAGTGAGGGTGATCTATCACCTTAGTCACTCTTTCTTCTCCACTCGCCTGTCGCCCTGCTCTCGCCCTTAACATAAGCACGGGTAGCAGTGGGTGTAGTTGTCAGCTTTCCTTCAGAGCTCACTGACCTGACTCAGTTGACTCGATGCTATAACTGCTGTGATTCCCTTCTTTCTTTCCTTCACAGAACTCTGTCCAGAGCAGCTCACAGGACGATTCGTCAGACTGTATATGTGTAGCCCTGGTGTGAAGGCACACGCAGTACCCTGGAGGATGTGTGGAGAGATAGCAGTTCAATGCTCAATGAACATTCATTTCAACACGCACTTAGACACGTCCTTAGGGTATTTAGCCATTCGTCAGGGAGTGTTCAGTGTTCATTCAGTTCAGTCATTCAGTCAGCAGTCTAGCCTGGACGTGGAGGGAGGAAGTAGTCCAGCCTGGGTCTGTGTGCAGTTCAGAGAAGTGGAGGCCAGTAGAGGGAAGCAAGATCACCTCAGCCTGGTCAGAGCTGTGCCCCACTGGCAGACAGACTGAGACACCTATTGAGAAAGAGGAGTGATTTTGCAGATACTTCAGTCTCCTGTCCCAAGGACAGTGAAGGTTCAGAGACGTGCTCCTGCCTAGAGGATTACTGAGATTCTGTCGACAAGCTCTGGAAGGAAGTTAAGAAAGAGATTGACTTATATAACCTTTGAAGTGAGAAATGCTTATGCTACAAGCGCGGACAAGGCGAAAGGCACAGTGGTAGGAATTCTGAGTGCTATAGGATTGGAGAAGTCCTGCACATTGTCACCGGTCACTGGGGACCGAAGCACCACTATAGCTTCACGCATGGTGGTAGAAAAACCAGAGGCTTACTGGACCTTAGGTAACAGCAAGCAGCCCCTGGAGTGTCGGTACGTAACTGGGGTCAGGGGGAGTGAGAACCTTGAGCCTGATCAGCAAGAATAGGAACTCAGCTCTCTCACAGGAAGGCTCCGACCACAAAACTGACCGGGCAGTACAGCTTTGTAATAGCTGGAGTTTATAGAGGGAACTACGCTTTATGCTGGTTGGACTCATCTTTGTGAAAGTAAAGGAGGCCCCTAACTTGTCCAGCTGCTACCTCGAAACACATCCTCCATTGGATCAGCCTCCCTGGGACCTGCCTTACCATCTTGCAAGTAAAAAAGGTATGGAAAGACGCTGATGTGTGAGACTGTGTTATTTGATTGCATCCCTGCACAACCCCACCATAACCATCGACCTGAGGGAAGAGTCCCACCTGTAGGGGACCCGACATCTAGCTGCCTCACCATCCCCTCAGAGATCTACAGCAGCGCTGGTACAAATTACCAGAGACTACAGGTGGCGTCACGAACTGTAAATATATCTATCCCCTGTAAATATTCCCCCAATATACGCCAGACCGCCAGGGCCACAGACCGAGCCACCGCTACCTGTGACATCCCCATAGACTTCCATGGGCTCGGCTCTGAGTACCCCATTGCCCTGGTAACCCACAATTGTGGTGGCGGGTCGACACACAAATTTGGCGTCACGAACAGGATGCGAAACTCGCAAAATTGCGAGCCCTGTGTGCCTATGGAGTTGTTTTTGTGAAAAGGACTGTTTGCACTTTTGGCGCCAAAAATCGCCATCTTTGTCGCCATATTCGCGCCCTCAGGCGCTGGAGAAGAAGGTGGGCGTACCTTCGTGGGCGTGTACCCCCCTGTGGCGCGAAGAAAATGCCTGCCCTCTCAAAGTGCTATTACAATATGCGATCCTGCCCTACAGCAAAAGAGGTCCGCCTCCTCTTCACCTTCCCTGCGAAGAGGAGGAGACGCAAACCCTGCCTCCACGGAAGAGACCGGACGTCTCTGGTGGAAGAGGAAAGAGAGTTCTGGAACATCATGGAAGCAGGACGTGTGCAGCCGAGCAGGGAAGCGGAGGAAGGCAGGCCCCGTTCCCCAGCCAAGCTGCCACTAGAACCGGAACCATCCGTGGTCCTGCCCCTGCAGCAAGCATTGCTGGAGATTAAAGAGGAGAATGCACGACTGAAAAAGATGGTCCAGCACCAACCTGGATTTGAGGAGATTGAGAGACGCCGACGTAACCTGATGCAGTGGCGACTGTGGAACGCGGTGTCCTCTCCTCTCGACGATCCCCCACGACTGGAGTTACCAAAACTTCTGCTGCCCAAGGCAAAGGAGCAACCGGAGGCTATCTCCAAAAGTACCGATCCTGATCCCACCGAGGAAGCGGTGGAGGCGAAGGAGGTTGAGGAGGTACCGCCAGTTCCGTAACGCCCGCCCGGCCAGGAGGCCGCAGCAGATGATCGATCCCCGGCAGGGACACCGGAGGGGTCCTGTCCGTCATTACCAGATGTGGACTGGGACGAGATGGCGCGCCTGGATGACGTCGCCTACACCGCCCAGTGGGAACGTGAGTGGCAGCGTCGCGACGAGAAACAGCAACGCCGGCAGGAGGAAGAACAGGAGGCTCAGCGCAACCGACAGCGGCAGCATGCAGAGCTGATCGCGGACAAGGAAAGTGTCCGTAGAGAAAAAGGTACTCTGAGGGAACCGCGGCGGCAGGGGTGTGTGACAGAGTTCCAGCTCCGGAAGGGCTGGGGCTTCATCAGAGAACCGGGCCTCTACCCAGGGGTCTTTGTCAGCAGACGTGATGTAGAATCCCACCTACCGCAAGGCCATCCCGGGAGGGACCTAATTAATGGAGACATTGTCACCTATACACGACACTGGGGTATGAAGGGATGGTATGCCCTTAATGTCACAATCGTCCGTGACCCCGTCCCTGGCGCAGGTAACGTCACCACTACCGCAGCGTCCCCGTCTCCAGCTCAAACAGCATCAGACCGTGCCCCAGCATCGCCCCCTGTAGGCTCCTCGCAAATGGAAGAAACATCTGTATACTCTTCATTATCTTCTCCTACTACATCGCAATCTGCGACTCATTCTACATCGCAATCAGCGGTCTACATGACGACGCGCACAGCGACTATTTCTGCATCGCAAGAGCAAGTGGCTATTACTGTAACGCAGACAGCGTCTCATAAAGTGAAAGCACCCGTTGCGCCCCTAGAGGTTCGTACAAGAACTGTAGCGACCCAGACTCTGATAGCAGGTCACGACTTATTAGTCCTGGGATCTAGGGACCATCGCATTGTTCCAGCCCCCGGGGTGGAAAATGTAGTTGAAATAATTAAACAGTAAAAACCGGTAAGATCCAGACAGGGGTCTACCATATGTAACGTTGTAGAAAGTTTGAGAATTTTTGCCAGTTTTGCACTTTATTGCCAGAGATAATTTCTATGTTTTTCTATAATGAGTAGAATGCCCGGCTGGGTACTAGAGTAAAAAAAAAGTTGAAAATTTAATGCATATTAGAAATGTATTTATATATGTGTCTTTTCCTTATCGTGTTTCATAATGGACTGAGAGGATGAGGACTGTGCCAGCCCAGAACTTATCCTGTAAATAGTTGCGCTTCGGTGCACAATATTGGGTTTACATAAAACCACCTCAACTACCTCTGAATAATAAAACCCGTGTGGTGTGGCACTGAGTGAGGTCTGCATTCATATGTCCTGCAGCCCACCCAGGACCCACGTTGAAGGTTTGGTGCGGGTCCTTCACAAGAATCTTGCTGTTTATTATATGAACATGTCTATTTAATATTTTGTATTTTTCTATATGTAATGTTTTGTTTTGCAACGTTCAAGAGATCCTTACCTCCCGGATGGGACGAGTTAATGTTTAATGTTAATGCATAAACAAAATTTCTGTCTCTTTGTATTTTACAGCCCGGGAGTGCTGTCTTTTACCATGGGGGAATGGGTAGCCCTGGTGTGAAGGCACACGCAGTACCCTGGAGGATGTGTGGAGAGATAGCAGTTCAATGCTCAATGAACATTCATTTCAACACGCACTTAGACACGCCCTTAGGGTATTTAGCCATTCGTCAGGGAGTGTTCAGTGTTCATTCAGTTCAGTCATTCAGTCAGCAGTCTAGCCTGGACGTGGAGGGAGGAAGTAGTCCAGCCTGGGTCTGTGTGCAGTTCAGAGAAGTGGAGGCCAGTAGAGGGAAGCAAGATCACCTCAGCCTGGTCAGAGCTGTGCCCCACTGGCAGACAGACTGAGACACCTATTGAGAAAGAGGAGTGATTTTGCAGATACTTCAGTCTCCTGTCCCAAGGACAGTGAAGGTTCAGAGACGTGCTCCTGCCTAGAGGATTACTGAGATTCTGTCGACAAGCTCTGGAAGGAAGTTAAGAAAGAGATTGACTTATATAACCTTTGAAGTGAGAAATGCTTATGCTACAAGCGCGGACAAGGCGAAAGGCACAGTGGTAGGAATTCTGAGTGCTATAGGATTGGAGAAGTCCTGCACATTGTCACCGGTCACTGGGGACCGAAGCACCACTATAGCTTCACGCATGGTGGTAGAAAAACCAGAGGCTTACTGGACCTTAGGTAACAGCAAGCAGCCCCTGGAGTGTCGGTACGTAACTGGGGTCAGGGGGAGTGAGAACCTTGAGCCTGATCAGCAAGAATAGGAACTCAGCTCTCTCACAGGAAGGCTCCGACCACAAAACTGACCGGGCAGTACAGCTTTGTAATAGCTGGAGTTTATAGAGGGAACTACGCTTTATGCTGGTTGGACTCATCTTTGTGAAAGTAAAGGAGGCCCCTAACTTGTCCAGCTGCTACCTCGAAACACATCCTCCATTGGATCAGCCTCCCTGGGACCTGCCTTACCATCTTGCAAGTAAAAAAGGTATGGAAAGACGCTGATGTGTGAGACTGTGTTATTTGATTGCATCCCTGCACAACCCCACCATAACCATCGACCTGAGGGAAGAGTCCCACCTGTAGGGGACCCGACATCTAGCTGCCTCACCATCCCCTCAGAGATCTACAGCAGCGCTGGTACAAATTACCAGAGACTACAGGTGGCGTCACGAACTGTAAATATATCTATCCCCTGTAAATATTCCCCCAATATACGCCAGACCGCCAGGGCCACAGACCGAGCCACCGCTACCTGTGACATCCCCATAGACTTCCATGGGCTCGGCTCTGAGTACCCCATTGCCCTGGTAACCCACAATTGTGGTGGCGGGTCGACACATATACACGCTGTAGCTCCGAGAGTCACCTTCCACGCTCTTAGGGAACACAGGCAGCTTGTTCTGAGATAACAGATTCAGTCTTTCTCTCTCCTGTCTCTGACAGGAATCCTCTCACTCTGGTGTCCTGAGGAGATCTCATCTGTCCCTCACAGCTTGTCTGAGGTAACTGCCGTTCTGATCTCTTCTCTGAGGTAAAACCAACAACTAGACTAGCTGTCTGGCTAGAATGCCTACTGCTGCATTTCTCCACGCCCCTAAATACCTGAATTTAAGGGGCTCCCTCTGGTGGCTCCTGGGAAATGTGTGAGATGTGAATGAATATCAGGCTTCACAATTACCTTTCCTGTGCATTTTCCAGGAGACATGTGTGCCACGAGCAGCTGGGCCACACATATATATATAAGGATGGTGGAGCCACAGCAGTGAAGATTAGCCTGAGAGCTGGGAGAGGTCAGTCTGAAGGGTATGCCACACTAAACAATATCGCTAACGGGATCGCTAAAAAACGTCACTATTTAGCGATCCCGTTAGCGATATTGTTCAGTGCGGCAGCTTCCAGCGACGAGCTTCCTGCTGTGATCTCGCTCGTCGCTGGAATCGTTCCGGACCCTATTTCATCGCTGGCGCTCCCGCTGGGTAAGTATCTAATCGCTGTGTGGCACCTTTTCTTAGCGATTTAGTGGTACTTTTGTACCGCTAAAGTCGTTAAGAAGATCGCTAACGGCGATAGCGTCGTTAACTATATCGCTAAATGTGGCCGCATTTAGCGATATAGAAACAATCCCGCTAGCGATCGCATTAGTATGCAACGCTAACGAGATCGCTAGCGGGATAGCTTAGTGTGGCAGTACCTTAAGTCTAGACGGCAGTGAGATCAGATTACCTCAGAACCTTGAAAGACTGTTTTGTTCCCTTGGAGTGTGGAAAGTTAGCTCTAGTTTTGTGACGCAGCACCGAGCTCCCCAGCGATATCGCTGTGTGTGACATTCAGCGACGATCAGCCCCCCTGCCGGGTATCGCTGATCGTCGCTGAATGTCCTGGACATTTTTTTGATCGCTGGTCTCCCGCTCACAGGCACGCATCGCTGCGTGTTACAGGCGGGAGACCTGATGCAGGGAGCTGGTAACCAAGGTACACAGCGGGTTTCCAGGCGCGGGGCTGTGCCTAGAAACCCGCTGTGTACCTTTGATACCAGCGCCCTGATGCAGGGAGCTGGTAACCAAGGTACACATCGGGTTTCCAGACACCGCACAGCGCCTGGAAACCCGCTGTGTACCTTGGTTACCAGCTCCCTGCATCAGGGCGCTGGTATCCAAGGTACACTGCGGGTAACTAAGCGATGTTATCCGCAGTGTCGCTGTCCCAGATCGCTGCCTGAGCTACCTGTTTGGCAGCTCAGCAGCGATAATATAGCGATACACCAGCGATCCTGATCGTTGTCGGGATCGCTGGTGTATCGCTATGTGAGACCCGGGCTTTAGAGTGTGGAAAGTTAGCTCTTGAAGTGTGCACAGATCAGTTAGACGGAAGGACCTGATAGCTGCTTCAGACAGAGCATTACAAGGAGAAGAGGGAAAGGGAACAGCAGTGATTGAAAGACTGAAGACTACAGCTTGAGCTTAGTTCACTGTGTGGAGGCCAGTAATAGTGGAGGAAGATAGCCACTTCAGCCTGGTCAGAACTGAGTCAACTGAGTGTAGTTTCAGTGAGCAAGCGTGCCGACGCTTTGAGAGCGGTGAAGAGAAAGAAGAATCAGCTATCTACTGCTAGTGTGCTTATGTTAAGGGTCGGAGTAGGACGAAAGGCGAGTGGAAGGGAAAAGAGAGTGACAGAGGTTGAAACAGCATTGATCGCTTACCTCTACTCTGAACAACCGGACACCGGGTCCGAGCTTGCTAGCATCTACACGACTAGTAGGAGATACCGGAGACCCTGTCGGACTTCAAGTCGCAGGGGCCCACAAGTGCTGATACGTAACCGGGGTCAGGAAGAACAGCAGTCTGGTCAGCGCAACCATTAGAGACTAAGTTCTATCCAAGAGAAGGCTCCACCACAAAGTCAGCCGGGCGTATAGCTGAAGACAGAGTTAGACTTCGTTTCATACAGGTCATAAACTCACACATACAGGAGTACGGAGGCCCTACACCTACTCAGTGGGATTACTGGACGTGCATCCTCCACCCTGCCAGCTTCCCGGGACGTGCCTGCAATTACCATCAGTAAAGGTACAGAAAGAGACTTTCGTGTGTGTGTCTGCCTTATTACTCCTGCGACTGAAAGCCCCTTCTCCGTCCTGCACCCCAACACCGCCATCTACCCTAAGGGACCCAGTCTTGCCTGTGGAAGACTTAACACCTTGCTGCCCAGTAACAACCCCTCAGAGGATCTACCCTGCAGCGCTGGTCACCCTGACCAGGTACCACAGGTGGCGTCACGAACAAACTGTACATACTTTAATCCCCTGTAAATACCCCCCCTTTTAGTGAGCGCCCAGGGCCACGGACCGAGCTGCGCTACCCGTGACATCCCCCATTGAAGTGAACGGGCTCAGTGCCGAGTACCCCACAGGCCCTGGCTGTGCGACTCACTATGATGCCAATACAGTGGAATGCATAATGCAAGAGGGGCGCTGGTATGGGGTCCCACTGACTCACGAGCCCCATAACGCCCCCGTTTGGCCTGCTGCTATTAGTGGCATGTCACTGGGGCCCTAGACAGCTGCCTAGTCTGCCTTCCCGTAACGCCGGCCCTGGCCGCAAGTCTCTTCTTGACGTAGTCTATTAAAGCCCATTGAGCCTCCAACGCACCAACCGGCCCCCTCACAACCTGTAATCCTAGTCCCAGCCGATACCGGTACTATAGATGATAGCTGGGTGCAGATTCTGGTTCTGACCAGCGTCAGCCGTACTTGGGGATAACCTCAGGGGGATCTGGATCTTGCCAGGCGGTCATCAGCACCTGGGTGGCATAGACTTCCCACTGAGGCCTGTCACATTGGTCTCAGCGGTGTCTTTGGAGCACGTCTGCCCAGCTGTTCCCTGGTGACAAATTTCCTCATGGTTTGGCAAACCGGTTTTTATGTCAGGTCACCTGATCCTGTCCAGCACACGAGGTTGCTCCCCCTGCAAATTGTCCAGCACTCTTTGGTTCCACTTGATTTCGGCTGGCCAGCAGATGGCAGTCTCTCCACATTAATGGCACATCCTGCACGAGTTCTCCAGAGATGTCATGGCTTCTTGTTACACATGTGTGATAAACAAACATCGAGAGCCGACATGAGCGAAATAAGATTTCGGTGCCAGCACCCAGGGGTGGATTAAGAGTAGCCAGGGCCCTGGGCTGTTCAGACTCTGTGGGCCCCCTGGTCATGTGACGGGGTCATAAGACGGGGTCATTATATACCTGAAACAGATTATTCCAGGCGCCTCCACCCCTCGAACTGTCCACAGTCCCACCGCTCTCTCTTGGAAAAACTCCACTTCTCACCAATCACACATTAACAGTTCCCATCACCAGATCACACCTATAGCCAGCAGCATTTGTTTGGGCCAAAAGATTTTTTAAGCCGCCACCATAACACAGTAGACTCTTTTGGCCGGCCCTACTCTACTGTAACCTATTAAATATTTGTTAAAATATGCAATACAATTTAGGTATATTTTTATTTATTTTTCAATTCTTAAAATGACCAATAACACCACATACAAGGGACAAATACTGCAACACCATGACCAGACCACATATTACCACGACAGTGATCGAATAATATCACATACAAGGAACAAATACCACAACACCATGACCAGACCACATATTACCACCACATAGTGACTGAATACTACAATACTGATCAGTAATAAAAAAAACAATGCTATCACCATAAGTGCCATTATACACAGGAGATCTGTACTTAGTATGCAGTGTCTGTGTACAGGTAATACAGTGATCACTGGTGACATTATACACAGGACTTCTGTATATAGTATACAGTGTATAGTGTCAGTGTATAGGTAACACACTGACTCACCAGTGACGTCTCTAGGTGAAGTCCTTCATGTTTGTTTTCATCTTTCATCCAGCACAGACCGCCATCACTTCTTCCAGCCAGGGCTCGTCTCTGCAGGAAATAAAACAGTTATCTCGAGCTCCGCTTGCAGAACACATTACTTAATTTTTCCCAACTTCTACATTACACCACATGAAGAAAAAAAGGCGACATAGTATCACTCTACACAGTAACAGGACCGCCCCCCCCATTTAAAACAGTATCCTCAAAAAATAAAATAAATACATCACTGCAGTAATAATATTGCTTAATTAGCCCCTATGGTAATAATATTCCCCATCCTGGCCACCATGTGTCTCATTCCTGGCTTCAGCCATATGTTCTCCCATCCTGCCCTCATGAATATCCATTCTGCCCCATATGATCTACCCATCCTACCCCATCTGTCTCCATCGTATCCATCCTGCCCCATGACCCTGCACGATCTGTCTCCAACCCTGCCCCATCTGTCTCCAATCCTGCCCCCATGTCTTTCATGCTGCCCCGTTTCTCCAATCATGCCCATATCTCCATTCTGCCCCGTGTCTCCAATCATGCCCATATCTCCATTCTGCCCCCTATGTCTCCAATCATGCCCCCATGTTTGCAATCCTGCCCCGTGTGTCTCCATTCTGCCCCATCTGTCTCCAATCCTGCCCCATCTGTCTCCAATCCTGCCCCCATGTCTTTCATCCTGGCCCGTTTCTCCAATCATGCCCCGTATCTCCATTCTACCCCTATGTCTCCAATCATGCCCCCATGTTTGCAATCCTGCCCCGTGTCTCCATTCTGCCCCATCTGTCTCCAATCCTGCCCCATCTGTCTCCAATCCTGCCCCCCAGTGTCTCCAGTCATGCCCCCATGTCTTTCATCCTGCCCCCTGTGTCTCCAATCATGCCCCATATCTCCAATCATGCCCCCATGTTTCCAATCCTGCCCCATCTGTCTCCAATCCTGCCCCCAGTGTCTCCAATCCTGCCCCCAGTGTCTCCAGTCATGCCCCCATATCTTTCATCCAGCCACCTGTGTCTCCAATCATGCCCATTTCTCCATTCTGCCCCCTGTCTCCAATCATGCCCCATATCTGCAATCCTGCCCCATCTGTCTCCAGTCATGCCCCCATTTCTTTCATCCTGCCCCGTGTCTCCAATCATGCCCCGTGTCTCGTATTCTGCCCCATGTCCAGCATTCTGCCCCAGTGTCCAGCATTCTGCCCCAGTGTCCAGCATTCTGCCCCAGTGTCCAGCATTCTGCTCCCGTGTCTCACAGTCTACCCCCGTGTCCAGCATTCTGACCCCCTGTGTCCAGCATTCTGCCCCCGTATCCAGCATTCTGCCCCCCGTGTCCAGCATTCTGCCCCCCGTATTCAGCATTCTGCCCCCCGTGTCCAGCATTCTGCCCCCCCGTGTCCAGCATTCTGCTCCCCCGTGTCAAGCATTCTGCCCCCCCGTGTCCAGCATTCTGTCCCCCGTGTCCAGCATTCTGCCCCCTGTGTCCAGCATTCTGCCCCCCGTGTCCAGCATTCTGCCCCCCCGTGTCCAGCATTCTGCCCCCTGTGTCCAGCATTCTTCTGTCCCCTGTGTCCAGGCAGCATTCTTTCTTCCCCATGTCCATTCTGTCCCCCGAGTCTCACAAGCTGCCCCGGGCCCCCTGATCGCCGCTCAAAAAAAAAAAAAAAAAACATGAACATGTTCTTCTTCTTACCTTGCCATGCTCCTGTGGCGAAGTTCTCTCCACGCAGCTGAAGCGCGCACTCACCGGTGACTGATAATGACGGCTGTTAACTATTAACGTGCGGGCGCGGGCCGGTAGGGGCCCGGTGAGCAGAAGAGACGGGGTCCAATGCGGGCACCCTCTGCCCACCGGGCCCCATACGTCAGTCAGGGCAGTAATGCCCTGATGGCGGCCCTGGGCCCCCCCACACCACTGGGCCCTGGGCTGCCGCCCAGATTGATCCTCTGGTAATCCGCCCCTGCCAGCACCGATCATGCATGTGCAAAGAGATTGGATGGAGCCATAGGCATGGACCAGTTACATCATGTACTGGCAGAAGATAAATACAATTTATTGTAAAAGACATAACATCGACAAAATAATAATAATCTTTATTTATATAGCGCCAACATATTCCGCAGCGCTTTACAGTTTAACAGTTTCAAAACACAAGTCATAAGTAACAACGTTAAGGCTAAGTTCACACGTTGCGGAATTGCCGCGGAAATTTCCGCGGCAATCCCGCACTTCTCCCGCGGGAAATACACACTTTTTTTGTATGCTGATTCCCGCCAGAAACTAGCGTTTTGCAAGCGTAATTAGCTTGCAGAATGCTAGCGTTTTCCTAGCGATCTGTAGCATCGCTTGGAAAACTGATTGACAGGTTGGTCACACGAGTCAAACATAGTGTTTGACACGTGTGACCAACTTTTTACTATTGATGCCGCCTATGTCGCATCAATAGTAAAAAGATCTAATGTAAAAATAATAAATAATGATATTCTCACCTTCCGGCGGCCCCCGCAGCTTTCCCGCCTTCAGCGACGCTCCCGGCAACTCCCGGTCCCAAGGATGCATTGCGACAAATCACCCCGATGACGTAGCATCACGCGAGACCGCTATGCCATCTGGGTGATTCTCGCAAAGGACTCTTGGGACCGGGAGTTGCCGGGAGCATCGCTGAAGGCGGGAAGGCTGTGGGGGCCGCCGGAAGGTGAGAATGTCATTATTTATTATTTTAATTATTGTTTTACCAGGGAGTCTCCTCTCCTCCAGACCCTGGGTACCACCGCACATGAACCGCTTACATTCCGCAAAATTAATGAACATGTTGCTATTTTTTCCGCGAAGCGTTTTTTTCGCGGAAAAAAACGCAACATGTGGCCAAAACATGCGGAATCAATTAACATGTATAGGATGCTTAATGCTTGCGTTTTTTTAGCGGAAAATCGCGGAAAAAAACGCGAAAAAAACGCAAATATTCCTGAACGTGTGCACTTAGCCTAACAATACAATAATTAAAGCAAAATAAGCCGCCCCTGCTCGTGAGAGCTTACAATCTACAATGAGGTGGGGGAGATACAAAGTACAGGTGTGTATATACAATGGTGCATTTACAATGATGGTCCAGCCATCTTAAGGGAGTGAGGGATGGATGGAGATAGTGAATGGGCTACACACACACACACTTTTTTACACAGAGAATGACTTTGATTAGTGAATGTGATAGGCCGCTCTGAACAGATGTGTTTTGAGGGAGCGCCTGAAACCATGCAAATTGTGGATAGTCCTAATTTCTTGGGGTAGAGCATTCCAGAGGATTGGCGCAGCGCGGGAGAAGTCTTGGAGTCGGGAGTGGGAGGTACGGATTAGTGCAGAGGTTAGTTGAAAGTCGTTTGCGGAGCGCAGCAGTCGGTTAGGCCGATAGATAGAAATGAGGGAGGAGATGTAGGGGTGTCTGCACTGTGGAGAGCTTTGTGGGTGAGAACAAGTACTTTGAATTGGATCCTATAATGAATGGGCAGCCAGTGTAAGGACTGGCGAAGAGCGGACGCGTCCGAGTACCGATTAGCCAGATGGATGACCCTGGCTGCTGCATTAAGGATGGACTGGAGAGGGGATAGTCGAGTAATGGGGAGGCCAAGTAATAGAGCGTTGCAGTAGTCCAGGCGGGAGTGGATCAATGCTACAGTGAGGGTTTTTGTTGTTTCCAAGGTGAGAAAAGGGCGGATTCTAGAGATGTTCTTTAGGTGTAGACGGCAAGAGTGGGCAAGAGATTGTATATGGGAGGTGAAGGAGAGATTGGTGTCAAACATAACACCCAGACAGCGAGCCTGCTGCCGGGGTGTTATTATGGTGCCGCCCACGGAGAGGGATATGTCAAATTTAGGGAGGTTAGTAGACGACGGGAGCAGAAGAAGTTCAGTTTTGGAGAGGTTAAGTTTCAGATAGAGAGGGGACATGATGTTGGAGACTGCGGACAGACAGTCGGTGGCGTTCTGTACTACAGCAGGGGTAAGGTCGGGGGATGACGTAAAAAATTGTGTGTCATCAGCATAAAGATGGTACTGAAAGAGAAAATCTGCTGATGGTCTGTCCAATTGGGGCCGTGTAGAGAGAGACGAGAAGGGGCCAAGGACTGAGCCCTGGGGTACACCGTCAGTGAGAGGAAGAGGAGATGACGTGGAGTCAGAGAACGAAACACTGAAGGAGCGGTCAGAAAGATAGGAAGAGAACCAGGAGAGAACAGTGTCCTTAATACCTAGTGACTGGAGCCTAGACAGTAGGAGACGGTGGTCAACCGTGTTGAAAGCTGCAGAAAGGTCGAGAAGAATGAGCAGAGAGTGGTCGCCGTTACGTTTTGCTGTCAGAAGGTCATTGGTCACTTTGATGAGTGCAGTTTCAGTCGAATGTAGGGGTCGGAAGCCAGACTGTGAAGGGTCTAGGAGGGAGTGATTGGAGAGGTAACGGGTAAGGCGGGAGTAGACTAGGCGCTCCAAAAGTTTAGAGATGAAGGGGAGATTGGAGACCGGTCTGTAGTTGTTTGTGCAGGAAGGGTCGAGAGTGGGTTTCTTTAGTAGTGGAGTAATGATGGAGTGTTTGAAGGAAGATGGGAAAATGCCAGAGGAGAGTGAGAGATTGAAGATTGTAGTTAGGTGAGTTGTGACAACTGGAGAGAGAGACTGGAGGAGATGTGAGGGAATGGGGTCGGTAGTGCATGTAGTCGGACGAGAGGAAGAGAGGAGTCTGGAAACTTCTTCTTCTGTGATGGGATCAAATGTGGAAAGTGAGCCAGGGGAAATGCAGGGTGGGATGGGAGTCACAGCACTTGGTGGTTGAGAGTAGATTTCCTGACGGATAGTATCTATTTTTTCTATAAAGTGGGAGGCCAGGTCGTCAGCACAAATGTCTGTGATAGGGGCTTGCGTTTTTGGCCTGAGGAGGGAGTGAAAAGTGTCAAAAAGTTTCTTGGGGCTGTTGGCTAGTGAGGAGATCAGGGTGGTGAAGTAGGTCTGTTTGGCGAGGTGAAGGGCAGCGATGACAGGGACAAAAGACGATTAGAACAGAATCCTACAGGTGGATTATAATAAATGTCGAATTTACAGAATCAGAGGAGAGCAGGATGGAGCACTGAGGTAAAGTGTGGCATCTAATAATGCACCCGAGAGCAGAGAATCAAACAGAAGAAATTAACATTTACACTGTGAGGTCAAAAAAGAAATTAACGATTAAAAAAAATCAGCAGAAAAAAATTGTCATTATAAACAAAAAAAAGAAGAAAAAATATATATGTATAATATAGCATATAAATATGTACTGGTGGAGCATTTCATATACAGTTGTGCTCAAAAGTTTACATACCCTGGCAGAATTTTTGCTTTCTTGACCTTTTTTCAGAGAATATGAATGATAACACCAAAACTTTTCCTCCACTCATGGTTAGTGGTTGGTGTGAAACCATTTATTGTCAAACTACTGTGTTTTCTCTTTTTAAATCATAATGACAACCCAAAGCATCCAAATGACCCTGATCAAAAGTTCACATACCCTCGTGATTTTGGCCTGATAACATGGACAGAAGTTGACACAAATGAGTGAGATTCTGGGAACCAGACAGACTCTTGCATCTTTCATCCAGCCACTGACGTTACTGGATAGTGAGTTATGGGGAAAGCAAAAGAATTGTCAACGGATCTACAGGAAAAGGTAGTTGAACTGTAGAAAACAGGAAAGGGATACAAAAAGATAGCCAAGGAATTGATAATGCCAGCCAGCATCGTTCAAACTGTGATTAACAAATGGAAAATCAGGGGCACTGTAAAAACAAAATCATGGTCAGGTAGACCAACAATAATTTCATCCACAACTGCCAGGAAAATTGTTTTGGATGCAAAGAAAAACCCACAAATAACATCAGCTGAAACACTAGACTCTGAAAACTAGCGGTGTGGCTGTTTCAAGATGCACAATGAGGAGGCACTTGAAGAAAAATGGGCTGCATGGTCAAGTCACCAGAAGAAAGCCAAATGACCCTGATCAAAAGTTCACATACCCCATTTCTTAATACCGTGTATTGTCCCCTCTAACATCAGTGACAGCTTGAAGTCTTTTGTGGTAGTTGTGGATGAAGTTCTTCATTTTCTCAGACGGTAAAGCTGCCCACTCTTCTTGGCAAAAAGCCTCCAATTCCTGTAAATTTCTGGGCTGTTTAGCATGAACTGCGCGCTTGAGATCTCCCCAGAGTGGCTCAATGATACTGAGGTCAGGAGACTGAGATGGCCACTCCAGAACCTTCAATTTGTGCTGCAGCCAATAACAGGTCGACTTGGCCTTGTGTTTTGGATCACTGTCATGTTGGAACGTCCAAGTACGTCCCGTGCGCAGCTTCTGGACTGATGAGTGCAAATTTGCCTCCAGTATTTGCTGATAACCTGCTGCATTCATCTTTCCTTCAAATTTAACCAAGTTTCCTGTGCCTTTGTAGCTCACACATCCCCAAAACATCAGCGAACCACCTCCGTGCTTTACAGTAGGAATTGGGTTTCTTTCATCATAGGCCTTGTTGACCTCTCTCCAAATGTAACGTTTATGGTTGTGGCCAGAAAGTTCAATTTTTGTCTCATCACTCCAAATTACCTTTTTCCAGAAGTTTTGAGGCTTGTCTCTGTGTTGTTTTGTGTATTGTAGGTGAGATATTTTGCGGCATTTGTGCAGTAATGACTTTCTTCTGACGACTCGACCATGCAGCCCAATTTTCTTCAAGTGCCTCCTTATTGTGCATCTTGAAACAGCCACACCACTAGTTTTCAGAGAGTCCAGTATTTCAGCTGATATTCTCTGAAAAAGGCCAAGAAAGCAAAAATTCTGCCAGGGTATGTAAACTTTTGAGCACAACTGTATGTAAAGGTGGCATGATAAACATGTGTAAAGTGCATAGAGCGTGTGCAGAAGTATGTTACTAAATCAAAGTGATATCATAATAAAAGTGAAAAAGAAAATAAATTGTGGCTTTCATGTTGAGGTACAGACAAAGATGAGTAGAAGAGGCAGTAAATGTTTAATGGCATCAAATGGCTCAGAAGGATGATGAGGTGACATGTGGCAAAGTGAATCCATGGCCAGTGACAATAAGGACCTAAAAACAAAAGTAAAAAATAGATAAATTAACGTCTATAAAAACCAGTGAGAAGAAGTTCCTTATTTAAACCTACTGGAGACTTCTGAGCAGTGGTGTAACTAGAGTCTGTAAAATAAGTATTTGATACACTGCCGAGTTCTCCCACCTACAAAGAATGGAGAGGTCTGAAATTGTTATCGTAGGGACACTTCACCTGTGAGACACAATCCAAAAATAAAATCCAGAAAATCACATTGTAGGATTTGTACATAATTAATTTGCATTTTATTGCATGAAATAAGTATTTGATACAATAGAAAAACAGAACTTAATATTTGGTGCAGAAACCTTTATTTGCAGTTACAGAGGTCAGACGTTTCCTGCAGTTCTTGACCAGGTTTGCACACACTGCAGCAGGGATTTTGGCCCCCTCCTCCATACAGATCTTCTCCAGATCTTTCAGGTTTTGGGGCTGTCACTGGGCAACATTGAGTTTCAGCTGCCTCCGAAGATTTTCTATTGGGTTCAGGTCTGGAGACTCCAGGACCTTGAAATGCTTCTTACGGAGCCACTCCTTAGTTGGGAAAACTTGCAAAATCAGCAGTGTATCAAATACTTATTTTCCCCACTGTATGTCCCCCATCCTGGTATATATTTCCCCCATCCTGGCATATATGTCCCCCATCCTGGTATATATGTCCCCCACCCTGGTATATATACTGTATCCTCCATCCTGGTTTACAGTGGGTACGGAAAGTATTCAGACCCCTTTAAATTTTTCACTCTTTGTTTCATTGCAGCCATTTGGTAAATGAAAAAAAGTAATCAGCTGCAATATGGAGGCAGTCTGGATCAAGAGGGGAAATTAATATTATATCAATGGGCGGTCAAAAAGAGAAGAAAACACTCTCAGTTAAAATCTGGCTCTTCTAGTCCCCTCCTCTTCACTATAGGCGCTGAATGCAGAGATGAGGCGGCAAAAAATGTCCTGAAATAAACTGACATTACTGAGGACGCCCGGAACGCAGCATCAGGTTGTCATGGCAACTGGAATTCCTGTTTCTATGGCAACCCAACGCTGTGGATTCTGCAATGTGTGATAGAAGACAAAGGATGAACTCAGGTTACATTAAATATTATGGCGCCATTCTGGAAAACACAGTCGCCCTGTGCCCTCCCCTGGCGTCACTTTCTATTTATCAAAATATTACATTTATTCTAATTGTTTCTTCGGATTTGATGGATCATTGGTATAAATGTTCATTTGTTTGCACAGATTCATTTCCTTGTAGACCATTGTAATGTCGGAGATTCTTTTTTTCTGATACAGAGCTCCAAATCCACTACAGTATAATGACTACTGGAAACTGCCACTAGGGGGAGGCACTTTGGACACATACATAGACATGAAATTGAGCTGCAGCTACACAACCAGGTGATTGGTGCAATAGGACCTATTAGTGCACGTTCACACAACGTTTATTTTCCTTACTGATTTGGAACAATTCAGCTCCAAATCCACTTTAAAAAAAAGTTTTAGGGACCACATTATATTTAAAGTCACTTTGAGGGCTCTATATGACAGAAAATACCCAAAAGTGAATCATTCTAAAAACTGCACCCCTCAAGGTGCTGAAAACCACATTCAAGAAGTTTATTATCCCTTCAGGTGCTTCACAAGAACTAAAGCAACGTGGAAGGAAAATATGAACCTTTAAGTTTTTTTTACAAAAATTATACTGTAAAACCAATTTTTTATTTTCATAAGGGTAACAAGAGAAAATGGATCCCAAAAATTGTTGTGTAATTTCCCCTGAGTACATCAATACCCCATATGTGGGGAAAAACTACTGTTTAGGCTCAGGGAAGGGCTCGGAAGGGAAGGAGCAACGTTTGACTTTTGAACACAAAATTGGATTGAATCAAGAGTGGACGCTATGTCACGTTTGGAGAGCCCCTGGTGTGCCTAAACAGTGAAAACCTCCACAAGTGACACGATTTTGGAAACTAGACTTCTCTAGGAACTTATCTAGATGTGTGGTGAGCACCTTGAACCCCTAGGTGTTTCTTGAAAATATATAATGTTGAGACGTGAAAATAAAAAATCATATTTTTTCCACAAAAATGTTCTTTTAGCCCCAAATTTGTTATTTTCACAAGGGTAACAGGAGAAAATAGACCCCAAAATGTGTTGCGCAATTTCTCCTGAGTACGGAGATACCATAAAATTGGGGGGAAACTGCTGTTTGGGTGCATGGCAGGGCTTTGAAGTGATGGAGCACTGTTTGACTTTTTGAACTCCAAATTGGTTGGGATCGAGAGCGGACGCCGTGTCGCGTTTGGAGATCCCCTGATGTGCCCATACAATGGAAACCCAACACAAGTGACACCATTTTGGAAACTATACTCCTCAAAAATTTTATTCAGGGTAAATGAGGATTTTTAACCCAAAGTTACTACACAGAATTTTATAACATTAAGTGTGTAGTGTACGTCAGGTTGGAATAGGTGAGTTGTGTAAGTCAGAAATTAATTTAGTAGTCCATGGATGGGTTGTACAGTCTGAAGCATTCTTTTATACACAGGTAAGGATTGTCGGGGCAGGTGTCTTATTGATAAGTGATGTCCTTGCATATCCCCCTATGTAACACACTCAGCATCTCTTTTGTGCCCTTCCTTTCTTTGTGGTTTGAGGGACCTATCCGACAAAATGTTGGCCTGCTACGATACGAGCACTTTCAGTTCCGGAAGTACTGGAGCCCGTTCCTTCCTGACTTCCAAAGATTAGGGCCTTGATCACTACATCCTGGAACTGAAGGTACGTACAGGACTGTCCTGCACATTGTGATAGCACGAAAGCATTATACATTGCCATCTGTATGATGTGCATGGCCAGATTCTTGTACCACACCTTGGCTTTTCTCATGGCACTGTACAGCTGGAGGAGTTGATCAGAGAGATCAACTCCCCCATGTTCATTTTGTACCCCAGGACACAGTCTGGTTTGGGGACCTGTGTTGAGTTACCTTGTACAGTGATGAAGGGGCTGCCATCACCATGTATACTGGTCAAGAAAAAGACACCCTTCTTGTCCTTGTACTTGACCACCAGTAGGTGGTCGCTACATTGGGCTCTGCTGTCACCTCTTCTGAGCATCTGCCCAGGTAGCGTTTTTGGGAGGCCGCTCTGATTTTTGCAGACAGCACCGCAGGCTGCGGTACCTCGCGCAGAGAGGGACTTGAAGAGTGGGATGCTGGTATAAAACTTATCTAAGGAAAGGTGATAACCTTGATCCAGCATTGGGTGCACCAAATCCCACATATTTTTCCCTCTCACTCCCACGACAGGCCGGCATTCAGGGGGTTGAATCCTGGTGTCCTATCCTTCATAAACTCTAAACTTGTGGGTGTACCCTGAGGTTCTCTCACACAGCTTGTAGAGTTTAATTCCGTACCTGGCCGTTACTGTGCAGGTACTGACCGAATTTGACTCTCCCCTTGAAGTGTATTAGAAACTCATCCATGCAGATGTCCAAAATTGTTGCAGAAGTGCTCAATGATTGGCCAAACTTTGAAAGTCGGTCAGAGTTGGGGACATCTCAGAAAGGACCCCGTGCATTATCATTGCAATGCAAAAATTTGTGGATGACCTCAAATTGTTTATGGGCCATGGCCATGCGTAAAACTGGGGTGTCATACAAAACGTCAACACTACGTTATTGCCGAAGCTCTGGCTTCTTCACTAACCCCATGTAAAGGCGAAGTCCCCAAAACGTCATCATTTCTACAGGGGTCCAGTAGAAAATGATTAAGGGTAGTTTGGGCCAAAAATTGTTGGAAATTTGTCTTAGCCACCACGAGGTTTACAAAATCCTCAAAGAAAAAGACTTTGAAAAAGTCCATTTCTGTGAGGCCGGTGGTGTCAAATTTGATTCCTGATTGTACTACAAAGCAGGAATTTCTGCCTCATAATTTTTTTGGGGGTGAGGTCTATGCGTGGTTAGTAACGATGGGCGCTTGTTCATTTTCTGTCCTGGGGCATCTGCCTGGCTTTTCGGTATCACTTGAGAAAAAGGAGGAGGATGAAAAATAAAGAAAGTTGCATCCTCTCCCTCACTGTCAGTACAGTGTCAGAGGCAGGGAAAGTGTATGCCTCCTCCGATGAACACCGTGATTGAGATGAGTAGGACATTTGTGTGTGTGTGAGTATTTTGTGTAAACTTTTTATATTTAGAAAAGAAAAAAAGAATCTAGAAAGAAAAAGCTAAAAATAAGATAAAAAGAATATAAAAATTAGGCAAAAAAAAAAACTCACTAAAGGCACATCAGTAAAAAAAAAAATTACTAAGCGCCTGCAATTATCTGACAGTAACCCTGACTATATTCAGTAAAAAATACTGTAGTAGATAGTGATCACCACAGCATATTTTTACTGTCCCTAATTCAGTCCTATCAACTACCGTAATCTAAATTTTTAAAAATTCTTTTTTCACCCCCCAAAAAACAAGAAACAATAACTGGAGGTTACTCAGAGCTGTGCGTCAGTGATCAGCGCTGACGGTTGTAGGATGCACGCACGGATGTGATTATTTTTTTGACACTAACCCTGACTAAATTCAGTAAAAAATACTCTAGTAGATGCTGATTGCCACATCATATGTTACTGTCCCTAATCTAGTCCTATCAACTACTCTAAATTGTTTTTTCCCGCTTTACTATATGACATTAACCTTGACTAAATTCAATTTCAAAATAATATAGTAGACACTGATCACTACAGTATATTTTTACTGTCCCTATTCTAGTCCTATCAACTAATCTAAATTTTTATTATTTTTTTTTTACACAAAAACAACAACCGGAGGCTGATCAGCGATGTGCGTCACCAACCAGCGCTCAGCGGCTGTAGGATGCATGCATGGACGTGGTGCAAAAATAGGATAAAAAAATAGAAAAGAAAAAAGTCCTTGTCAAAAGCGAGCACGGGTGTCAATCAGTGATGTAGGGTCTGATCAGCGGCTAGGCGGCTATAGGATGCACGCACGGAGGTGGTGCCAAGAGGGAGGGGGAAATAGACAGGGACAAAAAAGTCCTTGGAAAACAGCGAGCATGAGGGCCAACCAGTGATTTACGTCACTGATCAGCTCTGCAGTACGCACAAACAAAAAAAAAACTGACAAAAATCGAGTGATCAAAGTACTGATCAGTGCTCGCCGGCATGAGGGGTGGGAGAGGGGTTAGAGAGAGGAGCAAAGGTGGAAGATGAGGGACAGGGGATTGGGGTGGATTAGGAAAAATCTAGGGATCAGGAATGTCTTCTTTCCTCTTTTAGGAATCGCAGAAGCAACACCAGCAGTGATGGCACAGGCTTCAAAAAGTCTGTGGCACAACAAGGTTCAGCACAGCACAGCAGGTCAGCACTATGACTGCTCTACAAGGTCCCCAAGCCTGAATGAGAGGTCATTGTGGGGTCAGATCGCGTCTGTGCACTCTGATTGGTGCGATCAACGTCATGGTCCAATCACACCAATCAGTGCTGGCCCTGTTACCCCACCAATCATAGGCTGGACATCAGCGTTTCAGGCCCAAATGGTTCTGTAAACTGTGGCCTCTGTTCACACAGGATGTGTGTGGCCCAGCTATGTCAGGCACACAAATAATCCAGGAGAATGCACAGGAAGGTAACCGCAACGCTTGATATCCATTCACGTCACTCACACTTTCAGACACACCCACCAGGGGTATAAGAGGTAGTGACACGTAGCAGTCAGTCAGTCAAGCTCCGGGTGGCTCAGGAGTGAGTCATCTCCCAGTTTAGTTTCCTGTCTGAGAAGAGCTCAGATCAGTCAGTTTCCTGTCTTAGTACAGTGCAGTCCAGTCTGGACTTGGAGGGAGAGGAGAGAGGACTGAATCCTCGCAGAGCTAGCGTAGCTCACCTGACAAGGAAGTGGAGGCTAGTACGGGTGAAGTGAATCATCCTAGCCTAGTCAGAGCTACCCTTAATCAGTACCTCAACAGAAGCTGAACCAAGGAGGATACTGAGAGCTGCTCAGCGAGCTCTGGAGAAAGCTGACATTTCCATCAAAGCTACAAGTGCTTATGCTAAGAGCGAGAGCAGGGCGAAGGGCACAGTGGAGAAGATAGATGCTAGTGCACCAGGTACCGGATTACCTGCACTAATTCACCGGACACCGGAGTCCGAAGCATTGCTAGAGCTTCATGCCTAGTGATAAGAAATCCGGAGGCTTTCTGGACTACAGGTCGCAGAAGGTAGCCCTAAGCGCTGATACGTAACCGGAGTCAGGGAGAACGGGGACTTTGAGTCAAGCGCCAGACAAAAGTAAGGACTTAGTTCTCTCAACATCTGAGAATCAGAGACATAGAAGGCTCCACCACAATGTCAGCCGGGCTTGGCAGCTATTGAGAAAGCTGGAGATTGCAGAGTTAACTTCGCTTCATGCAAGTTTGGACTCAGATATATATGAAGAAAAGGAGGCCTCTAACCTGCTCAGCGGTTATCCCGAATGTGCATTCTCCACCCCGACCAGCTCCCCGGGACCTGCTGAACCATCTACCAGTAAAGGTATGAAAAGAAGCTGCATTGTGTGTGACTGAATTCTTAACTACACCCTGCATCATCACCATAGACTTCCAGGGACCAGTCTCACCTGTGGGAGACTTACCACCCAGCTGCCCCATAACATCCCCTGTGAAGATCCTTATAGCAGCGCTGGTCCAATTGATCAGATACCACAGGTGGTGTCACGAACTACCTATCCTAATAATCCCCTGTAAATATCCCCCATTGCATTACCGCCAGGGCCACGGACCGAGTCCCGCTGCCAGTGACATCTCCCATAGAAATCAATGGGCTCGGCTCCGAGTACCCCATAACCCTGGTATCCACACATGTGGTGCGAGTCAGATGCATTATAGTTAGCACTCCGCAGCGTGCCATAGGTTGCTTCAAGAGTCAGCAGGCACCTTACTGCGATTAAAGAAAGGAGAAATACATAGAAATACATGCAGCCGCACAATCCGCTCCCGAGAGCCGGCGGCAGTGCCGGGTATTGAGGTGCGAGTTTCTCGCAAGGCTGACCCCGGCCTCAACTGTATTCTGTCATCAGATTCTGGTGCGTATATCAGAAAGGAGGATAAATATACATAGTAATCTCCAGAATAATAATGTGCCTATTCACTGACAGCAAGCAGAGACCTTATAGTGGTTTTTTCACTATATCAGTGCAGGTAATAAACCTAGCAGGACAAATATTTGATTTTGGGAGTTTTGTCACAATGTATCAGAGCAGGTAGAAATAAATGGACAGAATAGACAGATATATATATATATATATATATATTACACAATAAATGTTATGATGTGAAGTTTGTGTATTAAAAGACCTGAAAGACAACATACACTCGTGATCAACAACCAAAGTGTTGTAAATATTAACTAAAATTGCGGTAAAAAGCACACATGCATGAATGGAGGAAAAAGGAACTATAAAGTGTGTGAAGTGCTGGAGAGATGTGTAAACATCTAAAATGACAAAGAAAAGTAAAAAAATGCATTACATTAATAATGCCTGAGTATATTCAGCTCCAAATTACGGAGATAAGAATTTGTAGACTGATTTAAAGAAGCGATCAGGAAGTCAACGCAGTGCAAGAAGAAATCTGAAAAATATTATAAAAAAATTAGAGAAAAAAGAAATAAATATGCCCACTAACATCTGATAACACCCAGTAAGCAAAAGATCTTCAAGGATAGCATGCGGAGGAACAGCTTGGAGTTCAAAAAATCCATCTGGATTCCTTCTCTGGAAGGAGAGGAGTTAAACATCCAGCACAGACATTCAGTAAGATTTTTCGACACTTACCTCCATGATGATGTAAAAAATGTGGGGCGACTGTAGTAAGTCCCTTATCCCTGAGGCGATCGCGGGGCCCCAAATTAATAGTGGAAATGTGTTTTGAACACGTTCACATAGTTCCTGTGAGGTCTGACCCACATCGATTTTGGGCATAGGCAAATTAAAGCATATATGACTCCACTAGAGCGACAATTAATATATTGATGAAGTTTTGCCCAAAATTGGGTGTGGAAAATTGTTTCCGTTCTTGCATAAAAAGATAAACATTACAATTGCCACACAGGAACGATCCTCTGAGATGGATTCCGGTACTAGTGGCCCGTGTAGGGTGTGAAAAATTACTTCTAACCAAATAATCATTTTTTTTACATGTTCAATCTTTTGTTACTTCTTTTATCCACTTCAGGGTTTGGAAACCCTTGAGCCATCAGCAAACCTACTTCAGAAGAAAGACCATCGGCGTTCTCCTCAAGCTTATTTTCCTAAAAGATCCACTGTATAATAGGAACACTCTACAGACCCGCCATATGCTGGGAACCCCCTGCAAGACCCTTGATATACTGAAAACCCTCCACAAGACCTGCTGTATAATAGGATCACTCTACAAGACCCATAATATACCAGGAACACCCAAAAAGACCCTCCATACAAAGGGACCTCCCGACAAGACCTGCCGTATGTCAGGAACCCTCCACGAGACCAGCCATATACTGGGAACATCCTACAAGACCAGCCATATACTGGGAACATCCTACAAGACCAGCCATATACTGAGAACACCCCAGAAGACCTGCCGTATACCAGGAACACCCCACAAGACCCTCCATATACAAGGACCACCCGACAAGACCTGCTGTATGCCAGGAACCCTCCAAGAGACCTGCCATATACTGGGAACATCCTACAAGACCAGCCATATACTGGGAACATCCTACAAGACCAGCCATATACTGAGAACACCCCAGAAGACCTGCCGTATACCAGGAACACCGCACAAGACCCTCCATATACAAGGACCACCCAACAAGACCTGCTGTATGCCAGGAACCCTCCACGAGACCTGCCATATACTGGGAATATCCTACAAGACCAGCCATATACTGGGAACATCCCAGAAGACCTGCCGTATACCAGGAATGCCCCACAATACCTGACATATACTGGGAACACCCCAGAAGACCTGCCCTATACTAGGAACCACCCACAAGACCTGATTATTTACTGGAAACACCCCACAAGACCTGCCGTATGCCGGGAACACCCCACAAGACCTGCCATATACCAGGAACACCCCACAAGACCTGATAATTTACTGAGAACACTCCACAAGACCCACCATATACTGGGAACACCCTACCAGAACGGCCGTATACCAGAAACACCCCATGATTCCTGCCGTATACCGGGAACACCCCAGAAGACCTGATCATTTACTGAGAACACCCCACAAGATCCACCATATACTGGGAGCACCCTACCAGACCTGCCGTATACCGGGAACACCCAGAAGACCTGCCATATACCAGGAACACCCCACAAGACCTGATCATTTACTGAGAACACCCCACAAGACCCACCATATACTGGGAACACCCTACCAGACCTGCCGTATACCGGGAACACCCCAGAAGACTTGCCGTATACTGAGAACACCCCACAAGACACACCATATACCGGGACTCTTTTTATTGTAAAACGTTACAAAACACACACATAATAAATATTACCACAAACAACTTACAGCAAAGAAACTCTTATGTCAGAGCTTCCTTCCCCTGCTTCACTTTTCCCTATCCGTTACAAAGAGAAAAAACAAAAAGCACTCACACTCAAAATCACACCTTCAAAAAGATTCCCCATTCATCCTGCAGAACTCAAACGTCCTGGCCCACTACCAAAAAAAAAACAAAAAACAGGCCCTTCTGGCCCTTTAATAGCACACCCCAAAACACACTTTTTTTCCATATATATATACTGTGTATATATATATATTCTATTTTTATTTATTTATTGCACGCAAAACCCTACCCTATCTAAACCCAACACCGCAACACAAGAAAGGTCCATGGAAAGTCTGCAGAATGCACTGTCCATCATGGCCTTCTGTCCATTGGAGCTTCTAAGCATCCATGAGGATGTCCCAAAAAGCCCCTTCACTCCCCTCCCACATAAACGATACCCTCCCAACCAAAACACTACACAAGAAACAACACAGCAGGGTCTTAACACTTTATCAAAACACACCAGACCCAAGTTGGGCGCCTGCAAGCCCTATATCCATATTAACTTTCAAACCAAAATAATCTACAGGTGTAAAACCAGCCCATCACCAGGTATTGGAGAAAGAGGAGGCTCCTTGCCCTACCTTACTCTACCACCTACCGATCTAACTGCCCCTAGGGTACGTTAAAGGAGAAACCCCTCCAAAGTTGGGAGTCCCTCCTCGCAACCATCCTCTCAAACTCCAAAGAACACATTTTACCCAGGTCACCCAAGATGTTACTAACCACCTCTTCACTGGAGAGGGTTTTCAGCTGCGTTGATGTAAAGTGTTGGCCGGGTGGTTACCTTACTGGGAACAGCTGCATATTTCACTCCTGTAACTTCCATTCTTCTGGGGTGCTTTTCACTCGAGGCAGAGTATACAGAGAATCCCACCTCAATGGCAGACACTGCTGAAAAAATGGCATCTTCCTTTAGAAAAAGCTATCTATTCTACAGCTACCCCTATGGAAGGTGAAACCCCTGTGACCTGGACACGGTAGACATCCACCAGGCGAGCTTCACAAACTGGGCAATTTAAGGCTACGCTATCATGAGCCAGCCGGTCTCCGGGACCCCCCATTACGGGATCTCATTATGGTGTTAAAATCCCCACCGAAGACCACCTGCCGGCTCATAAAAAGATAGGGCTTTATCTTCAGGAAGAGACATTTTCAGTCCCACTTGGATTGTGGGCCATAGATATTAATGAGCCAAAGATCCTGTCCCTTCATGAAGACATCCAAGACCAGGCTTCTCCACATTTCTATCTCGATCACTCGTCAGCATTCCACTGACGCGGCCTTAAAAAGCACCGCCACCCCGCTATACGGCTCGGCCGCAAGAGACCAGTATGAAGGCCCACTCCTCCATTCCCTTTTCGCTTTATAAATTGTCTCCATGTCTGTTAGTCTGGTCTCCTGCAAAAACAAAATATTAGCCTCAAATCGGGTGAGAAAATCAAAGGCCATAAATCTAGCGCATCTGACTTTGTGCTGGCGACATTAATCGACGCCAGAGTCAAAAGGGTGGGTTCTGCTGTGTAGCCCTGGTACACAATACCAGGAGGATGAGTGGAGAGGTAACAGTTAAGGTCTCTTCATGACATCATGTACACTTCTGACACACCCAGCAGGGGTGTGGAAGGGAGTGATTTAGTCAGTCAGTGTCTGGACTTCAGGGTGAGAAGTCAGTTTCCTGTCCTTGGACAGAGTAGACGTGTCCAGTTTAAGTCTATCATCAGTTCAGAAAGTGGAGTCTGGTGTAGGTGTCTGTATACACCTTAGTCTAGTCAGAGCTGTGCCCCACTGGAAGAAAGACTGAACTATCTGTTAAGAGACAAGCAAGGCGAAGGGCAAAGTGGAAGGAAGATAATTGAAAAAGTGCTTTTGACTTGGAAAAGTCCTGCACGTTGCAACCGGTTACTGGGGACCGAAGGATCACTATTGTACAGCATAGTGAAGAGAAAACCAGGAATCTACCGGACCCTAGGTCGCGGCAGACAAGCCCCTTATAGTCAGAACGTAGCTGGAGTCAGGGGGTGTGAAGACTTTGAGTTAGTGCACGACAATAAAAGGATTCAGCTCCCTCGCAGGAAGGCTTCTAACACAAATCTGACTGGGCAAGTACAGCTAAAGATAAGCTGGAGATTTGAGAGGATTACGCTTCAGGCTGGTCGTACTCAGCTTCATTGGAAAGTAAAGGAGGCCCCTAACTTGCTTAGCTGTTGCCTCAAAGCTCATCCTCCATCAACCCCATCAGCCTCCCTGGGACCTGCCTTATCATCCTGCAAGTAAAGGTATGGAAAGACGTTGACTGTGTGAGACTGAGTTATTATTGCATGCCTGCACAATCCCTACCTAACTACCGACCTGAGGGAAGAGTCCCACCTGTGGGGGACCCGACATCTAGCTGCCTCACCATCCCCTCAGAGATCTACAGCAGCGCTGGTACATATTACCAGAATACTACAGGTGGCGTCACGAACTGTACATAAATCAATCCCCTGTAAATATATCCCCAACATACGCCAGACCGCCCGGGCCACAGACCGAGCCACAGCTACCTGTGACAAAATCCCCATAGACTTCTACGGGCTCGGCTCTGAGTACCCCATTGCCCTGGTAACCCACAATTGTGGTGGCGGGTCGACACAAAAATTTGGCGTCACGAACAGGATACGAAACTTGCAGCATTGCGAGCCCTGTGTGCCTGTGGATTGTTTTTGTGAAAAAGGACTGTTTGCTATTTTTGGCGCTAAAATCCGCCATTTTGCCGCCATATTCGCGCCCTCAGGCGCTGGAGAAGAAGGTGGGCGGACCTGAAAAAGCGCGCAGAGTCTTGGACACGCCCCCAACCTGCACCCCAAACCGCATCGCAAACTGCATAGCAATCTGCATCGCAAACCGCATCGCAAACTGCATAGCAATCTGCATCGCAAACCGCATAGCGAACTGCATAGCAATCTGCATCGCAAACCGCATAGCGAACTGCATAGCAATCTGCACCGCAAACCGCATCGCAATCCGCATAGCAAACTGCATCACAATCTGCATTGCAATCCGCATAGCAAATTGCATCGCAAAATAGAGCGGCAGGTCCTGCAACAGGAAGTGAACGCTCTGACATCAGAGCGCCTGCGACGAAGGTCCTGTTCCCACTGCGGTGCCTGTGAAGTAGCAGCGTCTGAAACCGGTAGGCTCCGTTTAACCAAGGGGGCGCTAAGATGTCACAACAACCGGCTGACAGTGCGGCCCCGGCCGGAGTCCCCAATCCCGCACCGTCTGGTATTGTAGCGCCAGATGGGGGTGCAGGTCCAGCACCCAGTCCGGTAGTCCCGATCATGCCACTAACGCTCCCATATATGCCTGGGGCGAAATGGCTTCCCCAATACAGCGGTGGGCCAGGCACATTAGCAGGCTTCAAGCGGAAGTTATGCAGCATCCTAGAAATGTACTCCATGCCTGAGAGACAAAAAGCTGCTGTGCTAATAGGGCAGCTAACTGGCGCTGCTGAGAGGGAAGTGGAGACTTGGGATACCGTTGATCAGGAGTCGGTACCTGCGATCTTCCTTAAGCTACATGCCATATTTGAAGACCGCACAGAAACGGATCTCCGGATGGCCTTCTATCACTGTTCACAACAGCCAGGTGACAGCATTCGGGACTATGCTTGCCGACTACAGGGAGCCCTGAGAGCCCTCAAGCAAATTAACAATTTAAATGCTATCGACGAGAATAGAATGCTGAAAGAACAATTTATACAGGGATTGAGATCCCCAGAGGAACGCAGAACTGTAAATTGGTGGTCCTTAGATCATCCGGATGCTACCTTTGATGCCCTAAAGGACATGGCAATAAAAGGGCTGCGGCCCCTGGGCAAACCCGAGGTGGCCACCCAACATCATCAGGGTGAAGTCACTCTGGAACCGGCAGTAACCCCCTGTTCCCCGCTAGTGGCAGAAACCAAAACGCAGGTGACACCTCCTAGTGAATTGGACTGTCTGCGCTCAGAGGTGCGCCAGCTGACTAAAAATCTGGCCGCTGTGATGAGTGCCCTACAGCTGCGGAAAGAAGAGGAAGGGAAGATCTTGCTAGCTGACTGCCCAGAGGACGTTCCGTGGATGCACCGGAGAAGAAAGAAGACGTCGCCCCCCCGGAGGAGGACAACGCCACCCCCAGGAGCAACCTCTGATCAACACCCTTCTCGTCGAGAGATCATCTGTTATCGCTGCAACCGGAAAGGTCATCTGTCTACACAGTGTCCTTTAAACGGGCAGAACCTGGGTCCAAGGGCCAACACCCAGGAGAATACCCGTCAGGCCCCCTAGACTGGAACCGCAGGTATGTGGGCGGGCGACCCTACCTGTCTATTATTCTAGATGGTATTGCTGTTCCAGCATTGTTAGACACTGGGTCCCAGGTGACCCTAATACCTGATGCTCTATATACCAAGTACTGGTCAATGGACAGTCTTAAACCTCCGAGCCTTGACTTTACTGTGTATGCTTCGAATGGTCTTCCTGTAGAAGTACTCGGAACCAAATGTGTAGATGTAAAGGTGGGCAGAGAGGAGTTGAAAGACCAAGGGCTTCTGGTAGTAAAGACTGTAAATGAGGAGAACGGTTTAAATATCATTTTGGGTACTAACATTATCGGTAATTGTTTGGGAGAAGTTGTGTTCTTACTCCAACAGCTCGCTGAGATTGCCCGACCAAGGCAGAGAGGAGTAATCCAAAGAGAGATCCGGGCCCTGGTGTGTCAGCAGCAAGCGAAGCTTACCGACGGCGAAATTGGTAATGTACGAGTCACTGACTCAGTTCCTATTGTGATACCCCCAATGAGTGAAATGATCATTTGGTGCAGGGCAGCCATAGGTCTGAGAGGACAGAATTACCAAGCTGTAGTAGAACCCCACCATTCAGAACATAGACCTACACTTATGACTGCTAGAGGAGTAGTAGAGGTGGTGAATGGAAGAGTACCGGTACGGCTTCTCAATTGGGGAGATGATGAGGTAAATTTACCCCGTTATGCAACCATTGCTAAACTTCATGCTGTCGACAATAATTCTATTCTCCCGGCTGAGTCCTTAGACTCCTGTCAAATAGAGGAGGACAATGACCCAGCAACCCAGGTGGCGGAATGGTGTCAGCAACTCCATGTTGGGACGGACACCACTCCCGCTCACCAGAAGCAAGGGGTATTACGGGTGGTGCAAGAGTACGCCCAAGTGTTTAGCAAAAATCCACTTGATTTTGGGACAATTAAGGGAGTACAACATCATATCCCTACAGGCAATCATCCTCCCATCAAAGAGCGGTATAGGCCCATACCTCCAGCTCATTATCAGAAGGCTAAAGAAATGTTGAATGATATGAAGAAAGCTGGGGTGATAAGGGATAGTTGTAGTCCCTGGGCAGCCCCTCTAGTTCTGGTTAAAAAGAAAGATGGTAGTATGAGAATGTGTGTGGATTACAGGCAGGTGAACCGCATAACACACAAGGATGCATACCCGCTACCACGCATAGAGGAATCATTAGCTGCTCTGAAAACGGCTAACTACTTTTCTACCCTTGATCTGACTAGTGGTTACTGGCAAGTGGCTGTGGCTGAGGAGGATCGTGAGAAAACGGCTTTCACCACCCCAATGGGGCTCTGTGAGTTCGACAGAATGCCGTTTGGGCTCAGTAGTGCCCCAGGAACATTTCAGAGAGTGATGGAAAACTGTCTGGGACATCTCAATTTTGAAACCGTGCTGCTATACCTAGACGACGTTATCGTGTATTCCAAGACATATGAGGACCATCTGAAGCACCTGGCAGAAGTGTTTGAGTCCCTGTCCAGGTACGGGATGAAGTTGAAACCCTCAAAATGCCATCTACTCAAGCAGAAGGTACAATACTTGGGGCACATCGTCAGTTCGGAAGGAGTAGCGCCGGACCCAGAGAAAGTCACTGCCATCCAGAAGTGGCCGGAGCCGAAGAACCTTAAGGAAGTGCGACAGTTCCTGGGACTAACGGGTTACTACAGGAGATTCGTGAAAGATTACACGAAGAAGGCAGCTCCTTTACAGGACCTCCTGGTAGGACAATCTTTAAAGAGCAGAAACCCTCCCTTTAATTGGGGTAAAGAACAGGCTGAAGCATTCCAAAAGATGAAAGAGATCCTGACAGGTGATGAGATCTTAACCTATCCTGATTACAGCCAACCGTTCCTGTTGTACACCGACGCCAGTAATGAAGGGTTGGGAGCCGTTCTCCGTCAGAAGCAGAATGGACAAGAAAAAGTCATCGCATATGCCAGCAGAAAACTCAGGCCAACTGAAAGGAATCCTGAAAATTATAGCAGCTTCAGGCTAGAGTTTCTGGCGCTGGTCTGGGCCATTACTGAAAGATTTAAGCACTATCTGGCCTCCAATAAGTTCACGGCGTTTACAGACAACAACCCGTTAACGCACCTGGAAACCGCCAAGCTGGGCGCCATGGAGCAGCGATGGATGGCTCGGTTGTCCAATTATCAGTTTACTATCAAGTACCGGGCAGGTCGAAAGAATGCTAATGCTGATGCGTTGTCCCGAATGCCGCATGACTCTGACACGGAAGAAGAATCGGACGACCTGGAAGAAATTGAGCTACCCGCGTTCCATCGAAATGGGGTAGTCCACGAGCATCAAGTCCACAGAAAGCAGAATGGTGCAACATTAAATCCTTTACCCCATCATAGTTGGAAAGAGACTCAGGACAGTGATCCAGTGGTCAGCCGCATCAAGGAGTTGTTAAGACAGGAAGGCTCCTCTCTGGAAAAGGATGCACCTATGTCAGCCAAGCTCCTGTGGAACGAGAAAAGCAGGTTGTTCCTATACCGTGAGAAGTTGTGCAGAAGATACGTCAACCCCAGAACCCATGAAATGGTCTGGCAAATCGTGGTCCCCAAGGCAGACGTCCCAATGGTGTTGGAAGCGTACCACGATCAAGCAGGACACTTTGGCTGGAGGAAGCTGGAGACCCTGTTGAGATGCCGGTTCTACTGGGTAGGGATGCGCAGCTCCGTCGAGAGGTGGTGTCGGAACTGTGGACCCTGTGGTCTCAGAAGAAAGGACTACGGTAGTCAAAAGGCCCCCCTGCAACCTATCCGGACGACTCGTCCCCTGGAGATTGTGGCCCTGGACCACGTCAAACTGTCGCCGAGTAGATCTGGATACTCATACGCCTTGACCATGGTGGACCATTACTCCAGATTTCTGGTAGTCGTTCCAGTGAAAGACCAGACCGCAGTGACGGCCGCGAAGACCTTTCAAGCAAGCTTCTGCAGACCGCATGGGTATCCTGAGCAAGTCTTAACCGATCAGGGACCTGCTTTTGAAGCCGATTTATTCAAGGAATTCTGTCATATGTACGGGTGCAAGAAAATAAGAACAACACCATACCACCCTCAAACCAACGGTCTTTGTGAAAAGATGAACCATATTGTCCTTGACTTGTTGAGATCCATACCGTTGGAAGACAGGAATCGATGGCCGGATTTACTGCCTGATTTGGTTGATTTGTATAATCATATACCTGTAAGCTCAACTAACTGCACTCCAGCTTATCTTATGCGAGCAAGGCCCGGAAAACTACCAATGGATCTAGAACTTGGAGTGGTAGAACCGGAGGCAGACGATGCCGTGGAGAACTGGGACGTCAATCGGCAAGAGCAATACAGAAGAGTACAAATCTGTGTGGAGGAAAGTCTTAATAAGGCACGGGAGAAACAGGAAGATGTTTACAACAGAAATGCTCCTGCCAAGCCTCTGATGCCTGGAGAGGTAGTATTAAAAAGAAAAAGAAAGATGCACAAACTGGATAATCAGTGGGAGCAAGAACCCTACGTCATACAAGATTCTAAATACGACAACAGAAAAGTTTGTGTCGTCAGTAAAGACGGAGGAAGAACAACAACCACTGTGTCCAGAGATCATTTGAAGTTGTGTCCAGAACACTTAAAGAGTTGTGAAAAGAACCCTGTCTTCAATCAAAGAGAAAGAAAGGAAGAGGTCCTACACACCGATCTGGGAGATTTTCCTGCGGATTGGCCCCGACTGGGAGATGCTGTGATAATTCCAGTGTTGCAGTTTTATCAGCCACAAGAGGAAGTTCTACCTCCAGTTGTGCCTGTGGTGCCAGTTGAACCCGTTCAGGAGTTACCCATTCCAGCAGCACCTCAACCTGTAGAACCTCAAGATGGATCATCTGAAGCAGCGCCCCATACTATGGGATCCCCTGGTGAAGCTGACTCACACCGCCCAGCCATCAGTACGCTTGCCAGATCCATAGAAAGGTTAAGGCAGTTCTATAGTTTGCCGTTACGCAGTGCAGACAGATCGCAACTTGTTATACCTGAAACTACACCACGTAGATCAGAGAGAGTCACAAAAGGGAAATTACCCATTAGATATCAGCAGTGATTATAACGAATTGATGTAAATATATTGTGAAAAGTCTATATATATAAATGTGTTTTTCTCTATTATGTCTTCGTTTAACAATGGACTCAGAGGCTGAGGACTGAGCCAGCCCAAAAACTGTATCCTGTAAATAGTTGCACTAAAGTGCCTTCTTAATGGTTTCACATGAAACCTTGACTCACCTCTGAACCAAAAACCCGTGTGGTGTGGCACTGAGTGAGGTCTGCATTTGGATGTCCTGCAGCCCACCCAGGACCCACGTTGAAGGTTTGGTGCGGGTCCTTCACAAGTATCTTGTATATATATTTATTAAATGCTATTTGATACTTTTGTATTTCTATATGTAAAATGTTATTGTTCGTAACGTTCAAGGTGTTCTCACCTCCCGGATGGGAAGAAGTTAATGTTTGTTGTTATGCATAAACAAAATTTTCTGTCTTCTTGTATTTTACAGCCCGGGAGTGCTGTCATTTACCATGGGGGAATGTGTAGCCCTGGTACACAATACCAGGAGGATGAGTGGAGAGGTAACAGTTAAGGTCTCTTCATGACATCATGTACACTTCTGACACACCCAGCAGGGGTGTGGAAGGGAGTGATTTAGTCAGTCAGTGTCTGGACTTCAGGGTGAGAAGTCAGTTTCCTGTCCTTGGACAGAGTAGACGTGTCCAGTTTAAGTCTATCATCAGTTCAGAAAGTGGAGTCTGGTGTAGGTGTCTGTATACACCTTAGTCTAGTCAGAGCTGTGCCCCACTGGAAGAAAGACTGAACTATCTGTTAAGAGACAAGCAAGGCGAAGGGCAAAGTGGAAGGAAGATAATTGAAAAAGTGCTTTTGACTTGGAAAAGTCCTGCACGTTGCAACCGGTTACTGGGGACCGAAGGATCACTATTGTACAGCATAGTGAAGAGAAAACCAGGAATCTACCGGACCCTAGGTCGCGGCAGACAAGCCCCTTATAGTCAGAACGTAGCTGGAGTCAGGGGTGTGAAGACTTTGAGTTAGTGCACGACAATAAAAGGATTCAGCTCCCTCGCAGGAAGGCTTCTAACACAAATCTGACTGGGCAAGTACAGCTAAAGATAAGCTGGAGATTTGAGAGGATTACGCTTCAGGCTGGTCGTACTCAGCTTCATTGGAAAGTAAAGGAGGCCCCTAACTTGCTTAGCTGTTGCCTCAAAGCTCATCCTCCATCAACCCCATCAGCCTCCCTGGGACCTGCCTTATCATCCTGCAAGTAAAGGTATGGAAAGACGTTGACTGTGTGAGACTGAGTTATTATTGCATGCCTGCACAATCCCTACCTAACTACCGACCTGAGGGAAGAGTCCCACCTGTGGGGGACCCGACATCTAGCTGCCTCACCATCCCCTCAGAGATCTACAGCAGCGCTGGTACATATTACCAGAATACTACAGGTGGCGTCACGAACTGTACATAAATCAATCCCCTGTAAATATATCCCCAACATACGCCAGACCGCCCGGGCCACAGACCGAGCCACAGCTACCTGTGACAAAATCCCCATAGACTTCTACGGGCTCGGCTCTGAGTACCCCATTGCCCTGGTAACCCACAATTGTGGTGGCGGGTCGACACACTGCCATCATGAGTGATTAAATTACCGTAGATGGCTTTTTTCTTCCCCACCGCCCCCTTTCCCTTCCCTTCCAAGGAGGTATCCGCCCCAACCCTCCTCTTCAGGGAAACCGAGGTGTCCATTTTTTTATTTGCTTCCTTGACTCTGGCCTCTAGGGTAGTCCACCCTCCAGAGGGGCTTACACCCTCCAGAGGACAGACTCCGCCACCCCCCGAAAGCCCCCCAGGTTTTACCCCCGGCTCCTGATGTAGAGCCCAGCTGTGCTTGGAATCTCATTTCCCAGAGGGATGCACCGAAGGTAATGACCACTAGAGGACCCAATATGCATACACACATCTTCACCAATCCCTAGAGCCACCAGAGGGAGCCTTTTTAGAGTATATAAGGATGGTGAAGCCACAGAGTTCAGTAGATTAGTTCTCTCAGAGAGCAGATTAGTTGAGGGCTGCAGCCTGCAGTGTCACCTCAGAAAGTTGAGAGTTGTTAGTTCTCTTGGAGAGAAGTGAGCAGAGAGTTAGCTCTAGGAGCGAGCACAGATCAGTTAGTCTGCAAAGCCAGGTGCAGGTCAGACGGAGAATACTGATAGCCGTTCTAGACAGAGCTTGTAAAGAAGAAGTGAGAGAGAGAACAGCAGTTGTTGAAAGAGCCTGAAATCTGCAGCTCTAATCTTAGTTCAACGTGTGGAGGCTAGTACAAGTGGAAAGCAAACCACTCCAGCCTAGTCAGAACTGAGTCAACTGAGTTCAGTTCAGTGAGCAAGCGTGCCGACGCTTTGAGAGCGGTGAAGAAAGGAGAAGAAGCAGTCCACCATCTGCTAGTGTGCTTATGTGAGGGTCGAGTAGGACGAAAGGCGAGTGGAAGACAAGAAGAGAGTGACAGAGGTGGAAACAGCATTGATAGCTTACCTCTACTCTGAATAACCGGACACCGGGTCCGAGCTTGCTAGAATCTACATGACTAGTAGGAGATACCGGAGACCCTGCGGGACTTCAAGTCGCAGGGGCCCACAAGTGTTGATACGTAACCGGGGTCAGGAAGACAGGAGTCTGGTCAGCGCAACCATTAGAGACTGTGTTCTTTCCAAGAGAAGGCCCTACCACAAAGTCAGCCGGGCATGTAAAGTTGAAAACAGAGTTAGGCCTCGTTTCATACAGGTCAGAGACTCACATTACAGGAGTAAGGAGGCCCTACACCTACTCAGTGGGAAGAACTGGACGTGCATCCTTCACCCTGCCAGTGTGCTGACCCGCCACCACAATTGTGGATTACCAGGGCTATGGGGTACTCAGAGCCGAGCCCATGGAAGTCTATGGGGTTGTCACTGGTAGCGGTGGCTCGGTCTGTGGCCCTGGCGGTCAGGGCGATAATGGGGGAATTATTTACAGGGGATTTGGTAGATAACAGTTCGTGACGCCACCTGTAGTTGTCTAGTCACTAAAGACCAGCGCTGCTGACTAGAACTCTGAGGGGATGTTATAGCAGCTAGGTGTTGGGTCCCCCACAGGTGGGACTGTCCCTCTGAGTCTATGGTTATAATGATGTAGGGTGCAGTTAAATGAATCAGTCTCACACCATCCAGCGTCTTTCCATACCTTTTACTTGTCAGATGTTTAGGCAGGTCCCGGGGAGCTGGTCGGGGTGGAGAATGCACGTCCAGGTAACAGCTGAGCAGGTTAGAGGCCTCCTTTACTTTCAATATGATGAGTCCAACTTGCATGAAGCTAAGTTAACGCCGAATACTCCAGCTAACTCCATAGCTGTACTGCCCGGCCGGCTTTGTGACGGAGCCTTCTAAATGGTAAAACTAAGTCCTTACTTTTGTCAAGCGCTTAACTCAAAGTCCTTGTTCCCCTGACTCCGGTTACGTACCGACACTAAGGCTTGCTCCTGCGACTTATAGTCCAGCGAGACTCTGGTTTTCTCGTTACTATGCCTGAAACAATAGCAACTCCTCGGTCCCCAGTGACCGGATAATTAGTGTAGGCAATTCACTACCTAAGGCACTGCTCTGTCTTCTCCACTGTGCCCTTCGCCCTGCTTCTGCTCTTAACATAGCACTGCAGCGTGGATGTAGAAAGTCAGTTTTTCCTTTGAGCTCAATGAGCAGCTCTTAGTATCCTCTAAGTCCAGGCTGGTTAAGAGGTAGCTCTGACTAGGCTAGGATGAACTGGCTCACCCGTACTAGCCTCCACTTTTGGTCAGATGAGCTACTCTGGCACTCAACTCTCACAGAGCTCTAACAGGAACTCAACTCTCCGCACTGTCCTGAGACAGGAACTCTCCCTATCCTGAGACAGGAACTCTCCCTCCTACGCAGGCTGCGTGACACTACTTTATACCCCTAGTGGGTGTGTCTAAAGTGTGAATGAATGGTGTAAAGCTTTAACTGTTACCTTTCTGTGCAGACTCCAGGATTTTATGTGTGCCTTACAAAGCTGGGCTACACATCCCCCCTTGGTAAAACACAGCACTCCCGGGCTGTAAAATATAAAAGAAAGACATTCTGTTTTGCATTTAAACAATAACATGAAACTCATCCCATCCGGGAGGTACGAAATCTTAAACGTTACATTATGAACAATAGAAAATACAAAAGTATCAAAACATCAAGACACTCAATAAATACACAGTATTCTTGTGAAGGACCCGCACCAAACCTTCCACGTGGGTCCTGGGTGGGCTGCAGGACTTCTGACTGCAGACCTCACTCAGTGCCACACCATACGGGTTTTCGGTTCAGAGGTTAGTCAAGGCTTCATGTGAAACCAAGACAAGGCACCGTAGTGCAACTATTTACAGGATACAGTTTTTGGGCTGGCTCAGTCCTCAGCCACGCAGTCCATTATAAGACATTTTCAAGTAATTCACATTATATCACAATACTTTAAATTCCTTCAAGTGCAATAAACTTCTTTATACAACTTTATACAATTGGTCATAAATAATAAACCTTTTCTGAGTCATAATAAACTAGTTTGTTAGGACTACTGTTGATAACGAATAGGTAGCTTCCCTTTCGTTGTACGTTCTGATCTACGTGGAGTAGCATCAGGTATAATGGTCTCTGATCTATCTGTTCTGCGTAACGACAAACTATAATACTGTCTCAATCTTTCTATGGATCTGGCAAGCGTACTGAGGGCTGGGCGGTGTGAGTCAGCTTCGCCAGGGGATCCCATAGCATGGGGCGCTGCTTCTGGTGATTCTACTTCTTGAGATTCTGCAGGCTGGGGTTCTGCTGGAATAGGTACCTCTAGAACTGGCTCTATTGGCACAATGGGTACGACTGGAGGTAGAGTTTCCTCTTGTGGCTGATAAAACTGCAACACAGGAATGATTACCGCATCTCCCAGTCTGGGCCAATCCGCAGGTAAATCTCCCAGATCCGTGTGTATGACCTCCTCTTCACTTTCTTCTCGATTGACGACAGGGTTCTCTTCACGAAGCTTTAATGGCTCTGGACACAACTTTAAATGGTCTCTAGACACAGTGGCGGTCGTTCTTCCTCCATCCTTACTGATGATACAGACTTTTCTGTTATCATATTTGGAATTTTGTACGACATAGGGCTCTTGTTCCCACTGGTTGTCCAACTTGTGCATCTTCCTTTTCCTTTTTAACACCATTTCTCCAGGCATCAAAGGCTTAGCGGGAGCATTCTTGTTGTAAATAGTCTCCTGCTTTTCCCGAGCTTTATTGAGACTTTCTTCTACGCAGGCTTGCACTCTTCTGTATTGCTCTTGCCGATTTGTGTCCCAATTTCCAACGGTGTCATCTGCCTCTGGTTTCACCACACCAAGTTCCAAGTCCATTGGCAGTCTTCCAGGCCTTGCTCTCATAAGGTAAGCTGTGTGCAGTTGGTAGAACTCACTGGTATGTGGTTGTACAAGTCAACTAGGTCAGGTAACAATTCTGGCCACCGATTTCTTTCTTCCAGTGGTATGGATTTTAGCAAGTCAACGACAATGTGGTTCATTTTCTCGCAAAGGCCGTTGGTTTGGGGGTGGTATGGCGTCGTTCTAATTTTCTTACACCCATACAAGTGACAAAATTCCTTAAACAGATCCGCTTCAAAAGCAGGGCCTTGATCAGTCAGTACCTGCTCTGGATACCCATGTGGTCTGCAGAAGCTTGCTTGGAAGGTCCTTGCTGCCGTCACTGCTGTCTGATCCTTGACGGGAATGACCACCAAAAATATCGAATAATGATCCACCATGGTCAGGGCATATGAGTATCCAGACCTGCTGGGTGACAATTTGACGTGGTCCAAGGCCACGATCTCCAAGGGACGAGTCGTCCGGATAGGCTGCAGGGGTGCCTTCTGACTACCGTAGTCCTTTCGTCTGAGACCACAGGGTCCACAGTTCCGACACCACCTCTCGATGGAGCTGCGCATTCCTACCCAGTAGAACCGGCACCTCAACAGAGTCTCCAGCTTTCTCCAGCCAAAGTGTCCCGCTTGATCGTGGTAGGCTTCCAACACCATTTGGACGTCTGCCTTGGGGACCACTATCTGCCATACCATCTCATGGGTCCTGGGGTTGACGTATCTCCTGCACAACTTCTCACGGTATAGGAACAACCGCTTCTCTCATTCCACAGGAGCTTTGCTGACATAGGTGCATCTTTTTCCAAGGAGGAACCTTCCTGTCTTAACAACTCCTTGATACGGCTGACCACTGGATCGCTGTCCTGAGTCTCTTTCCAGCTGTGATGGGGTAAGGGATTTAACGTTGCACCAGACTGCTTTCTGTAGACACGCTGTTCATGGATTATCCCATTTCGATGGAATGCAGGTAGCTCAATTTCTTCCAGGTCGTCCGATTCTTCTTCCGTGTCAGATTCATGCGGCATTCGGGACAATGCGTCGGCGTTAGCATTCTTAAGGCCTGCCCGGTACTTGATGGTAAACTGGTAATTTGACAACCGAGCCATCCAACGCTGCTCCATGGCTCCCAGCTTGGCTGTTTCCAGGTGCGTTAACGGGTTGTTGTCTGTGTACGCCGTGAACTTGTTGGAGGCAAGGTAGTGCTTAAATCTTTCAGTAATGGCCCAGACCAGCGCCAGAAACTCCAGCTTGAAGCTGCTATAATTTTCCGGATTCCTCTCAGTTGGCCTGAGTTTTCTGCTGGCATATGCGATGACTTTTTCTTGGCCATTCTGCTTCTGACTGAGAACTGCTCCCAAACCTTCATTACTGGCATCGGTGTACAGCAGGAACGGTTGGCTGTAATCAGGATAGGCCAAGATTTCATCACCTGTAAGGATCTCTTTCATCTTTTGGAATGCTTCAGCCTGTTCCTTACCCCAATTAAAGGGAGGGTTTCTGCTCCTTAGGGATTGTCCTACTAGGAGGTCCTGTAGAGGCGCTGCCTTCTTCGTGTAATCCTTCACGAACCTCCTGTAGTAACCCGTTAGTCCCAGGAACTGTCGCACTTCCTTGAGGTTCTTCGGCTCCGCCATTTCTGGATGGCGGTGACTTTCTCTGGGTCCGGCGCTACTCCCTCTGAACTGACGATGTGCCCCAAGTATTGTACCTTCTGTTTGAGTAGATGGCATTTTGAGGGTTTCAACTTCATCCCGTACCTGGACAGGGACTCGAATACTTCTGCCAGGTGCTTCCGATGGTCCTCATATGTCTTGGAGTACACGATGACGTCGTCTAGGTATAGCAGCACGGTTTCAAAATTGAGATGTCCCAGGCAGTTCTCCATCACTCTCTGAAATGTTCCCGGGCACTGCTGAGCCCAAATGGCATTCTGTCGAACTCACAGAGCCCCATTGGGGTGGTGAAAGCCGTTTTCTCACGATCCTCCTCAGCCACAGCCACTTGCCAGTATCCACTAGTCAGATCAAGGGTAGAAAAGTAGTTAGCCGTTTTCAGAGCAGCTAAGGACTCCTCAATTCGTGGTAATGGGTAAGCATCTTTATGTGTTATGCGATTCACTTGCCTGTAATCCACACACATTCTCATACTACCATCTTTCTTTTTAACCAGAACTAGAGGTGCTGCCCAGGGGCTACAACTATCCCTTATCACCCCGGCTTCCTTCATATCATGTAACATTTCCTTAGCTTTCTGATAATGGGCTGGAGGTATAGGCCTGTACCGCTCTTTGATGGGAGGATGACCACCTGTAGGGATATGATGCTGTACTCCCTTAATGGCCCCAAAGTCGAGGGGGTGTTTACTAAACACTTGTGCGTACTCTTGTACCACCCGTAATACCCCTTGTTTCTGGTGGGCGGGAGTGGTGTCTGTCCCGACATGGAGTTGCTGACACCAATCCGCCACCTGAGTTGCCGGGTCATTATCCTCCACTAGTTGGCGGGAGACTAAGGACTCAGTCGGGAGAATAGAATTATTATCAACGGCATGTAATTTAGCAACTGTTGCATAACGGGGTAAATTTACTTCGTCATCTCCCCAGTTGAGAAGCCGTACCGGTACTCTCCCATTTATCACTTCCACTACCCCCCTCGCTGTCATGAGTGTGGGTCTATGCTCTGAACGATGGGGTTCCACTACTGCTTGGTAGTTCTGTCCTCTCAGACCTATGGCTGCCCTACACCATATTATCATTTCACTCATTGGGGGTATCACAATAGGATTCGAGTCGGTGACCCGTACATTACCAATTTCGCCGTCTGTAAGCTTCGCTTGCTGCTGACACATCAGGGCCCGGATCTCTCTCTGGATCACTCTCTTCTGCCTTGGTCGGGCAATCTCAGCGAGCTGTTGGAGTAGAAACACAACTTCTCCCAGACAGTTACTGATAATGTTAGTACCTAAAATTATATTTAAAACCGTTCTCTTCATTTACAGTCTTTACTACTAGAAGCCCTGGTCTTTCAACTCCTCTCTGCCCACTTTCACATCCACACTTTTGGTCCCGAGTACTTCCACAGGGAGACCATTAGAAGCATACACGGTAAAGTCAGGGCTCGGGGGTTGAAGACTATCCATAGACCAGAACTTCGTATATAGGACATCAGGTATTATGGTCACCTGAGACCCAGTATCTAGCAACGCCGGAACTGCAATCCCGTCCAGAATGATGGACAAGTAGGGTCGTCCACCCACGAACCTGCGGTTCCAATCTAAGGGGCCTGACGAGTCTCCACCTGGGTGTTGGCCCTCGAACCCAGGTTCTGCCCGTTTAAAGGACACTGTGTAGACATATGACCTTTCCGGTTGCAGCGGTAACAGATGATCTCCCGGCGAGGAGGGTGCTGGTCAGGGGTCGCTCCTGGGGGTGGCGTTGTCCTCCTCCGGTGGGGCGACGTCCTCCTTTCCCTCCGGTTCATCCATGGAACATCCTCCGGGCAGTCGGCTAATAAGATCTTTCCTTCTTCCTCTGCCGCAGCTGCAGGGCACTCATCACAGCAGCCAGATTTTTTAGTCAACTGGCGCACTTCCGAGCGCAGACAGTCCAATTCACTAGGGGGCGTCACCTGCGTTTTGGCTTCTGCCGCTAGCGGGGAAAAGGTGGGTACTGCCGGTTCCAAGTGACTTCACCCTGGTGATGTTGGGTTGCCACTTCAGGTTTGCCCAGGGGTCGCAGTCCTTTTATTGCCATGTCCTTTAGGGCATCAAAGGTGGCATCTGGATGATCTAAAGACCACCAATTCACAGTTCTGCGTTCCGCTTGGGACCTCAGTCCTTGCACAAATTGTTCTTTCAGCATCTTACTTTCATCAATGACACTTATGGTATTAACCTGCTTGAGGGCTCTCAGGGCCCCTTGTAGTCGGCAGGCATAGTCCCTTATACTGTCACTTGGTTGCTGTGAAACGTTGTAGAATGCCATCCGGAGATCTGTTTCGGTGCGATCTTCAAAAATGGCCTGTAACTTTAAGAGGATCGCAGGCACCAACTCCTGGTCCGTGGTAGCCCAAGTCTCCACTTCTCTCTCAGCAGCGCCAGTTAGCTGCCCTATTAATACTGCAGCTTTTTGCCTCTCAGACATAGAGTACATTTCTAGGACACTGCATATCTTCCGTTTGAATCCTGCTAAAGTGCCTGGCTCGCCGCTGTACTGGGGAAGCCATTTCGCCCCAGGCATATATGGGAGCATTAGTGGCATGAGCGGGACCACCGGGCCGGGTGCTGGGCCTGCGCCCCCATCCGGCGCTACAATGCCACGCGGTGCGGGGTCGGGGCCTCCGGCTGGGGCCGCACCGTCGGCCGGTTGTTGCGACATATTAGTGCCCCCTTGGTTAATCGGGGCCTACCGTTTCCAGAAGCTGCTGCTCCACAAGCACAGCGATGGGGACAGGACCTTCGTCGCAGGCGCTCTGATGTCAGAGCGTTCACTTCCTGTTGCAGGACCTGCCGCTGAGTCAGGGCCGGGGGCATGTCCGAGACTCTGCGCACTTTTCAGGTACGCCCTCCTTCTTCTCCAGCGCCTCAGGGCGCGAATATGGCGGCAAATATGGCGGTATTTGGCGCCAAAAGCACAAACAGTCTTTTTCACCAAAACACTCCACAGGCACACAGGGCTCGCAATGCTGCAAGTTTCGGATCCTGTTCGTGACGCCAAGTTTGTGCTGACCCGCCACCACAATTGTGGATTACCAGGGCTATGGGGTACTCAGAGCCGAGCCCATGGAAGTCTATGGGGGTTGTCACTGGTAGCGGTGGCTCGGTCTGTGGCCCTGGCGGTCAGGGCGATAATGGGGGAATTATTTACAGGGGATTTGGTAGATAACAGTTCGTGACGCCACCTGTAGTTGTCTAGTCACTAAAGACCAGCGCTGCTGACTAGAACTCTGAGGGGATGTTATAGCAGCTAGGTGTTGGTCCCCCACAGGTGGGACTGTCCCTCTGAGTCTATGGTTATAATGATGTAGGGTGCAGTTAAATGAATCTGTGTAGCCCTGGTGTTAGGCACACGCAGTACCCTGGAGAATGTGTGGAGAGATAGCAGTTCAATGCTCAATACCCATTCACTCAACATACACTAGACACACCCTTAGGGTAGTGTAGTCACTTGTGAGGGAGTGGTCAGTGTGTATTCGTTGAGTGATTAGAGTAGTCAGTTTCCTGTCTTCGGACAGAGCAGACGTGTGGAGTCTAGCTGGGACCTGGAGGGAGGAAGCAGTCCAGCCTGGTTCTATCAGCAGTTCAGCAAGTGGAGGCCAGTAAGGGCGAGATATAGATCACCTCAGCCTGGTCAGAGCTGTACCTCACTGAAGACATTGATAAAGAAGGAAGATTTAGTACAGAAATACTTCAGTCTCCTGTCTCAAGGACAGTGAAGGTTCAGAGACGTGCTCCTGCCTAGTGGATTACTGAGAGTCTGTCAACTAACTCTGAAGGAAGAGAAGAAGGGAGTGATTATATGACTTTTTGCAAGTGTGAGTGTTTATGCTACAAGCGCGGACAAGGCGAAAGGCACAGTGGAAAGGAATATTTGAAAAGTGCTTTTGGATTGAAGAAGTCCTGCACATTGTTACCGGTCACTGGGGACCGAAGGATCACTAAAGCTTCACGCTTAGTGGTAAGAAAACCAGAGGCTTATCGGACCTTAGGTCGCGGCAAGCAGCCCCTAAATAGTCGGTACGTAACGGGGTCAGGGGGAGTGAAGACTTTGAGCCTGATCAGCAAGATAGGAATTCAGCTCTCTCACAGGAAGGCTCCGACCACAAAACTGACTGGGCAGTACAGCTATGGAATAGCTGGAGTTATAGAGGGAACTACGCTTCATGCTGGTTGTACTCATCGTTGTGAAAGTAAAGGAGGCCCCTAACTTGTCCAGCTGCTATCTCGAAATACATTCTCCTTGGATCAGCCTCCCTGGGACCTGCCTTACCATCTTACAAGTAAAGGTATGGAAAGACGCTGACCGTGTGAGACTGAGTTATTTACTTGCATGCCTGCACAACCCTGCTTTAACTACCGACCTGAGGGAAGAGTCCCACCTGTAGGGGACCCGACATCTAGCTGCCTCACCATCCCCTCAGAGCTCTACAGCAGCGCTGGTATAAATTACCAGAAGACTACAGGTGGCGTCACGAACTGTATATAAATCTATCCCCTGTAAATATTCCCCCAACATACGCCAGACCGCCAGGGCCACAGACCGAGCCACCGCTACCCGTGACAAACCCCATAGACTTCCATGGGCTCGGCTCTGAGTACCCCATTGCCCTGGTAACCCACAATTGTGGTGGCGGGTCGACACAAATCAGTCTCACACCATCCAGCGTCTTTCCATACCTTTACTTGTCAGATGTTTAGGCAGGTCCCGGGGAGCTGGTCGGGGTGGAGAATGCACGTCCAGGTAACAGCTGAGCAGGTTAGAGGCCTCCTTTACTTTCAATATGATGAGTCCAACTTGCATGAAGCTAAGTTAACTCCGAATACTCCAGCTAACTCCATAGCTGTACTGCCAGGCCGGCTTTGTGACGGAGCCTTCTAAATGGTAAAACTAAGTCCTTACTTTTGTCAAGCGCTTAACTCAAAGTCCTTGTTCCCCTGACTCCGGTTACGTACCGACACTAAGGCTTGCTCCTGCGACTTATAGTCCAGCGAGACTCTGGTTTTCTCGTTACTATGCCTGAAACAATAGCAACTCCTCGGTCCCCAGTGACCGGATAATTAGTGTAGGCAATTCACTACCTAAGGCACTGCTCTGTCTTCTCCACTGTGCCCTTCGCCCTGCTTCTGCTCTTAACATAGCACTGCAGCGTGGATGTAGAAAGTCAGTTTTTCCTTTGAGCTCAATGAGCATCTCTTAGTATCCTCTAAGTCCAGGCTGGTTAAGAGGTAGCTCTGACTAGGCTAGGATGAACTGGCTCACCCGTACTAGCCTCCACTTTTGGTCAGATGAGCTACTCTGGCACTCAACTCTCACAGAGCTCTAACAGGAACTCAACTCTCCGCACTGTCCTGAGACAGGAACTCTCCCTATCCTGAGACAGGAACTCTCCTCCTACGCAGGCTGCGTGACACTACTTTATACCCCTAGTGGGTGTGTCTAAAGTGTGAATGAATGGTGTAAAGCTTTAACTGTTACCTTTCTGTGCAGACTCCAGGATTTTATGTGTGCCTTACAAAGCTGGGCTACACACCAGCACCCTGGGGCGTGCCTGGTATTCCATCAGTAAAGGTACAGAAAGAGACTTTTGTGTGTGTTAACCTTATTACTCCTGTTGCTGAACTCCTCTTCTCCATCCTGCACCCCTACACCCCGTCTACCCTGAGGGACCCAGTCTTGCCTGTGGAAGACTTAACACCTTGCTGCCCAGTAACAACCCCTCAGCGGATCCACACAGCAGCGCTGGTCACATTGACCAGGTACCACAGGTGGCGTCACGAACATTCTACAAACCTTATAATCCCCTGTAAATATCCTCCCTTTTCAGTGAGCGCCCAGGGCCACGGACCGAGCTGTGTCGCCGTGACATCCCCCATAGAAGTGAACGGGCTCGGTGCCGAGTACCCCACAGGCCCTGGCGGGCGACTCACTTACCTCTGACCTCTGTCTCTGCAGAGTGGTCGAGGACTTGGAACTGGTTGGAGAGGGTGATCAGAGGGGAGCCGGTGAGCCCTTCCTCTGGCATCCTCACGCTCGTCAGGGGGGTTTAAAAGATTTTTTAACTTTCCTCTTTACCCTTTTATTGGTACTTTTGCCACCCTTTTTTGTAGGCTGCTCCACAATCTCCTCATCCACACTTTCATACTGGGAGGAATTCACAGAATCAGCCAGCTCCTCCTTCTCCATCCTGCTAATCTCCTTGCATACCTCTTCCTCCACCGGCGCCTCAGACACATCGGCCGTGGCCCCCGGAGGGAGAAACATACATTACCCCCAGTTGCCTTGAGTTTGTCCCTGCCCCTCGCCCCCATGGCCTGCCTCCTCTGATAGGAGGCCCCTCTGACCCTGTGCTTCCTCATCGGCCCCTCAGCTCCTTCTTCGCCGCCACGACCCTCCACAGCAGAGGTTGCACCTCTAGGAGTTACCCCCTCACGGTTCACCCCCACCTGGCCAGCAATGGCATTAGAAAAGAGCGAGGGCAGAGGCTATATGGGTGACACCTAATGTCACCACAGGAAGCAGCAGGATGACCTACCTCGCCCCCTTCGTGAGCCACCGAAAAAGTAGACAGGGCCACATCCGTTTCTGCCATGCCCGCCCAGAGTCGGCGGTGCCGGGGCCCCCGACGCCGACCTAGAACTGAATCTGCGCACAAGGGCCCCTAGGGATGCAGCTCCCACATCAGCCACTGCTACCACTGACCTTCTGAGAGCGGACCATTCCTCCTCGGCTTCTCCCAGCGGTGGGGCCCCCGACACTGACCCAGTGCTGGATCTACGCACAGGAGGCCCCCCACCAGTTGCAGGCATCCCCATGAGAGCAGCCACCATCTCTCCTTCTGCTGCAGCAGGCTCCGCCTCCTTCAATTTAGCTGATGCCTGGTTCCCAAAAAATGATCCAATTGTAGTGGATCCGTGTGTAGTCCCCAGACACCCAGCACACACCGCCGGAGATGCGGCCCCAGCTGTCAGCACCCCACCAGCAGTGCAGGAGGCCGCGGCAGCCACGCATGCCGTCCCCTGCACTCCAGTGGATGCACTAGGTGCCAGGCCAGTCCCCAGTGCCACAGAGGACTTAGCCTGAGCACCTCCACCACCTCTACCACTGCCCATCGCTGGGCCACTCTCTGTGCCACACTCCAAGTTCCTGTCCTCCATCTTTGCAGTGACCATGCTACCACCAGCAGAGACGGTGCCCTGCTCCAAAAAGTTCATGCTCTCCCCGCCCCCCTCGCTGCGTACCCACACAGAGCCAGAGCCGGGGTTGGCAGCGGGTACCACACAATGGGGCCGAGGGGCCCCAGGAAGGGGGACATAGACAAATTTCTCTACTGTTGTTTTCGTCTTCTTCACCTTTCTAAGCTGTTTTTTCCCTTCCTGGTTGCCTCATCTGTGCAGACCTCTTCCCTGAATGCAAGTTGACCAAATCGTACTGGGGACTCGATCTGCTGGATCTGCTGCAAGATGAGGCAGCCGCCCCTCACTACTACTCCCACTACCACCATCCTACCCTTCGCTCCCACTATCCTCTGACAGGCTTGAGTCAGGCAGGAGAGCCACTTGCTCAGGGGCTACCCCGTTGTGCAGCGCCTGGGAATTGATTGCCAAGTCTCCAGGTCGGTATTTCGCAATGGTCTCGCCTTCTCCCTCCTCATCCTCCACCTGGACGGGGCTCTAAACCGGTCATCTTTCATCAGGTTTTCTCTGAAGGGACCACTGCCAGCAAGGATGACTGCCCTTCTGTCCTCCAGCTCCTGGACGGACCCCTTCAGCCTCTTCACTGCAGCGGAGAGCAGCGATCTCTTTGAGCTGGAAGCTTGGTTCAACTTTGCTTTCGCTCCCCTCAACTCCTCCTGGAGCAGCCGCAGATTTTTCCCGGCCTCCTCGTATTCGCAGAGGTGCGCGTGTATATGGGAGCCATAGATTGTGACAGGTTTCCATGATCCATTAGTGCCCCAGTCATGGGTCACCGCGGCTGCACCTCTACTGGGTCATGGCTTAACTCCAGGAGGAGGAGCCGCCATAGCTTCAGGGGTTCCGCGGCCCCCGAGGCCCTTGTCTGCGACCTGGTTGCTTGTGGCCTCCCAATCACCGCCGTCTTGGACCGGGAGGTGGGAGCCGGGGACCCAGCCCCGGGATCCAGTCCAAAAGAGACTTCTCCTTTGCTGGGAGGGGGCAGACAAAAAGTCCCAGATGGAAAAACTCTCCATTCCCAGCACCAGCTCCAAACACAGCACACAACATACAGCCAAGTTCCCAAGCTCCTCCTCTTCCTCCACACAGGACCTGTCGTATATCAGGAAAACTCCACAAGACCTGCCATATCATGGGAACAGCCCACATGACGTGTTGTATACCAGGAAGACCCAACAAGACCCGCCATATACCGGGAACACCCCACAAGACCTTTCGTGTACCAGGAACATCTCACAAGACCTGCCATGAACATCTCACAAGACCTGCCGTATACCATGAACACCCCACTAGATCCGCTATATACCTGGAACACCCCACAAGACCTGCCGTATACCATGAACACCCGACAAGACCTGCTGTACACTGGGAACACCCCACAAGACCTGCCGTATCTTAAGAACACCCTACCTGACATATACTGGGAACATCCCAAAAGACCTGTCGTATACCAGGAAACACCCCACAAGACCTGTCGTATACCAGGAACATCCAAAAAGACATGTCGTATACCAGGAACACCCCAGAAGACCTGTCATATGCAAGGAACACCCCGCAAGACCCGCCGTATACCGGGAACACCTCACAAGACCTGCCGTATTCATGGATCACACCACAAGACCTGCCGTATACCAGGAACACCCCACAAGACCATTTAACACCCCACAAGACCAGCTGTATACCAGGAACACCCCAAAAGACCTGTCGTATAACAGGAATACCCCACAAGACCTGCCATATACCGTGAACATCCCACAAGACCTGCCGTATTCCGTGAACATCCCACAAGACCTGCCGTATACCGGGAACACCCCAAAAGACCTGTCATATAACAGGAATACCCCACAAGACCTGCCATATACCGTGAACATCCCACAAGACCTGCCGTACACCAGGAACACCCCACAAGACCAGTCGTATACCGGAAACACCCCACAATACCTGCAGTATACCAGGAACACCCACAAGACCTGCCGTATACCAGGAACACCCCACAAGACCTGCCGTATACCGGGAACACTCCACAATACCTGCCATATACCGGGAACACCCCACAAGACCAGCCATATACCGTGAACATCCCACAAGACCTGCCGTATACCGTGAACATCCCACAAGACCTGCCGTATACCGGGAACACCCCACAATACCTGCAGTATACCAGGAACACGCCACAAGACCTGCTGTATACCTGGAACACCCCACAAGACCAGCCATATACCGGTAACACCCCACAAGACCTGCCCTATTCATGGATCACCCCAACAGACCTCCCGTGTACCATGAACATCCCACAAGACCTGCCGTATACCTGGAACACCCCACAAGACCAGCCATATACCGGGAACACCCCACAAGACCTGCCGTATTCATGGATCACCCCACCAGTCCTCCCGTATACCATGAACACCCCACAAGACCTGCCATATACCGGGAACACCCCACAAGATCCGCTATATACCTGGAACACCCCACAAGACCTGTCGTATACCAGGAACACCCCACAAGACCTGCTGTATATCAAGAACACCCCACAAGACCCGACGTATATCAAGAATACCCTAAAAGACCAGGTAACACCCCACAAGACCTGCCGTATACCGGGAACACCCCTCAAGACCTGTCGTATACCGGGAACACCCCACAAGACCTGCTGTATATCAAGAACACCCCACAAGACCCGACGTATATCAAGAATACCCTAAAAGACCAGGTAACACCCCACAAGACCTGCCGTATACCGGGAACACCCCTCAAGACCTGTCGTATACCGGGAACACCCCACATGACCTGCTGTATTCATGAATCACCCCACCAGACCTGTCGTATACCAGGAACACCCCACAAGACCATTTAACACCCCACAAAACCTGCTGTATTCCGGGAACACCCCACAAGACCTGTCGTATACCGAGGTTACCCCACAAGACTTGCCGTATACCGTGAACATCCCACAAGACCTGCCGTACATCGAGAACACTACACAAGACCTGCCGTATACTGGGAATACACCACCACAGACTGGGGCCATTGTCCCATATAATAATATTATTTATTTGCCCCTCTTCAGTGTTCTTCATGTTGTGGCTGAACAGTGTATCATGGAGTTTTTATATGCACTGCTGCCATCTAGTGTATCTATATGGGAACTACATGATCATTTGTTTCATACAGCAGCTTATTAAAGTTAGAGGCAGTCTACTCTAGGTCCTAAATGAGATTTAAGGCCTGGCTCATTATTGCATTTCATTAGTTTTTGTAAAATTTTTGATGATTTTTTTCTGTTTTCACTAAATTCATCATACCAGTTGCGACTTTTTGAAGTCTATCTTATACGTTGTGTTCTCCTGTCTTTTCATTTTGTTTAGTTCGCCACTTTGGGGCATGGATTTTAGGTTTCCAGATATTTTTGGCCAATTCATAAATTGCAACTTTTCAAAAAAGTCGCAACATTTCTCGCAAATGTGCTCCAGAACTCCCCTGGAGACATTTCATGTACACATGAGTTTTTGGGAAATTTTTGGAACATTTTTAAAAACATGAAACATTTTGCTCCAAAAATTCACATAATTGGTTAAAGACAGAATAAAATACTTTCAGAACTTTCCACAAAATTCATCAATGCATCACACCATTTTGAAGATTTTTGCTAAAAAAAACCACAGATAAAAAGGATTTAAAAATGGTACCAAGTAACTGTTCAGATTAAGGTGTCCTTTGTACATGAGGAGTGACACTATTTATGGCCAATATATGACTTATATCTGCATTTCTTGTAAGTTTTCCGTTCTGTGGGCTTAGTGTCTAATTTTCAGTTGTCTCTGAGCTAGTGGATGGAGACTATTTGTTATGAAGCCTCACATACACAGCACACAGACTTTAGTGATTCCTGCTCTCCTGTTTCTATGTAGCACATGTTCAGAAGCAGCAGCATCATAGAGGACTTTATACAGCAGTGTAACTGTGCATCCAACCCTGGGCTGAGAAAACACACTTACTAGAAAGAAGTTGCATGAAGGACATTATACAGCTGTTCTGTAGCTATGAATTCAGCACTTTGGGGAGAAAAAAATAAAAAGATCAGCAGAAGCATGGAGGACATTTTCCAACAGTTGTAAACAGTGCAGCTGTGAATCCAGTGTAAGGTTCAACAGGTACGGGGGATGCAGTGACACGCAGGAGGCAGATCAAGAATTAATGGGTTTATTACAGGGATATAATAACAAGGATATGGAAGACAGGGTTCAAACAAAGAACAAGTGTTCAATAAACCGATGCACTTATCGGTCAGATGTTTCCAGGGGATGGAGGTAAAGAGGTCCCGCGATGGCGCTGTAGGTGACGCGTGAAGACTCTGGTCTGGTTCTGGAGGAACGTGAGGCACTGGCTCCTGACAGCCGCGACGTATCCTGGCGCTCCTGAGTGTGGTCTGATGGTTCCGGAGCGGAGTCTCAGCAGAGGAGGAATAGGAGACCCCGGGGTGGAAGGGTCATGAAGCACGGGAGAATCCGGGGGTGAGCTAGCCGACTTCAAGACGGCTTCCCGGTCCGGTCCACAGCGGCCACCATCGGCAGTCAGCGGAATTGTACGGAATGTCTCTCCAGTCTCAGGGGTTGGAGCGGTAAGTCAAACGCTGTAGACAGTCTGTCTGCGTGTGTGTAGAGAGTCGGCAGTGCGGCCTGTTCTATCCGTTTCACCCTGGATCTGAGTGCTTCTGCACATGCAATGATCTGCTGCATCTCGAACAGTCTGCGCCCTGTACTTTCTGGACCATTTCCTTGTTCCCACTCCAAGCTGCTGACACTCCGGTGCTGCACACTGTCCTTCTGACCCTAAGGGACACTGAACGACTGTAATTCTTCTTGTAAGAACGTTACGTGGCTGCTGCGGTGTCCAGGGCCTATGGCCCGTCTGGATGACTCAGGCACTAAGCCCTAACTGACTACTCTGCGAAAACTTACCTTACTTCCTGACTTACCACACAGCAGCCCCTCCTATGTTTAACCATTCCTTATCCTAAGCTCTAATTACCCATATAACATTCTATAATGCCCCATCTAGTGGCTGTATCTAACCTCTTCGCTTACCCTAAGTCAATGCATAGATATACTTTACAGTGAAAGAGAACATGTTATAACACACATTTCTACATAAATAGAAATATACAGTTTATAAACATGGTAATACACATTCAAGTGTAGCAATACCAGTGCAGAACAATAGTAATACACATTTAAGTGTAGCAGTACCATTTTATCATAATAGACATTATTCAACCCCCTTACACGGCCAAACAGCAAGGTGTATGGGGTATACCCTGTTGTTTGGTGTACCTGGTTATTGTACACCCAAACTGCAGTAACCACCGATCCACCAAACCGCTGCACGACCAGCTCTGCCCTCACCTACTGTATCCTCACCCATCCCTTGTAGATTGTGAGCCCTCGTGGGCAGGGTCCTCTCTCCTCCTGGACCAGTCATAACTTGTATTGCTTAAGATTACTCTACTTGTATTTATTATGTACACCCCTCCTCACATGTAAAGCGCCATGGAAGAAATGGCGCTATAATAAAAAATAGTAATAATAATAATTCAGCCACATATTCAGGCCCGATCTACCTCTAGAGTCCTCAGCATTTTGTATTAACGTCCGGTTGAACCGTTCACACGCTCCATTACCCTGTGGGTGGTACGGTGTAGTACGTGACTTCTCGATTCGGTACATTCGGTGCAGTTCTTCCATCACTTTTCCTAGGAAGCAGGCACCCTGGTCCGAATGAATACGCTTTGGACAACCGTAGACTTGAATGAAATTTTTGCAGATGGCATGAGCGGAGGATTCTGCGCTGTGATCTCGAGTTGGGGTCACAATGGCGAACTTTGTGAAGTGGTCTACCATTACCAGGCAATGTTCGTATCCCTGATGGGCCGGCCCGATGGTCAAATAATCTTTCATTAGCAGCTCCAGGGGGGCGGATGTCACGATCGCTTGAATGGGAGCCCTCTGCTCTGGTGGTTTTTGCCAACTCGCACGTTCTGCAGAGCTGACAAGCTTCTTCTACCACAGTTTTTCGTCGTGGATGGTAAACAAATTGTTGCAACCACTGGAAGGTCTTTTCCTACCCAAAATGAGTTCTCCTTTGATGTGCTTCGGTGGCGACCTTTATCAGCAGTGTCTTGGAAGGTGAACCCTAACTCTTTTTGTAATTGGACTTTCTGGTATAACAATCCATTCTTCATCTGGAAACGTTCCCACTGCTGAAGAATCCGCAGGGTTTCTGGAGAGAGGTCATTCCTTTCCTCTTGTCTGGGAAGTATTTTTGATGTCACCCACCTTCTTATTAGGGCAAGCTCCCCATTCTCCTGTTGCAACCTGACCCACTCATCACGTGTTCGCCCCAGAGTACCTTTTGGGGCCTGCACTTGTGTCTGCTCTTGCATAGCTTCCACCTTCCTGGCAGCATTCTGGAACTTGGGAATCTCCTCTTCTAACTCCTCATCAATGAGATCTGACATCAATCCCATTGAAAATTGAAAACTTTGAAAATTTTTGGGGTGAACTGAAATCTGCCATTAGGAAAAAGAACCCTGCAAACATTCAAGAGCTTGAACAAACTGGAAAGGAAGAGTGGGAGAAAATACCAGCTGAGACGTGTGAGAAGCTTATAGATGGCTACAAGAAACGTTTGGAGGCTGTCATCAATGGCAAAGGGTGTGCAGCCAAGTATTAACTAGGGGTGTCTTTATTGCTGCACATGCTGCTTATTCTGTTTCTTCTTTGAAATTACAACATGTAAGGTGAAAAACAATGTTTTATTGTTGTATTAATTTGGACCACTAATTAAAAAAATCATGAGGATATAACTATGGTACATTTCCATTTATTTCTGAAGATATTGTAGAGTCTATGAAAAAAATGAAGGGGTGACAATATTGGTTACCAGCACTGTAGTCTCAGTGTCTCTTATATATGATGTATACAGCAGTCTCACTGTATCCTGTATATGTCACATGAGACATCGAGGCTGCTGTATACATCACATACAGTATTAGACACTAAGACTGCGGTATATGCATCACATAGGAGACACTGAGGCTGCTGTTTACATTGCATAAGGGTCACTGTTCTGTCCTCACTGAATGAAGCAGACGTATTGCAGTTATACAGACAGCTAAACTGCTATACCAGGGTCCAATAAGGAGACTGTAATGGGGTCTGTGCTTTATTGAACTTGATACATTGATGCGCGGTGAAAGTATAAACATAATATGAATACAGCCAGTACATTGTACAATAGAAATACATTTATACATAGCATACATCATGAATGAACATTTGCACACTAATAGCTGACCAGGAGCAGGACTGATTAAACCAGGCTAATATGGGACAAGAAATAGCTAGAGAAAACATGAGTACATACTGGCGATGCTATCACAAGAGGAGAGGAAAAGATGATGCTTCCTGGATGCAGGCTGAAGGAAAATGGAGGAAAGTGGAGGGAAAGCTACCAGAATGCTTTGCAAGGCTACCATCATGCATTGCGAAGCTTCCATAATGCATTGCAAAGGGAGGGAAAAGATTTAGCTGAAAGTAAAAGAAAACAACTGCGAATATGACACTGGTCACTAGAGGGAGCCAAAACAAGCAGATTGTTTAGCATTGTGTATATAGGAGTTTAACAAACAACTTCAGAAAACAATTAGGTGTCGGAGACAGAACAGTCACAAGGCTAATGCATATACATCACATAGGAGACTGTTATGTTACGGTAGCTGAGGAGTGCAGGTAAAAAAGGAAATACACCAGAGCAGTTGGAATCTATGAGATTGCAGTACCCTGACTAACCACCGCAACTAGAGGCAGCCGTGGAGCGTTCCTACGATGGTCCTAGACGCCTCGTCACAGCCTGAGAAACTAACTACACCTAAAGATAGAAATAGGAAAGCTATCTGCCCCGGAGCAGAACCCCAAAGATAATAGAAAGCCCCCAAACATGTAATGGCGGTTAGACAAGAGGAAATACTGACATAGAAAGAAAATAGTATGAGCAAACGCTGGGGCCCAAACTAACTAAATAGAAAAGGATAGGAAGGGTACTTACTGCAATCCCAGAAAACCCTGAAAGGCACCAACTCTACTAATTTCAAAAACACCTGAGATCACACGACCTCTACCACCTAAATTAGTTCTCTGGTGTAACAAAAACAGCAGCCACTGAAAAAACTGCAAAAAGCAAAAGTACAAAACACAGTGGCTGGACTAAACTGAGAGGGCAAAAGCCCCCGGAGGGGACCCAGAAGGCCCCCACAGAAGTGCAGGACAAAATGCAAAAATATAGCAAAAACACAAAATAAGAAATTGTCTTATCTGATAGCAGGAGATGCAGACACGACACAGCAGGCTACAAGGGAAACTGGAAAGAAGGATTCAGACCAGAACAATTGATCACCGGCAACCCTGATGGGAAAATGATTCCCTTAAATAAGACCAATCAGTAACACCTGATTCCCAATCCTCACTAGTACCGCTTGTAACCACCAGAGGGAGCCTCTGCTCAGAACTCATCTCAAACCCATTCACAACAGTACCCCCCCTTGAGGAGGGGTCACCGAACCCTCATTTGAGCAACCAGGTCGGTCAGGATGAGTTCTATGATACGCACGGATAAGTCTCCTAGCATGGATGTCCGAAGCAAACACCCAAGAATTATCTTCCTGACCATAACCTCTCCATTTAACCAAATACTGGAGTCTTCGTCTAGAAAAACGAGAATCCAATATTTTCTCAACCACATACTCCAGATTGCCCTCAACCAAAACAGGGTCAGGAGGCACAGCAGCAGGAACCACTGGCTCAACAAACCTCTTCAACAAGGACTTGTGGAACACGTTATGGATCTTAAATGTCCCTGGAAGAAGCAAACGAAAAGAAACAGGATTAATAATCTCCATGATCTTATAAGGTCCAATGAACCTAGGCTTAAATTTAGGAGATGCTACTCTCATAGGAATATTCTTTGAGGACAACCAGACCAAGTCCCCCACTTTAAACCGAGGACCATCAGTCCTATGCCGGTTAGCAAACCGCTGGGCCTTCTCCTGAGAGAGGGACAACCTCTCCACTACCTGGTCCCAAATCTGCTGCATACGCTCAACAACAGAGTCAACACCTGGACAGACAGAAGCCTCCGTCTGTCCTGAAGAAAATCGAGGGTGAAACCCAGAATTACAGAAAAACGGAGACATCAAAGTGGCAGAGCTAGCCCTATTATTAAGAGCAAACTCAGCCAAAGGCAAAAAAGAGACCCAGTCATCCTGATCAGCAGACACAAAGCATCTTAGATAAGTCTCCAATGTCTGGTTTGTTCTCTCAGTTTGACCATTGGTCTGAGGATGAAATGCCGAGGAGAAAGACAATTGAACACCCAGTTTAGAACAAAAAGTCCTCCAAAATCTGGAAACAAACTGGACTCCTCTGTCAGACACAATGTTCTCAGGAATGCCGTGTAAACGAACCACGTGCTGAAGGAACAACGGCACCAATTCAGAGGAGGAAGGCAACTTAGGTAATGGCACAAGATGTATCATTTTGGAAAACCTATCACAAATTACCCAGATGGTGGTCATTCTCTGAGAAACAGGAAGATCGGAAATGAAATCCATAGAGATATGGGTCCATGGTCTCTTGGGCACAGGCAATGGCATCAACAAACCACTAGAGCGAGAGCAAGGCTTGGAGCGAGAGCAAGTCCCGCAGGACTGCACAAATTCCTGACATCGCGAGACAAGGTAGGCCACCAAAAGGACCGACTAACCAAGTCTCTGGTACCAAAAATTCCGGGATGCCCAGCCAATGCGGAACAATGAATCTCAGACATCACACTCTTTTTCCATCGGTCCGGGACAAACAACTTTCCAACAGGGCAGCGCTCGGGCCTATCCTCCTGACACCCCTCCAGAGCAAGTCTCAAATTAGGCGAGATGGCGGAAAGAACTACACCCTCCTTCAAAATAACAGAGGGATCAGATAGCTCAGGAGAGTCCGCAAGGAAACTCCTCGAGAGGGCATCCGCCTTAACATTCTTAGTGCCAGGAAGAAAGGAAACCACAAAATTAAAACGTGTGAAAAACAAGGCCCACCTGGCCTGTCTAGGATTGAGTCGCTTGGCAGATTCCAGATAGACCAGATTCTTATGGTCCGTAAGGACCACCACCTGATGTTTGGCTCCCTCCAGCCAATGTCTCCACTCTTCAAAAGCCCACTTCATGGCCAATAACTCCCGATTACCCACGTCATAATTACGTTCAGTAGGAGAAAATTTTCGAGAGAAAAAGGCACAAGGGTTACTTTTAGAGGTCTCTGGATTTTTTTGGGACAAAACGGCACCTGCCCCAATTTCAGAGGCATCAACCTCCACCTGAAATGGCAGAGAAACATCAGGCTGCCGTAGAACAGGAGCAGAAGTGAATCTCTGCTTAAGTTCCTGAAACGCAGAGACTGCCTCAGGGGCCAATTCACCACATCAGAACCCTTTCTGGTCAAATCAGTCAATGGTTTAACAATAACAGAGAAATTACCAATAAATTTACGATAAAAATTGGCAAAACCCAAAAATCTCTGAAGAGCCTTTAATGAAGTAGGTTGGACCCAATCACAGATGGCCTGAACCTTGACTGGGTCCATTTCAATAACAGATGGGGACAAAATGAATCCCAGAAATGAGATCTTCTGTACGCCAAAAAGACACTTTGATCCCTTCACATACAGAGCATTCTCTCTCAAAATCTGGAATACAGTTCGAACATGTTTCACATGAGAGTCCCAGTCATTAGAAAAAATCAAGATATCATCCAAATAAACAATCAGAAACTTGTCCACAAAATCCCTGAAAATGTCATTCATGAAGGACTGGAAGACGGAAGGAGCATTAGTGAGCCCAAAGGGCATCACAAGGTACTCAAAATGCCCTTCAGGGGTGTTAAATGCCGTCTTCCATTCATCCCCGTGCTTAATGCGAATAAGGTTATACGCCCCCCTGAGGTCAAGCTTGGTAAACCAAGTAGCGTTTTTCACCCTGGAAAACAGGTCAGAAATCAAGGGTAACGGATATTGATATTTCACAGTAATATTGTTCAAGAGACGATAATCAATACACGGCCTTAATGAACCATCTTTTTTGGCCACAAAGAAAAAACCGGCACCTAAGGGTGAAGAGGATGGTCTGATATGACCCTTCTCCAATGATTCCTTGATATAAGACCGCATAGCGTCATGTTTAGGTACAGACAAGTTAAAAAGGCGACCCTTAGGGAATTTACTACCTGGCACTAATTCAATAGCGCAGTCATAGCTCCTATGGGGAGGTAAGGATGCAGATTTACTTTCGCTAAACACATCAGAAAAATCAAACAAAAAGTCAGGAACATCCTCAGCCTGGGGGGAGGCAGAAAAAACAAGAGTGTTGGTATTAACACATTGGCAGCCCCAACTGGTTACAGACACAGATTTCCAATCCAAAACAGGATTATGAGACTGTAACCAAGGGAAACCCAGCACTATAATGTCATGCAGATTATATAGAACCAAAAATTTGCAGCACTCCTGGTGATCAGGTTCAACCTCATTATCACCTGAGTAGAAAACTGGGGTTTATTCTCAGCCAAAGGGGTAGAATCGATCCCCAGTAGGGGAATAGACTTCTGTAGGGGTATCAAGGGAAATCCACAACGTTTAGCAAAATCATAATCCATCAGGTTAATAGCTGCTCCAGAATCAACGAAAGCCTGAGCAGAAAATGAGGACAGAGAGCATATCAGAGTGACAGTTAATAAAAACTTAGTCTGAACACCACCCAAGACAACTGAGCGTGCAAAACGTCTTCCCCGCTTAGGGCAGACTGAAATAGCATGAGAGGCATCACCACAGTAGAAACATAACCCATTGCGCTTTCGAAACTCATGACGCTGTGCCCCAGACACCACTCCATCACACTGCATGGGCTCAGCAGCTGGCTCACAAGGCAACACCACTCCACGCATACTTCTCCGCTCACGCAAACGTCTGTCAATTTGAATCGCTAATGACATAGAATCATTGAGACCAGAGGGGACAGGGAATCCCACCATAACATCCTTTACATTATCCGACAGACCCTTCCGGAAAAGGGCCGCCAAAGCGTCGTCATTCCATTTGGTCAGGACTGCCCACCTACGGAATCTCTGACAGTATAACTCAGCGTCATCAAGCCCCTGATTTAATGCCAACAAGGCTTTTTCAGCTTGATCAGTGACATTAGGCTCATCGTACAATAACCCCAAAGCCTGAAAAAATGCATCAACATCACTCAAAACAGGATCCCCAGGTGTCAGGGAAAAAGCCCAATCCTGAGGATCGCCGCGCAGGAGAGAGATGAAATTTGAACCTGCTGCGCTGCGTTTCCTGAGGACTTAGATTTTAAGGCAAGAAACAATTTACAATTATTTTTGAAATTCTGAAACTTAGCTCGATCCCCTAAAAACAAATCTGGCATGGGAATCCTAGGTTCCACAACAGGCAACCTAGCAAGATATGCAGCAATACTCCGAACCTCAGTGGCAAGCTGATCCACACGGCCAGACAACTGTGCAAACTCCATTGGGAGAAAAGATCCTCCCCAGCACCCAGAGATACAGAGGGAAAAAAAAAAAAAAAAAAAATGCAACAAACAGAAAAATATCTCTGACAACTTTTCTTCCTTCAAAATATTTTTTCCCTTCTGTGAGTACCATACAATTTTTATGGCCGGTGATACTGTTATGTTACGGTAGCTGAGGAGTGCAGGTAAAAAAGGAAATACACCAGAGCAGTTGGAATCTATGAGATTGCAGTACCCTGACTAACCACCACAACTAGAGGCAGCCGTGGAGCGTTCCTACGATGGTCCTAGACGCCTCGTCACAGCCTGAGAAACTAACTACACCTAAAGATAGAAATAGGAAAGCTATCTGCCCCGGAGCAGAACCCCAAAGATAATAGAAAGCCCCCAAACATGTAATGGCGGTTAGACAAGAGGAAATACTGACATAGAAAGAAAATAGTATGAGCAAACGCTGGGGCCCAAACTATCTAAATAGAAAAGGATAGGAAGGGTACTTACTGCAATCCCAGAAAACCCTGAAAGGCACCAACTCTACTAATTTCAAAAACACCTGAGATCACACGACCTCTACCACCTAAATTAGTTCTCTGGTGTAACAAAAACAGCAGCCACTGAAAAAACTGCAAAAAGCAAAAGTACAAAACACAGTGGCTGGACTAAACTGAGAGGGCAAAAGCCCCCGGAGGGGACCCAGAAGGCCCCCACAGAAGTGCAGGACAAAATGCAAAAATATAGCAAAAACACAAAATAAGAAATTGTCTTATCTGATAGCAGGAGATGCAGACACGACACAGCAGGCTACAAGGGAAACTGGAAAGAAGGATTCAGACCAGAACAATTGATCACCGGCAACCCTGATGGGAAAATGATTCCCTTAAATAAGACCAATCAGTAACACCTGATTCCCAATCCTCACTAGTACCGCTTGTAACCACCAGAGGGAGCCTCTGCTCAGAACTCATCTCAAACCCATTCACAACAGGAGACATTAAGGAAGCTGTATATACATCACATAGGAGACACTGAGACTGCTGTATATACATCACATAAGAGACATTGAGGCTGCTGTATATGTGTAGCCCTGGTATGTAAGGCACACATTATCCTGGAGTCTGCACAGAAAGGTAACAGTTAAAGCTCACATCATCCATTCACACTTTAGACACACCCTCAGGGTATATAAGCTTGTGACATGCAGCAGAGACAAGTCAGTCTAGTCTGGATTCGTGGAGTAGTGGGAAGTCTTCCAGGAAGTGAAGTGAAAGACAGTCACTCAGTTGGTTCCTGTCAGCAGTTCATAAAGTGGAGGCTAGTAAGGGTGAGCCAGTTCACCTTAGCCTAGTCAGAGCTGTTCCTTAACCTGAAGACAGAGACAGCTTTGAAGAAAGGATTGACTTGTACTACCTTAGAAAGTGTGCAGTGCCTATGTTGAGAGTGGAAAGCAGGGCGAAGGGCACAGTGGAGAGGACGGAGCAGTGCCTTAGGTAGTGAATTGCCTACACTAATTATCCGGTCACTGGGGACCGAGGAGTTGCTATTGATTCACTCATAGTAGCGGGACAACCAGAGTCTTACTGGACCTTAGGTCGCAGAAAGCAGCCCTTGAAGTGTCGGTACGTAATCGGGGTCAGGAGGAACAAGGACTTTTAGCTAGGCCAAGCATAGAAGGACTCTGTTCCCACCACATAGAAGGCTCCACCACAAAACTGACCGGGCAGTACAGCTAAGGAGTAAGCTGGAGAAGTCGGAGTGAACTTAGCTCTATGCTAGTTGGACTCATGATATTGGAAGTAAAGGAGGCCCCAAACCTGCTCTGCTGTTACCTGGACGTGCAGTCTCCATCCCGACCAGCCTCCCTGGGACCTGCCTAAACATCTGACAAGTAAAAGGTATGGAAAGACGCTGGATGGTGTGAGACTGATTTATTTATCTGCACCCGACATCATTAATACCATAGACTTTGAGGGACCAGTCCCACCTGTGGGGGACCCGTCATCTAGCTGCCACAACATCCCCTCAGAGATCTACAGCAGCGCTGGTCTTAGTGACTAGAAAAACTACAGGTGGCGTCACGAACTGTTATCTACTAATCCCCTGTAAATAATTCCCCCCATCATACGCCTGACCGCCAGGGCCACGGACCGAGCCACGCTACCAGTGACATTCCCTATAGAAATCTACAGGCTCGGCTCCGAGTACCCCATTGCCCTGGTAACCCACAATTGTGGTGCGGGTCACAACAAAAACTTGGCGTCACGAACAGGATCCGAAACTTGCAGCATTGCGAGCCCTGTGTGCCTGTGGAGTGTTTTGGTGAAAAAGACTGTCTGTGCTTTTGGCGCCAAATACCGCCATATTTGCCGCCATATTCGCGCCCTGAGGCGCTGGAGAAGAAGTGGGCGTACCTGAAAAGCGCGCAGAGTCTCGGACACGCCCCCGGCTCTGACTCAGCGGCAGGTCCTGCGACAGGAAGTGAACGCTCTGACATCAGAGCGCCTGCGACGAAGGTCCTGTCCCCATCGCTGTGCTTGTGGAGCGGCAGCTTCTGGAAACGGTAGGCCCCGATTAACAAAGGGGGCACTAATATGTCGCAACAACCGGCCGACAGTGCGGCCCCAGCGGAGGCCCCGACCCCGCGCCGCGTGGCATTGTAGCGCCGGATGGGGGCGCAGGCCCAGCACCCGGCCCGGTAGTCCCGCTCATGCCACTAACGCTCCCATATATGCCTGGGGCGAAATGGCTTCCCCAGTACAGCGGCGAGCCAGGCACTTTAGCAGGCTTCAAGCGGAAGATATGCAGTGTCCTGGAAATGTACTCTATGTCTGAGAGGCAAAAAGCTGCAGTATTAATAGGGCAGCTAACTGGCGCTGCTGAGAGAGAAGTGGAGACTTGGGATACCACGGACCAGGAGTTGGTGCCTGCGATCCTCTTAAAGTTACAGGCCATTTTTGAAGATCGCACCGAAACAGATCTCCGGATGGCATTCTACAACTGTTCACAGCAACCAAGTGACAGCATAAGGGACTATGCCTGCCGACTACAAGGGGCCCTGAGAGCCCTCAAGCAGGTTAATACCATAAGTGTCATTGATGAAAATAAGATGCTGAAAGAACAATTTGTGCAAGGACTGAGGTCCCAAACGGAACGCAGAACTGTAAATTGGTGGTCTTTAGATCATCCAGATGCCACCTTTGATGCCCTAAAGGACATGGCAATAAAAGGACTGCGACCCCTGGGCAAACCTGAAGTGGCAACCCAACATCACCAGGGTGAAGTCACTCTGGAACCGGCAGTTACCACCTTTTCCCCGCTAGCGGCAGAAGCCACAACGCAGGTGACGCCCCCTAGTGAATTGGACTGTCTGCGCTCGGAAGTGCGCCAGTTGACTAAAAATCTGGCTGCTGTGATGAGTGCCCTGCAGCTGCGGAAAGAGGAAGAAGGAAAGATCTTATTAGCCGACTGCCCGGAGGATGTCCCATGGATGAACCGGAGGAGAAGGAGGACGTCGCCCCACCGGAGGAGGACAACGCCACCCCCAGGAGCAACCCCTGACCAGCACCCTCCTCGCCGGGAGATCATCTGTTACCGCTGCAACCGGAAAGGTCATATGTCGACACAGTGTCCTTTAAACGGGCAGAACCTGGGTCCGAGGGCCAACACCCAGGTGGAGACTCGTCAGGCCCCTTAGATTGGAACCGCAGGTTCGTGGGTGGACGACCCTACCTGTCCATCATTCTGGATGGGATTGCAGTTCCGGCGTTGCTAGATACTGGGTCTCAGGTGACCCTAATACCTGATGCCCTATATACGAAGTTCTGGTCTATGGATAGTCTTCAACCCCCGAGCCCTGACTTTACCGTGTATGCTTCTAATGGTCTCCCTGTGGAAGTACTCGGGACCAAAAGTGTGGATGTGAAAGTGGGATGAGAGGAGTTGAAAGACCAGGGGCTTCTAGTAGTAAAGACTGTAAATGAAGAGAACGGTTTAAATATAATTTTGGGTACTAACATTATCAGTAACTGTCTGGGAGAAGTTGTGTTTCTACTCCAACAGCTCGCTGAGATCGCCCGACCAAGGCAGAAGGGAGTGATCCAGAGAGAAATCCGGGCCCTGATGTGTCAGCAGCAAGCGAAGCTTACAGACGGCGAAATTGGTAATGTACGGGTCACCGACTCGAATCCTATTGTGATACCCCCAATGAGTGAAATGATAATATGGTGTAGGGCAGCCATAGGTCTGAGAGGACAAAACTACCAAGCAGTAGTAGAACCCCATTGCTCAGAACATAGACCCACACTCATGACAGCGAGGGGGGTAGTGGAAGTGATAAATGGGAGAGTACCGGTACGGCTTCTCAACTGGGGAGATGATGAAGTAAATTTACCCCGTTATGCAACAGTTGCTAAATTACATGCCGTCGACAATAATTCTATTCTCCCGACTGAGTCCTTAGACTCCCGCTAACTAGCGGAGGATAATGACCCGGCAACTCAGGTGGCGGATTGGTGTCAGCAACTCCATGTCGGGACAGACACCACTCCCGCCCACCAGAAACAAGGGGTATTACGGGTGGTACAAGAGTACGCACAAGTGTTTAGTAAACACCCCCTCGACTTTGGGGCCATTAAGGGAGTACAGCATCATATCCCTACAGGTGGTCATCCTCCCATCAAAGAGCGGTACAGGCCTATACCTCCAGCCCATTATCAGAAAGCTAAGGAAATGTTACATGATATGAAGGAAGCCGGGGTGATAAGGGATAGTTGTAGCCCCTGGGCAGCCCCTCTAGTTCTGGTTAAAAAGAAAGATGGTAGTATGAGAATGTGTGTGGATTACAGGCAAGTGAATCGCATAACACATAAAGATGCTTACCCATTACCACGAATTGAGGAGTCCTTAGCTGCTCTGAAAACGGCTAACTACTTTTCTACCCTTGATCTGACTAGTGGGTACTGGCAAGTGGCTGTGGAGGATCGTGAGAAAACGGCTTTCACCACCCCAATGGGGCTCTGTGAGTTCGACAGAATGCCGTTTGGGCTCAGTAGTGCCCCGGGAACATTTCAGAGAGTGATGGAGAACTGCCTGGGTCATCTCAATTTTGAAACCGTGCTGCTATACCTAGACGACGTCATCGTGTATTCCAAGACATATGAGGATCACCTGAAGCACCTGGCAGAAGTATTCGAGTCCCTGTCCAGGTACGGGATGAAGTTGAAACCCTCAAAATGCCATCTACTCAAACAGAAGGTACAATACTTGGGGCACATCGTCAGTTCAGAGGGAGTAGCGCCGGACCCAGAGAAAGTCACCGCCATCCAGAAATGGCCGGAGCCGAAGAACCTCAAGGAAGTGCGACAGTTCCTGGGACTAACGGGTTACTACAGGAGGTTCGTGAAAGATTACACGAAGAAGGCAGCGCCTCTACAGGACCTCCTAGTAGGACAATCCCTAAAGAGCAGAAACCCTCCCTTTAATTGGGGTAAGGAACAGGCTGAAGCATTCCAAAAGATGAAAGAGATCCTTACAGGTAATGAAATCTTGACCTATCCTGATTACAGCCAACCGTTCCTGCTGTACACCGATGCCAGTAATGAAGGTTTAGGAGCAGTTCTCAGTCAGAAGCAGAATGGCCAAGAAAAAGTCATCGCTTACGCCAGCAGAAAACTCAGGCCAACTGAGAGGAATCCGGAAAATTACAGCAGCTTCAAGCTGGAGTTTCTGGCGCTGGTCTGGGCCATTACTGAAAGATTTAAGCACTACCTTGCCTCCAACAAGTTCACGGTGTACACAGACAACAACCCGTTAACGCACCTGGAAACAGCCAAGCTGGGAGCCATGGAGCAGCGTTGGATGGCTCGGTTGTCAAATTACCAGTTTACCATCAAGTACCGGGCAGGCCGTAAGAATGCTAACGCCGACGCATTGTCCCGAATGCCACATGAATCTGACACGGAAGAAGAATCGGACGACCTGGAAGAAATTGAGCTACCTGCGTTCCATCGAAATGGGATAATCCATGAGCAGCATGTCCACAGAAAGCAGTATGGTGCAACATTAAATCCCTTACCCCATCACAGCTGGAAAGAGACCCAGGACAGCGATCCAGTGGTCAGCCGTATCAAGGAGTTGTTAAGACAGGAAGGTTCCTCCTTGGAAAAGGATGCACCTATGTCAGCAAAGCTCCTGTGGAATGAGAGAAGCCGGTTGTTCCTATACCGTGAGAAGTTGTGCAGGAGATACGTCAACCCCAGGACCCATGAGATGGTATGGCAGATAGTGGTCCCCAAGGCAGACGTTCAAATGGTGTTGGAAGCGTACCACGATCAAGCAGGACACTTTGGCTGGAGAAAGCTGGAGACCCTGTTGAGGTGCCGGTTCTACTGGGTAGGAATGCGCAGCTCCATCGAGAGGTGGTGTCGGAACTGTGGACCCTGTGGTCTCAGACGAAAGGACTACGGTAGTCAGAAGGCACCCCTGCAGCCTATCCGGACGACTCGTCCCTTGGAGATCGTGGCCTTGGACCACGTCAAATTGTCGCCCAGCAGGTCCGGATACTCATATGCCCTGACCATGGTGGATCATTATTCGAGATTTTTGGTGGTCATCCCCGTCAAGGATCAGACAGCAGTGACGGCAGCAAGGACCTTCCAGGCAAGCTTCTGCAGACCACATGGGTATCCAGAGCAGGTACTGACTGATCAAGGCCCTGCTTTTGAAGCGGATCTGTTTAAGGAATTTTGTCACTTGTATGGGTGTAAGAAAATTAGAACGACGCCATACCACCCCCAAACCAACGGCCTTTGCGAGAAAATGAACCACATTGTCGTTGACTTGCTAAAATCCATACCGCTGGAAGAAAGAAATCGGTGGCCAGAATTGTTACCTGACCTGGTTGACTTGTACAACCACATACCAGTGAGTTCTACCAACTGCACACCAGCTTACCTTATGAGAGCAAGGCCTGGAAGACTGCCAATGGACTTGGAACTTGGTGTGGTGGAACCAGAGGCAGATGACACCGTTGGAAATTGGGATACAAATCGGCAAGAGCAATACAGAAGAGTGCAAGCCTGCGTAGAAGAAAGTCTTAATAAAGCTCGGGAAAAGCAGGAGAATATTTACAACAAGAATGCTCCCGCTAAGCCTTTGATGCCAGGAGAAATGGTGTTAAAAAGGAAACGAAAGATGCACAAGTTGGACAACCAGTGGGAACAAGAGCCCTATGTCGTACAAGATTCCAAATATGATAACAGAAAAGTCTGTATCATCAGTAAGGATGGAGGAAGAACGACCGCCACTGTGTCTAGAGATCATTTAAAATTGTGTCCAGAGCCATTAAAGCTTTGTGAAAAGAACCCTGTCGTCAATCGAGAAGAAAGTGAAGAGGAGGTCATACACACGGATCTTGGAGATTTACCTGCGGATTGGCCCAGACTGGGAGATGCGGTAATCATTCCTGTGTTGCAGTTTTATCAGCCACAAGAGGAAACTCCACCTCCAGTTATGCCCATTGTGCCAACAGAACCAGTTCTAGAGGTACCTATTCCAGCAGAACCCCAGCCTGCAGAATCTCAAGAAGTAGAATCACCAGAAGCAGTGCCCCATGCTATGGGATCCCCTGGTGAAGCTGACTCACACCGCCCAGCCCTCAGTACGCTTGCCAGATCCATAGAAAGATTGAGACAGTATTATAGTTTGTCGTTACGCAGAACAGATAGATCAGAGACCAATATACCTGATGCTACTCCACGTAGATCGGAACGAACAACGAAAGGGAAGCTACCTATTCGTTATCAACAGTAGTCATAACAAACTAGTTTATTATGACTCAGAAAAGGTTTATTATTTATGACCAATTGTATAAAGTTGTATAAAGAAGTTTATTGCATTTGAAGGAATTTAAAGTATTGTGATATAATGTGAATTACTTGAGAATGTCTTATAATGGACTGCGTGGCTGAGGACTGAGCCAGCCCAAAAACTGTATCCTGTAAATAGTTGCACTTTGTGCCTTGTCTCGGTTTCACACGAAGCCTTGACTTACCTCTGAACATAAAACCAGTGTGGTGTGGCACTGAGCGAGGTCTGCAGTCAGATGTCCTGCAGCCCACCCAGGACCCACGTTGAAGGTTTGGTGCGGGTCCTTCACAAGAATACTATGAATATTTATTGAGTGTCTTGATGTTCTGATACTTTTGTATTTTCTTACTGTACATATTGTAACGTTTAAGATTTCGTACCTCCCGGATGGGATGAGTTTCCTGTTAATTGTTTAAATGCAAAACAAAATGTCTTTTTCTTTTTGTATTTCACAGCCCGGGAGTGCTGTATTTTACCAAGGGGGGATGTGTAGCCCTGGTATGTAAGGCACACATTATCCTGGAGTCTGCACAGAAAGGTAACAGTTAAAGCTCACATCATCCATTCACACTTTAGACACACCCTCAGGGTATATAAGCTTGTGACATGCAGCAGAGACAAGTCAGTCTAGTCTGGATTCGTGGAGTAGTGGGAAGTCTTCCAGGAAGTGAAGTGAAAGACAGTCACTCAGTTGGTTCCTGTCAGCAGTTCATAAAGTGGAGGCTAGTAAGGGTGAGCCAGTTCACCTTAGCCTAGTCAGAGCTGTTCCTTAACCTGAAGACAGAGACAGCTTTGAAGAAAGGATTGACTTGTACTACCTTAGAAAGTGTGCAGTGCCTGTGTTGAGAGTGGAAAGCAGGGCGAAGGGCACAGTGGAGAGGACGGAGCAGTGCCTTAGGTAGTGAATTGCCTACACTAATTATCCGGTCACTGGGGACCGAGGAGTTGCTATTGATTCACTCATAGTAACGGGACAACCAGAGTCTTACTGGACCTTAGGTCGCAGAAAGCAGCCCTTGAAGTGTCGGTACGTAATCGGGGTCAGGAGGAACAAGGACTTTTAGCTAGGCCTAGCATAGAAGGACTCTGTTCCCACCACATAGAAGGCTCCACCACAAAACTGACCGGGCAGTACAGCTAAGGAGTAAGCTGGAGAAGTCGGAGTGAACTTAGCTCTATGCTAGTTGGACTCATGATATTGGAAGTAAAGGAGGCCCCAAACCTGCTCTGCTGTTACCTGGACATGCAGTCTCCATCCCGACCAGCCTCCCTGGGACCTGCCTAAACATCTGACAAGTAAAAGGTATGGAAAGACGCTGGATGGTGTGAGACTGATTTATTTATCTGCACCCGACATCATTAATACCATAGACTTTGAGGGACCAGTCCCACCTGTGGGGGACCCGTCATCTAGCTGCCACAACATCCCCTCAGAGATCTACAGCAGCGCTGGTCTTAGTGACTAGAAAAACTACAGGTGGCGTCACGAACTGTTATCTACTAATCCCCTGTAAATAATTCCCCCCATCATACGCCTGACCGCCAGGGCCACGGACCGAGCCACGCTACCAGTGACATTCCCTATAGAAATCTACAGGCTCGGCTCCGAGTACCCCATTGCCCTGGTAACCCAACATTGTGGTGCGGGTCACAACATATACACATTTCATAGGATACATGAGACTGCTGTATACAGATTGCTGTGTGAATGCACAGTTCTCTACACAAAAAATAAAGGGCAGGTGGCCTTAAAAGCTCTGCCAGCAGCAGCCCACTATTCAATTAAACATTGGAAATCTGTGTTGGGCTACATTAACAGCTATGCCGGGGTGCCAGTTGGACTCCCCTGACTTAGAACATACTTGCAGAACTTCACATCTGTTCATCAGCAGGAAACACAGTGATGGCGGGAGTTTATGATGGAAGATAAGGATTGTAAATTTATCTCCCCAAGAGTCCTCAGTATTTTGGCCTGCTATGGTATTAATTAACTATTATAGAGACAGTCTGGAATCTACCAAATGCTGCTTAAACCTTACACCATGCTTTACACTGCAGCTGTGCTAGCTCAGATTGTCCGCTGTGTTTAAATACAAGCTCACTAGGAAGTCAGGATGATTATAAAGTCCCAGAGATAAAGAGACGATTATAAGGGGGAGATTGGCGTAGAGAGACATGATAGGCACAGCGGTCACATTCACCAGTGGTATATGGACACTTGATGGGAGCAGAATTCTGCACAGAAGGAAGAAATAAAAGGTGTTAGAAATAGTATCCGCCATATGTTTTACTATCGGTAAGGAATGATGACAGATTTGGGGCATCGCAGGTCTGTATCTGCTTATGAGCATTCCCCGATAATCGGCAGCAGATGATGCAGAGACGTGCGGAGCTTTCATGTGCCCCATAGACGATGCATCTGACTGTCCCGGACTGCGGCACGTGGCCTCCAATTATAGGAAAGTATTTGGGAGGGAGGTAAAGAAAACTGACATCTCCCCTTTATCCCAAAATAGTACATGGACTGACAACTACATCACATCCCTGCAAATCTCCCTGCCATTCCCAATACAAAGGATACATGGTGATCCCCAGCACCAGAGACTGAAGCCCCAGTGCAAAATCTGTGCCAGGGCTCTGGGGTCATATAACGGGTGCAGCTGATACTTCCGAGCAATTCCTAATACTCAGAGCTCATTTCGAGTAACAAGTATAATGGGAGTCAATGGGAAAGCCGAGCTTTTTTCCAGCAGACCTTATGAAGATGTCTGGGGGGCAGTGAAAATGTTCAAATGGATGGAAAAAGTGCTGAATGGAAGGAGAACAGCATGGGGAAGACCCCTGGAAGCATCTCTGACTCCGAGATCACTGCTGAGAACCTTGGGCGTACCCAGGATCAAAACTGGGGGGGCAAGCCAATGTCGCATCTTATACAGGTTACATCATATACACTGTACATTATCCTGCATATTAGGTATGGAGCATTAGAACTGTTGTATATTGTATAATACAGCAATGTATGCGACACTACGCTGTATATACCATATATTATACATGGCAGGAGCGGGACCAGCAAGTCCGAGGATTGCAGTGCGATCCTCGCATGAGTTATACGGCCGTCTGTCTATGCCCTTGTTATAATAATACTGAAATATTAATCTATTATTAAAGTATTAAGGAGCTCACAAGTAAAAAAAAGCCCCCTACATCCCCTGTCCCCCACCCACACCCCAACAGCCCATCGTCTCACATGCACCCCTTAGTGTTCTGTCCCACTGACCCCACAATACCCCCATCCTCTCACATGCACCCCTCAGTGCTCTGTTGCCCCTCCCCACTTCAGTCCCCACAATACCCCCATCCTCTCACAGTAAAACCCCAGTGCCCTAGCCCCACAATACCCCATCCTCTTACATTCAACCCCAGTGACCTGTCCACCCTCCCTCACAATACCCCATCCTCTCACATCAACCCCTGTGCGCCAGACCCCACAATACCCCCATCCTCTTACATTCACCCCAGTGCCCTGTACCCCTCCCCCACAATACCCCCATCCTCTCACATTAACCCCCCAGTGCCCTAGCCCCACAATGCCCCATCCTCTCACATTAACCCCCCCAGTGCCCTGTACCCCTCCCCCACAATACCAACATCCTCTCACATTAACCCCCCAGTGCCCTAGCCCCCACAATACACCCATCCTCTTACATTCACCCCAGTGCCCTGTACCCCTCCCCCACTGTACCCCCATCCTCTCACATTCCCCCACAGTGACCATGACATGCCTGAGCAGAATGAATTTAATAAATTCCATCCCCTCTTACCATGAAGCTTGCAGGCAGTGACTGAGTCAGGAGCAGGAAGTGTCCAGTGTATGCACACAGAGGGCACTAGGACCCAGTGTGGCTGAGACAACCAGAGCCTGCAGGGCAGAAAGTGAAACTACAGCTGCTGCAGCCAGGAAGGAAGGAAGGAAGGAAGGAGCTCCTCTGGTGAGACAGCAGCTCTGTGCACTGCGCACACAGACAGGCTCTGCAACCTGTGGCAGAGGGAGCCGGCATTGTGCTGCTCTCTCCGCTCTCTTTCATTGTGTGCCCCTGCTTCTAGGGAGGAGCAGCTTCCCCCCCCCGCCCCACGGTGGGTACGCCCATGCTGAGAACAATGGGGTCACACTTTTACTCCACTTTAAGAACTGACAATAAAACATTCCAAACCAACCAGAAATTGGAGTTTACATGAAAAAAGTGTTAAGAAAGATTCTTTCCTGTATAATGACTTGTAATTAAGGCAAAATTTAAAAAGGATTACAAAATCTATAATTTAACTAAACCAAAATGTAATCTTTTATTAATTTTTATTAATTTTTTATAAAAAAATTGAAATTTTAGTGTAATTTATGAAGGAAACAAGAAGTGCCAAAAATTATATGGAAGAGGGACACTGATACACCCTGTATTAGACATAAAGGAGGGCCTCATACACATTCTTTTCAGGTTGTCATGTAGGGTGGTACTCCTAGACTCATAAAGGCTATGCACTAAGTATAAAGCCTGCCAAAAATTATGGGGAGGGTCATCCATAGACCCTTGAAGGCAAAACCAGGAAAAATTATAAGGAGGGTAATACAATAATCCTATTCAGGTGTCCGCTTCTTTTCTTTCCTCAGGAGGCCGTGAGAAACTGCTTCCATCTGCTTCATGGAGCCCAATACCCAGGTGCCTGGGCTGTAAATGACCTGGCTTCGGGTAGTGCCGGAGCCCCCGACATGTAGTAATGGACGACAGACCCCTGTGTCACCTGCACCATCGTTTGCTCCCGCATAGGAGTTGGGTAACCACAAGGACAGTACAATCTCTGGGGGATGGTAGCCCCATCTCAAGGAGCCTCTCCAAGTCCCTTTCCTTTCCTTTCCTTTCTCAAGAAGGGTTCATACTGCTCCCTTACTTTTCGGATCAACCCATCACATACCAGCGATATTGCCCCTCCTTTTTGAGGAATGTGACCCTGGTTCCAGCCATCAGTTCTTGCAGCCTTGAAAACAAGTGTTCCGTTTCTACTGCCCGCTGGTTGTGATGACGGGTCCCAATCTCTTCTATGGAACCCCATCTCCACTGCCGGTCATATGTTATGACCTCCCTCCAAGATGCCAACTCTCGGTACCTTGCAGCTAGCGGGCCTGCTAGCATGTCTCCAGCCCTGGTCCTGGATCACCTCCTTCTCTCTTCCAAGTAGTCTAGGCCTCGCAGTCCACTGACCAGTTACTGGATCCTGGCTTTCCCGTTCGCAGTCCTCAAGAATCCCAGAGGTGAAGGCTGCTGCCTGGGTTTGGGCCTTGGTGGATCTGGCAAAACGGATGGTTCCGGGCCACAGGATCCTGCCACCTGAGCTGTCGCGACAGCTTGGTATGGCTTCAATTTTTCCACGATCAATTCCTCGGGAGTCTCGTGGGATTCCATCTTTGCTGCCCACTAATCATGTTATACTATATGGATTATTGATGCAATTGAGAAAACATTTTTGAATGTTTTTTTGGAGTGTTATATACCACCAAAATGTGAAACAAAGCACGTAATACTCTATGGATGACTAACTGAATCTAGAAACATTTTTCAACGCTTTTTTGGAGTGTTATATACCACCGATATGTAACAGAAAGCACATGATACGCTATGAATGACAAATTCATTCCATAAAAAATTGTGAACGCTTTTTTATGTGTTATATACCACCGAAGTGTAAAATAAAGCATATAATGCTCTATGAATGACTAATTGAATCTAGAAAAATGTTTGAATGCCTTTTTGGAGTGTTTGGAGTGTTAAATACCATCAGAATTTAACACACAGCATGTAATACTCTATTGATGACAACACAGTCAATTTTTTCAACCGCCTCAAAAAATGTGGTCAAGTGCATCAGATATATATTTAGCAACGGACTGCAAAGCCCTAAGCCCTGCCTAGAGACTGTATTTAGTCACTCTCCCTGCTCCTGCAACTGTCCCTAGGCTAAATGCAGAATGTATCTGACACAAACAACAAAGCACAAATTTAGCCCTTAGAAGGACTGCTAGTATGATGGTTCAGCATCAGCACCAGTATCTACTCTACAGGCCTCTGATTCATTATACTGTGCACACACAGGTCTGGACAAGCACTCTCTCCCTCCAATAAGAACTGAGCTATGCAATGGCGTCAGTGTGCTGAGTGCGGCAATGCTGGTCCTTTTATAACCTCTGATAAGATAATGCGGCCAGCCAATCACAGTAATGCCACTTCCAAGATGGCTACGACATTACAGTGACTGGCAGGCAATCCCCGCATGCTTATTGGCTGCGTAACAGGCACCAAACATGGATTCGAGCTCCAAATCCAAGCACCGGCCAATACTCGCTGAGTGCTGAGCATGTCCGAACACCCAGATACTCGAGCGATATCAGAGTATCACCGAGCACGGTTTTTTTATACCAATGCCCGTATTCTCTTTACGCAACCATAGAGTTAGATTATTACACTGTCGCTGACACTAGGGGGCGATCATTGCTGTTTAATGGAAGCAATGTACATTTGTAGTCAGTGATCTGAACTCATCCTGTGAGATTTGCCTGTGATGTTTTTATTATAGGCTCTAATGAGATGGCTCGTGACCAACAGTCAGCACTTTTATTAGATTTCTATTGTGCATCCTGACTTACCCAGGTCTGCTACATCACTGGGCTCTACTACATTGCCATTAGTGTGCCTCTTAACAAATCCAGCTTTGCTACATCACTGGGTTCTACTACATTTCCATTTCTGTGCCTTCTGACAAATCTAGCTCTGCTACATTGCAGGGCTTTGCTATTTTGCCACTGTTGCATCACCAAAAGTAATTAATCTGACACACCAGACCATGTTGTGCTGCTGGGTTCTTCTACCACACTCAACTATACTCCATCCCTACTGTGTACTTCGAGGCCTACTCAGCTCTGCTACATCAACCAAACTTCTCTGCTGTTCCTTTCTCTCGACACATCGTTCTCCTATGCTGAGTCTCCAGCCTCCACAGCTTCTGGTGCTCAACCTTTTATTCAGCCTTTAGAGGATCCATGTTTTCACTTTTGCTCTAGCCTCTACATTCTCCATTCCTCCTGCTGCCATCCAGCCTGTACAGCTTCTATCCCTCCAGTATCCATCCAGCCTCTACAGCCTCCATTCCTCCTGCTGCCATCCAGCCTGTACAGCTTCTATTCCTCCAGTATCCATCCAACCTCTACAACCTCCATCCCTCCTACTGCCATCCAACCTGTACAGCTTCTATCCCTCCAGTATCCATCCAACCTCTACAACCTCCATCGCTCCTACTGCCATCCAACCTGTACAGCTTCTATCCCTCCAGTATCCATCCAACCTCTACAACCTCCATCCCTCCTACTGCCATCCAACCTGTACAGCTTCTATCCCTCCAGTATCCATCCAACCTCTACAACCTCCATCGCTCCTACTGCCATCCAACCTGTACAGCTTCTATCCCTCCAGTATCCATCCAACCTCTACAACCTGCATCGCTCCTACTGCCATCCAGCCTGTACAGCTTCTATCCCTCCAGTATCCATCCAACCTCTACAACCTCCATCCCTCCTGCTGCCATCCAGCCTGTACAGCTTCTATCCCTCCAGTATCCATCCAGCCTCTACAGCCTCCATCCCTCCTGCTGCCATCCAGCCTGTACAGCTTCTATCCCTCCAGTATCCATCCAGCCTCTACAGCCTCCATCCCTCCTACTGCCATCCAGCCTGTACAGCTTCTATCCCTCCAGCCTCTACAGCCTCCATCCCTCCTACTGCCATCCAGCCTGTACAGATTCTATCCCTCCATAATCCCTCCAGCCTCTACAGCCTCCATCCCTCCTACTGCCATCCAGCCTGTACAGCTTCTATCCTTCCATTATCCATCCAGCCTCTACAGCCTCCATCCCTCCTACTGCCATCCTGCCTGTACAGCTTCTATCCCTCCAGTATCCATCCAGCCTCTACAGCCTCCATCCCTCCTACTGCCATCCAGCCTGTACAGCTTCTATCCCTCCAGCCTCTACAGACTCCATCCCTCCTACTGCCATCCAGCCTGTACAGATTCTATCCCTCCAGCATCCCTCCAGCCTCTACAGCCTCCATCCCTCCTACTGCCATCCAGCCTGTACAGCTTCTATCCTTCCATTATCCATCCAGCCTCTACAGCCTCCATCCCTCCTACTGCCATCCTGCCTGTACAGCTTCTATCCCTCCAGCATCCCTCCAGCCTCTATTCCCCCAGCCGTCATCTCACCCCTACAGCTTCCATTCCTCCAGGCCTATAGCCTCCTTTTCTCCAGCTGTCCTCCAGCCTCCACAGCTTCCACTGTGATAACAGAGCCTTCTTTCTGCATCAATGTCATCAGTCCGTTCAACTGATCCAACAAATTCTGAATGCCGAATCTCAGTCACTACCTTACTGTGCAGAATTGTGCTGATTTCCGACGGTCACAGTGGAATAAAGGCCCCTCAATGGCCGCCATTAAAAATAAGTATTGCTAATAACAATTTTTGCAATTGTCTGTAACCACCTACTTCTCTACCTGACTGTGACCTTCCACCTGACTACCATTTGTGACCACCCACATGGCTACCTGTCTGACTGCCTACCTGACTGTCTGTGACCTCCCACTTGACTACCTGTCTGTGACCTCCCACCTGACTACCTGTCTGTGACCTCCAACCTGACTACCTGTCTGTGACCTCCCAGCTGACTACCTGTCTGTGACCTCCCACCTGACTAGCTGTATGTGACCACCCACCTGACTACCTGTGACCACCCACCTAACTACTTGTCTGTGACCTCCCACCTGACTACCTGTCTGACCACCCACCAGACTACCTGTCTGTGACCTCCCACCTGACTACCTGTCTGTGACCTCCCACTTGACTAGCTGTCTGTGACCACCCAACTACCTGTCTGTGACCTCCCACCTGACTACCTGTCTGTGACACCCCACCTGACTACCTGTCTGCGACCTCCCACCTGACTAACTGTGACCACCTGTCTGTGACCTCCCACCTGACTACCTGTCTGCGACCTCCCACCTGACTACCTGTCTGTGACCTCCCACCTGACTAACTGTGACCACCCATCTGACTACCTGTCTGTGACCTCCCACCTGACTACCTGTCTGCGACCTCCCACCTGACTACCTGTCTGTGACCTCCCATCTGACTAGCTGTTTGTGACCTCCCACCTGACTAACTGTGACCACCCATCTGACTACCTGTCTGTGACCTCCCACCTGACTACCTGTCTGTGACCTTCTATCTGACTACCTGTCTGTGACCACCCACCTGACTACCTGTCTGTGACCTCCCACCGGACTACCTGTCTGTGACCTCCCATCTGACTAGCTGTTTGTGACCTCCCACCTGACTAACTGTGACCACCCATCTGACTACCTGTCTGTGACCTCCCACCTGACTACCTGTCTGTGACCTTCTATCTGACTACCTGTCTGTGACCACCCACCTGACTACCTGTCTGTGACCTCCCACCGGACTACCTGTCTGTGACCTCCCATCTGACTAGCTGTTTGTGACCTCCCACCTGACTAGCTGTATGTGACCACCCACCTGACTAAGTGTGACCACCCACCTAACTACTAGTCTGTGACCTCTCACTTGACTACATGTCTGTGACCTCCCACCTGACTACCTGTCTGACCACCCACCAGACTACCTGTCTGTGACCTCCCATCTGACTAGCTGTTTGTGACCTCCCACCTGACTAGCTGTATGTGACCACCCACCTGACTACCTGTGACCACCCACCTAACTACTAGTCTGTGACCTCTCACTTGACTACATGTCTGTGACCTCCCACCTGACTACCTGTCTGACCACCCACCAGACTACCTGTCTGTGACCTCCCACCTGACTACCTGTCTGTGACCACCCATCTGACTACCTGTCTGTGACCTCCCACTTGACTAGCTGTCTGTGACCACCCAACTACCTGTCTGTGACCTCCCACCTGACTACCTGTCTGTGACACCCCACCTGACTGTCTGTGACCTCCCACCTGACTGTCTATGACCACCCACCTGACTACCTATCTGTGACCTCCCACCTGACTACCTGTCTGTGACCTCCCACCTGACTATGTGTCTGTGACCTCCCACCTATGTGTCCGTGACCTCCCACCTGACTACCTGTCTGTGACCACCCATCTGACTACCTGTCTGTGACCTCCCACCTGACTACCTGTCTGTGACCTCGCACTTGACTTCCTGTCTGTGACCACCCACCTGACTGTGATGACCCACCTGACTACCTGTTTGTGACCTCCCACCTGAGTACCTGTCTGTGAGCTCCCACCTGACTACCTGTCTGACCACCCACCAGACTACCTGTCTGTGACCACCCATCTGACTACCTGTCTGTGACCACTCACCTGACTACCTGTCTGTGACCTCCCACCTGACAAACTGTGTCCTCTCACCTGACTGTGTGTCTGTGACCTCCCATCTGACTACCTGTCTGTGACCTCCCACCTGACTAGCTGTCTGTGACCTCCCACCTGACTGTGACCTCCCACCTGACTGTGACCTCTCACCTGACTATGTCTGTGACCTCCCATCTGACTACCTGTCTGTGACCTCCCACCTGACTACCTGTCTGTGACACCCCACCTGACTGTCTGTGACCTCCCACCTGGCTATCTGTCTGTGACCTCCCACCTGACTGTCTATGACCACCCACCTGACTACCTATCTGTGACCTCCCACCTGACTACCTGTCTGACCACCCACCAGACTACCTGTCTGTGACCTCCCATCTGACTAGCTGTTTGTGACCTCCCACCTGACTAGCTGTATGTGACCACCCACCTGACTACCTGTGACCACCCACCTAACTACTAGTCTGTGACCTCTCACTTGACTACATGTCTGTGTCCTCCCACCTGACTACCTGTCTGACCACCCACCAGACTACCTGTCTGTGACCTCCCACCTGACTACCTGTCTGTGACCACCCATCTGACTACCTGTCTGTGACCTCCCACTTGACTAGCTGTCTGTGACCACCCAACTACCTGTCTGTGACCTCCCACCTGACTGTCTGTGACCTCCCACCTGGCTATCTGTCTGTGACCTCCCACCTGACTGTCTATGACCACCCACCTGACTACCTATCTGTGACCTCCCACCTGACTACCTGTCTGTGACCTCCCACCTGACTATGTGTCTGTGACCTCCCACCTGACTATGTGTCCGTGACCTCCCACCTGACTACCTGTCTGTGACCACCCACCTGACTACCTGTCTGTGACCTCCCACCTGACTACCTGTCTGTGACCTCGCACTTGACTTCCTGTCTGTGACACCCACCTGACTGTGATGACCCACCTGACTACATGTTTGTGACCTCCCACCTGAGTACCTGTCTGTGAGCTCCCACCTGACTACCTGTCTGACCACCCACCAGACTACCTGTCTGTGACCACCCATCTGACTACCTGTCTGTGACCACTCACCTGACTACCTGTCTGTGACCTCCCACCTGACAAACTGTGTCCTCTCACCTGACTGTGTGTCTGTGACCTCCCATCTGACTACCTGTCTGTGACCTCCCACCTGACTAGCTGTCTGTGACCTCCCACCTGACTGTGACCTCCCACCTGACTGTGACCTCTCACCTGACTATGTCTGTGACCTCCCATCTGACTACCTGTCTGTGACCTCCCATCTGACTACCTGTCTGTGACCTCCCATCTGACTACCTGTCTGTGACCTCTCCTGACTACGTGTCTGTGACCTCCCATCTGACTACCTGTCTGTGACCTCCCACCTGACTACCTGTCTGTGACAACCCACCTGACTACATGTCTGTGACCACCCACCTGACTACGTGTCTGTGACCTCCCACCTGACTAGTTGTCTGTGACCACCCACCTGACTACATGTCTGTGACCTCCCACTTGACCAGCTGTCTGACCACCCACCTGACAACCTGTCTGTGACCTCCCACCTGACTACCTGTCTGTGACCTTCCACCTGACTACGTCTGTGACCTCCCACCTGACTACGTCTGTGACCTCCCACCTGACTACGTCTGTGACCTCCCACCTGACTTCCTGTCTGTGACCTCCCACCTGACTACCTGTCTGTGAACACTCACCTGACTACCTGTCTGTGACCTCCCACCTGACTACCTTTCTGTGACCTCGCACTTGACTTACTGTCTGTGACTACCCACCTGACTGTGACGACCCACCTGACTACCTGTTTGTGACCTTCCACCTGAGTACCTGTCTGTGAACTCCCACCTAACTACCTGTCTGACCACCCACCAGACTACCTGTCTGTGACCTCCCACCTGACTACCTGTCTGGGACCTCCCACCTGACTAGCTGTCTGTGACCTCCCACCTGACTACGTCTGTGACCTCCCACCTGACTACATCTGTGACCTCCCACCTGACTACGTCTGTGACCTCCCACCTGACAACGTCTGTGACCTCCCACCTGACTACATCTGTGACCTCCCACCTGACTTCCTGTCTGTGACCTCCCACCTGACTACCTGTCTGTGACCACTCACCTGAGTACCTGTCTGTGACCTCCCACCTGACTACCTTTCTGTGACCTCTCACTTGACTTCCTGTCTGTGACCACCCACCTGACTGTGACGACCCACCTGACTACCTGTTTGTGAACTCCCACCTGAGTACCTGTCTGTGAGCTCCCACCTAACTACCTGTCTGACCACCCACCAGACTACCTGTCTGTGACCTCCCACCTGACTAGCTGTCTGTGACCACTCACCTGACTACCTGTCTGTGACCACTCACCTGACTACCTGTCTGTGACCTCCCACCTGACTACCTGTCTGTTACCTCCCATCTGACTACCTGTCTGTGACCTCCCACCTGACTACCTGTCTGTGACCTCTCCTGACTACGTGTCTGTGGCCTCCCTTCTGACTAGCTGTCTGTGACCTCCCATCTGACTACGTGTCTGTGACCACCCACCTGACTACGTGTCTGCGGCCTCCCTTCTGACTAGCTGTCTGTGACCTCCCATCTGACTACGTGTCTGTGACCACCCACCTGACTACGTGTCTGTGACCACCCACCTGACTACGTGTCTGTGACCTCCCACTTGATTAGCTGTCTGTGACCACCCACCTGACTACCTGTTTGTGACCTCCCACCTGACTTCCTGTCTGTGACCACCCACCTGACTACCTGTCTGTTACCACCCACCTGACTTCCTGTCTGTGACCACCCACCTGACTACCTGTCTGTTACCACCCACCTGACTACTTGTCTGTGATTTCCCACCTGACTACCTGTCTGTGACCACCCACCTGACTACCTGTCTGTGACCTCCCACCTGACTACCTGTCTGTGATCTCCCACCTATCTTTCTGTGACCACCCACCTGACTTCCTGTTTGTGACATCCCACCTGACTACCTTTCTGTGACCTTCCACCTAGTAACCTGTCTGTGACCTCCCACCTGACTACCTGTCTGTGACCTCCCACCTGACTGTGACCACCCACCTGACTACCTGTCTGTGACCTCCCACCTGACTAGCTGTCACTGACCACCCACCTGACTACTTGTCTGTGACCCTCCACCTGACTACTTGTCTGTGACCTCCCACCTGACTACCTGTCTGTGACCTCCCACCTAATAACCTGTCACTGACCTCCCACCTGACTGCCTTGTCTGTGACTCGGGGTGGTATGACCACTCTCAGCCCCACTAAATGGCTGAGGACTCCTGGGCTCGCGAGCTCATACTGTACCTCACATCGTGTGATGATTGTGGGCGGCCATGGCAGTTAGTTAGGAGTTAATAATGTGATACAGTCCCCAGGGATGATTCATAGTCCTGCTCTCCTCCTGTCTCCTCTATGGATCCTGATATGTGGGGGCGGTGTTTTATTCCTATGCACTTAATGGGAATATACAATGTATCTATGTGAATAATGATTTCCCATACAGACAGGACGCAGATAATGCGGGTCATGTGACGTGTCGCTTAGCAACTAAACTTGATGCTCGGTTTGGGGAGTTCTCATCTGTTACTCGTTTTCCAGGACATGAGAAGATCTCCGGCTCATGAGTGGCGCAGAATTATCTTCAGTTTCCACACAAACTCAATTCCAAGCATCAGACCACAATGACAATTCTAGAATTATTTATGGAAGAAAATATAATTGTTCACCTCACTGTGTGTATTATCCCTGTACTGTGACATCACTGTGTGTATTATCCCTGTACTGTGACATCACTGTGTGTATTATCTCTGTACTGTGACATCACTGTGTGTATTATCCCTGTACTGTGACATCACTGTGTGTATTATCCCTGTACTGTGACATCACTGTGTATTATCCCTGTACTGTAACATCACTGTGTGTATTATCCCTGTACTGTAACATCACTGTGTGCATTATCCCTGTACTGTGACATCACTGTGTGTATTATCCCTGTAATGTGACATCACTGTGTGTATTATCCCTGTACTGTGACATCACTGTGTGTATTATCCCTGTACTGTGACATCACTGTGTGTATTATCCCTGTACTGTGACATCACTGTGTATTATCCCTGTACTGTGACATCACTGTGTGTATTATCCCTGTACTGTGACATCACTGTGTGTATTATCCCTGTACTGTGACATCACTGTGTGTATTATCTATGTACTGTGACATCACTGTGTGTATTATCCCTGTACTGTAACATCACTGTGTGTATTATCCCTGTACTGTGACATCACTGTGTGTATTATCTCTGTACTGTGACATCACTGTGTTTATTATCCCTGTACTGTAACATCACTGTGTGTATTATCCCTGTACTGTGACATCACTGTGTGTATTATCCCTGTACTGTGACATCACTGTGTGGTGTATTATCCCTGTACTGTGACATCACTGTGTGTATTATCCCTGTACTGTGACATCACTGTGTGTATTATCCCTGTACTGTGACATCACTGTGTGTGTTATCCCTGTACTGTGACATCACTGTGTGTATTATCCCTGTACTGTGACATCACTGTGTATTATCCTTGTACTGTGACATCACTGTGTATATTATCCCTGTACTGTGACATCACTGTGTGTATTATCCCTGTACTGTGACATCACTGTGTGTATTATCCCTGTACTGTGACATCACTGTGTGTATTATCCCTGTACTGTGACATCACTGTGTGTATTATCCCTGTACTGTGACATCACTGTGTGTATTATCCCTGTACTGTGACATCACTGTGTTGTGTATTGTCCCTGTTCTGGATTTTTGTCTACTTAAAGCTCCGCTGAAGAGTCATCACACGCTGAGTGTCTCCCTGCTTATTTTGCAGACTTCGCATGTGATTTCAGTACAGGCCCACACACAGTATAAGTGTTTGTTAAAACCATAAAGTTTTCTACAGTTATATCTTAGAGTGCTGCCACACACTGGTCCGGCTGCAGAGCTGGCAGTAAGCGGCAATGTTAGCGTCTATAATTATTTCTTCTTTTAGAGGCAATACTGAATATGGCCAGCAGGAGGCAGTATAGCACAGTGCTGTTGCCTTCTGCTCATATGAAGACACCACTGGGGATGGAGGAGGTCTAAGGTTACTCTATGTACTGTCTGGGGGAGCTGTTTGCCTATTTTTGGGCACTTTGTATATGAAATATGTTCATTATCCATGCACAGTATGGCAGAAAAATATATTAAGGCAATATTTATGTACAATATGGCAGTAATATATAATGCAGCATTAGGGCTTTTTTCTTTCTTATGCTCTTAAAAAAAAAAATCTGTATTTGTCCCTGCTGTGTCTGTGGCAGAATGACCGGACATGACGTCTGCGGAGGACTGAGAGGTTAGAGGAGTCGGACATGACATTATTCCTCGTGAATAATTCCCTGATCCCCTCCCAAAACCCACCTCCCCTGGAGGTTCCTCCCCTCCCTCTTGCCCCCCGAAGAACAAAGACAATCGACAACCACTTCTTTGGGTATAAACGGCCATAGCAGCCAATTTATTGATATTTATTGATAATTAAAAGACACTTGGTGAAGACCTCGAAGCTAAAAAGGTCTGGTGGCTTTTCTTTCCATGGCATTGCCCCTTCCCTCCCATCCTAACTCCTAGCCGCGAGACTCAGAAGCACCAATAAACCGAGGGAAGCGGTTGCCCTCCTGACAATGTGATCCTGACGTTCCATCGCCGGGTATCACCCAAACTCGTAATAATGTGACCCCGACGTTCCATCGCCGGGTATCACCCAAATCTCACCAGACCACCACCACATCACCATCCAATGAAAGGGATCCATGTATTTAAAGAATCCCCAAACCCGAACTTTAGCCAACTTCGAGGACCCACCAACGCCACACCGATTGCACCTTGACCCCCTCAAGTGCTCGAGACCCCACCATCAGGCAATGCTGTGGCCCCGCCCTTTCTATCCCATCCTGCAGCCCCAAAGTCCATAAATCCGTCCCTACCGCATTTAGGTGTACTCCATCAGCCAGCCAAAACTCTTCCTCCGTACGATGAAAGCCCGCATGGCGCACCGCCACTCCTCCGTTCAGCTGCACAAATTTGGATATTTCTTTGTTGACTTTAATGCGTGCCTTGTTAATCTTTTGTACCGACCGAGCCCCCCGCCAAAATTTTCTGGTAGAATGTCAGTCCACACTACTTTCAAACTCGGGAACCCCACCCATAGTTGTCTCAGGTCTTTCTTGATGTCGCAAACCAATTTCTTCCCAGGGCGGACTCCCAGGTCATTACCCCCCACATGCAAAACTTATATATCTGGAGCTCTATGGAGGAGAACTGCTCTCTGAAACTCGTGAATTACCCGGCCCCAAGTTACACCCCTAAACCCCAGCCACTTAACGCTGCATTCCTTTTCAAACCCATCTGTCTCCCGTCCGTCCGTCTGTCCGCTCGTAGCGCCCCCCCAGTGAACATAAGAATGGCCTAGAATCAGGGGCGTAACTAGGAACGGCAGGGCCCCACAGCAAACTTCACAATGGGCCCCCCCCCCCTCGCGCGCGTTGCCAATCCCGGTCTACCCAAGTTGTGTTAAGAAAGATACCTTTATTATCCAAAATTAGAGGTTTTTGGAGTAATGATAGTGAAATAACAGAAAAGAACCAACTCCCAGGAAGCAACTGAGGTAGTGACGAAGGTAGGCTTTCTCCAGAGTAAATATGTGAAGAAACTGGTAATCCAGCCTGCAAATTGCTTTCAAAACGGATGATTTATTCAGTAGAACAACAGTCCGGTATACAGAATAATCTAAGATTGTTCTGTATACCGTACTTCTGCACCACGCCCTCACCAATTACACATGTGAGGAGTGACAGCCTCAGCTCTGCTACATGTGAGGAGTGACAGCCTCAGCTCTGCTACATGTGAGGAGTGACAGACTCAGTTCTGCTACATGTGAGGAGTGACAGCCTCAGCTCTGCTACATGTGAGGAGGAACAGCCTCAGCTCTGCTACATGTGAGTAGGGACAGCCTCAGCTCTGCTACATTCGAGGAGTGACAGCCTCAGCTCTGCTACATGTAAGGAGTGACAGCCTCATCTCTGCAACATGTGAGGAGTGACAGCCTCAGCTCTGCTACTTGTATAGCAAAGCTGAGGCTGTCACTCCGCGCATGTAGCAGAGATGAGGCTGTCACTCCTCGCATGTAGCAGAGCTGAGGTTGCTACTTGTCACATGTAGCAGAGCTGAGGTTGTTACTTGTCACATGTAGCAGAGCCGAGGTTGCTACTTGTCACATGTAGCAGAGCTGAGGTTGTTACTTGTCACATGAGCAGAGCTGAGGTTGTTACTTGTCACATGAGCAGAGCTGAGGTTGCTACTTGTCACATGTAGCAGAGCTGAGGTTGTTACTTGTCACATGTAGCAGAGCCGAGGTTGCTACTTGTCACATGTAGCAGAGCTGAGGTTGTTACTTGTCAAATGTAGCAGAGCTGAGGTTGTTACTTGTCACATGTAGCAGAGCTGAGGTTTACTTGTCACATGTAGCAGAGCTGAGGTTGCTACTTGTCACATGTAGCAGAGCTGAGGTTACTTGTCACATGTAGCAGAGCCGAGGTTGCTACTTGTCACATGAGCAGAGCTGAGGTTGTTACTTGTCACATGAGCAGAGCTGAGGTTGTTACTTGTCACAAATAGCAGAGCTGAGGTTGCTACTTGTCACATGTAGCAGAGCTGAGGTTGACTTGTCACATGTAGCAGAGCTGAGGTTACTTGTCACATGTAGCAGAGCTGAGGTTGCTACTAGTCACATGAGAGAGCTGAGGTTGCTACTTGTCACATGTAGCAGAGCCGAGGTTGCTACTTGTCACATGTAGCAGAGCTGAGGTTGCACTTGTCACATGTAGCAGAGCTGAGGTTACTTGTCACATGTAGCAGAGCTGAGGTTGCTACTTGTCACATGAGCAGAGCTGAGGTTGTTACTTGTCACATAGCAGAGCTGAGGTTGCTACTTGTCACATGAGCAGAGCTGAGGTTGCTACTTGTCACATGAGCAGAGCTGAGGTTGCTACTTGTCACATGAGCAGAGCTGAGGTTGTACTTGTCACATGAGCAGAGCTGAGGTTGCTACTTGTCACATGAGCAGAGCTGAGGTTGTACTTGTCACATGAGCAGAGCTGAGGTTTACTTGTCACATGAGCAGAGCTGAGGTTGTTACTTGTCACATGAGCAGAGCTGAGGTTGCTACTTGTCACATGTAGCAGAGCTGAGGTTGTTACTTGTCACATGTAGTCAGAGCCGAGGTTGCTACTTGTCACATGTAGCAGAGCTGAGGTTGTTACTTGTCACATGTAGCAGAGCTGAGGTTGTACTTGTCACATGTAGCAGAGCTGAGGTTTACTTGTCACATGTAGCAGAGCTGAGGTTGCTACTTGTCACATGTAGCAGAGCTGAGGTTGCTACTTGTCACATGTAGCAGAGCTGAGGTTACTTGTCACATGTAGCAGAGCTGAGTTGCTACTTGTCACATGAGCAGAGCTGAGGTTGCTACTTGTCACATGAGCAGAGCTGAGGTTGTTACTTGTCACATACAGAGCTGAGGTTGCTACTTGTCACATGTAGCAGAGTTGAGGTTGTTACTTGTCACATGTAGCAGAGCTGAGGTTGCTACTTGTCACATGTAGCAGAGCTGAGGTTGTTACTTGTCACATGTAGCAGAGCGAGGTGTCACTGTCACATTGTAGCAACCCATGAGGCTTTACTGGCCAGGTGGGACTGTACTGGGACTGCGGTTGCCTGTCCCAACAGGCCAGGGGAGGTTTTAGTGTTGACGGTAGGCTTGCGTCAAACATGGCCCAGAGCCGAGGCCCTGTATGGAAGCGGGTTGCTACCTGGAGCTGAGGGTTGTTAATGTGGGCCCCCTGCACTGCAAGCCTGGGGTCTTGTCCCAGTTAGAAGTGAGGGCCTTGTCACAGTAGCAGAGTTGAGGTTGTTACTTGTCACATGTAGCAGAGCTGAGGGTTACTTGTCACATGTAGCAGAGCTGAGGTTGTTACTTGTCACATGTAGCAGAGCTGAGGTTACTTGTCACATGTAGCAGAGCTGAGGTTACTTGTCACATGTAGCAGAACTGGGGTGTTTACTTGTCACATGAGCAGAGCTGAGGTTGTTACTTGTCACAAATTAGCAGAGCTGAGGTTGCTACTTGTCACAAGTAGCAGAGTGAGGTTGTACTTGTCACATGTAGCAGAGCTGAGGTTGCTACTTGTCACATGTAGCAGAGCCGAGGTTGCTTACTTGTCACATGTAGCAGAGCTGAGGTTGCTACTTGTCACAGTAGCAGAGCCGAGGTTGCTACTTGTCACATGTAGCAGAGCTGAGGTTGTTACTTGTTACATGTAGCAGAGCTGAGGTTGTTACTTGTCACATGTAGCAGAGATCAGGGTGTCACTCGTCACTTGTAGCAACCATGAGGCTGTTACTGGGCCAGGGGAGGCTACTGGTGACTGAGGTCCCGTGCCCAACAGGGCCCAGGGGGAGGTTAGTGGTGACTTGAGGCTTGCGTCAAACAGGGCCCAGGAGCCCGAGGCCCTGTTGGAATGCGGGCCCCTTGCTACCTGGGCCCTGTGTTGAATGTGGGCCCCCTGCACTGCAGCCTGGGGCCTGGGCCCTGTTGAATGTGGGCCCTGTAGATCCTGCCTGCACCTGCCCTCCCAGTCACCATTGAGCAGCCAAGCCTCTTCTCACTGTTGAGAGACTCACGGTACTCACCCTGCTCGCCCGGGCTTCCACCTGCTTGTCCAGTCAGCCTGCTGCTTCATGTGGTCTGCCTGGCGTCTGCTGGCCGTCCTGCTGTCCGCTCCCACTGTGTCGACCCGCCACCACAATTGTGGATTACCAGGGCAATGGGGTACTCAGAGCCGAGCCCGTAGAAGTCTATGGGGATTTTGTCACAGGTAGCTGTGGCTCGGTCTGTGGCCCTGGCGGTCTGGCGTATGTTGTTGGGGATATATTTACAGGGGTTGATTTATGTACAGTTCGTGACGCCACCTGTAGTGTTCTGGTAATTAGTACCAGCGCTGCTGTAGATCTCTGAGGGGATGGTGAGGCAGCTAGATGTCGGGTCCCCTACAGGTGGGACTCTTCCCTCAGGTCGGTAGTTAGGTAGGGATTGTGCAGGCATGCAGTAATAACTCAGTCTCACACAGTCAAAGTCTTTCCATACCTTTACTTGCAGAATGGTAAAGCAGGTCCCAGGGAGGCTGATGGGGTTGATGGAGGATGAGCTTTGAGGCAAACGGTTAAGCAAGTTAGGGGCCTCCTTTAACTCCAATGAAGCTGAGTACGACCAGCATGAAGCGTAGTCCTCTCTATAATTCCAGCTAATCTTTAGCTGTTCTGCCCGATCAGTGTTGTGGTTGGAGCCTTTTTGTGAGAAAGATGATTTCCTATATTGTCGTGCACTGACTCACGGTCCTCACTTCCCTCTGACCCCAGTTACGTACTGACTATATGGGCTTATCCGCCGCGACCTAGGGTCCGGTAGATTTCTGGCTATCTTATCACCTTGCTTGAAACAAAGATGATCCTTCGGTCCCCAGTAACCGGTAGATTCGTGCAGGTATTCTTCACCTATAGCACTTCCTTGCTTTCTTCCACTTTTGCCCTTCGACTTGCTCAGTTCTCAGGAGATATTTCAGCCTGTTTCCAGTGGGGCACAGCTTTGACTAGGCTCGGGTACGTTAAAGTACCTATACTAGACTCCACAATTTTAAGCTGAAGATAGAGCAGAGTCCCTAAGACGTCTTGTCTCTCCTAAGTCTGGACACACTCTCCTCCTGACACTCCCTTCCACACCCCTACTGGGCGTGTTTGAAGGTACATGATGACATGAAGAACACTTAACCTTTACCTCTCCACTCATCCTCCTGGTATTGTGTACCAGGGCTACACATTCCCCCATGGTAAACGACAGCACTCCCGGGCTGTGGAATACAAAAGACATTTTGTTTATGCAATAACATTGGAACAATAACATCTTCCCATCCGGGAGGTAAGAATACCTTAAACGTTACAAACTTTATAGAAAAATACAAATAGTATTCAATAAATAAATTTACAAGATACTTGTGAAGGACCCGCACCAAACCTTCAACGTGGGTCCTGGGTGGGCTGCAGGACATCCAAATGCAGACCTCACTCAGTGCCACACCACACGGGTTTTTGGTTCAGAGGTGAGTCAAGGTTTCATGTGAAACCATTAAGAAGGCACTTTAGTGCAACTATTTACAGGATACAGTTTTTGGGCTGGCTCAGTCCTCAGCCTCTGAGTCCATTGTTAAACGAAGCTTAATAGGGAAAAACACATTTATATATATAGACTTTTCACAATATATTTACATCAGTTCGTCATAACTATTGCTGATATCTAATAGGTAATTTCCCTTTTGTGATCCTCTCTGATCTACGTGGTGTAGTTTCAGGTAAATCAATTTGCGATCTGTCTGCACTATGAAACGGTAAACCATAGAACTGCCTTAATCTTTCCATGGATCTGGCAAGTGTACTGATGGCTGGGCGGTGTGAGTCAGCTTCACCAGGGATCCCATAGTATGGGGCGCTGCTTCAGATAATCCATCTTGAGGTTCTACAGGTTGAGGTGTTGCTGGAAGGGGTAACTCCTGAGCGGGTTCAACTGGCACCACAGGCACAACTGGAGATAGAACGTCCTCTTGTGGCTTATAAAACTGCAACACTGGAATTATCACAGCATCTCCCAGTCGGGGCCAATCCGCAGGAAAATCTCCCAGATCTGTGTGTATAACCTCTTCCTTTTTCTCTCTTTGATTGAAGACAGGGTTCTTGTCGCAACGTTTCAAGGGTTCCGGACATAGTTTCAAATGGTCTCTAGACACAGTGGTTATTGTTTTTCCTCCGTCTTTACTGACGACACAAACTTTTCCGTTGTCGTACTTAGAATCTTGTATGACGTAGGGTTCTTGCTCCCACTGATTATCCAGTTTATGCATTTTCCTCTTTCTTTTTAATACTACCTCTCCAGGCATCAAAGGCTTGGCAGGAGCATTTCGGTTGTAAACATTTTCCTGTTTCTCCCGTGCCTTATTAAGACTTTCCTCTACACAGATTTGTACTCTTCTGTATTGCTCTTGCCGATTGACGTCCCAGTTTTCAACAGCGTCGTCTGCCTCCGGTTCTACCACTCCAAGTTCTAGGTCCATTGGTAGTTTTCCAGGCCTTGCTCTCATCAGATAGGCTGGAGTGCAGTTAGTTGAGCTTACAGGTATATGATTATACAAATCAACCAAATCAGGCAGTAAATCCGGCCATCGATTCCTGTCTTCCAACGGTATGGATCTCAACAAGTCAAGGACAATATGGTTCATCTTTTCACAAAGACCGTTGGTTTGAGGGTGATATGGTGTTGTTCTTATTTTCTTGCACCCGTACATATGACAGAATTCCTTGAATAAATCGGCTTCAAAAGCAGGTCCCTGATCGGTTAAGACTTGCTCGGGATACCCATGCGGTCTGCAGAAGCTTGCTTGAAAGGTCTTCGCGGCCGTCACTGCAGTCTGGTCTTTCACTGGAACGACTACCAGAAATCTGGAGTAATGGTCCACCATGGTCAAGGCGTATGAGTATCCAGATCTACTCGGCGACAATTTGACGTGGTCCAGGGCCACAATCTCCAGGGGACGAGTCGTCCGGATAGGTTGCAGGGGGGCCTTCTGACTTCCGTAGTCCTTTCTTCTGAGACCACAGGGTCCACAGTTCCGACACCACCTCTCGATGGAGCTGCGCATCCCTACCCAGTAGAACCGGCATCTCAACAGGGTCTCCAGCTTCCTCCAGCCAAAGTGTCCTGCTTGATCGTGGTATGCTTCCAACACCATTGGGACGTCTGTCTTTGGGACCACTATTTGCCAGACCATTTCATGGGTTCTGGGTTGACGTATCTTCTGCACAATTTCTCACGGTACAGGAACAACCTGCTTCTCTCGTTCCACAGGAGCTTGGCGGGCATAGGTGCATCCTTTGCCAAAGAGGAGCCTTCTTGCTTTAACAACTCCTTGATGTGGCTGACCACTGGATCACTGTCCTGAGTCTCTTTCCAGCTGTGATGGGGTAAAGGATTTAATGTTGCACCATTTTGCTTTCTGTGGACTTGATGCTCGTGGACTACCCCATTTCGATGGAACGCGGGTAGCTCAATTTCTTCCAGGTCGTCCGATTCTTCTTCCGTATCAGAGTCATGCGGCATTCGGGACAACGCATCAGCATTAGCATTCTTTCGACCTGCCCGGTACTTGATAGTAAACTGGTAATTGGACAACCGAGCCATCCATCGCTGCTCCATGGCACCCAGCTTGGCGGTTTCCAGGTGCGTTAACGGGTTGTTGTCTGTGTACGCCGTGAACTTATTGGAGGCCAGATAGTGCTTAAATCTTTCGGTAATGGCCCAGACCAGCGCCAGAAACTCTAGCTTGAAGCTGCTATAATTTTCCGGATTCCTTTCAGTTGGCCTGAGTTTTCTGCTAGCATATGCGATGACTTTTTCTTGTCCATTCTGCTTCTGACTGAGAACGGCTCCCAACCCTTCATTACTGGCGTCGGTGTACAACAGGAACGGTTGGCTGTAATCAGGATAGGTTAAGATCTCATCACCTGTAAGGATCTCTTTCATCTTTTGGAATGCTTCAGCCTGTTCTTTACCCCAATTAAAGGGAGGGTTTCTGCTCTTTAAGGATTGTCCTACCAGGAGGTCCTGCAAAGGAGCTGCCTTCTTCGTGTAATCTTTCACGAATCTCCTGTAGTAACCCGTTAGTCCCAGGAACTGTCGCACTTCCTTAAGGTTTTTCGGCTCCGGCCACTTCTGGATGGCAGTGACTTTCTCTGGGTCCGGCGCTACTCCTTCCGAACTGACGATGTGCCCCAAGTATTGTACCTTCTGCTTGAGTAGATGGCATTTTGAGGGTTTCAACTTCATCCCGTACCTGGACAGGGACTCAAACACTTCTGCCAGGTGCTTCAGATGGTCCTCATATGTCTTGGAATACACGATAACGTCGTCTAGGTATAGCAGCACGGTTTCAAAATTGAGATGTCCCAGACAGTTTTCCATCACTCTCTGAAATGTTCCTGGGGCACTACTGAGCCCAAACGGCATTCTGTCGAACTCACAGAGCCCCATTGGGGTGGTGAAAGCCGTTTTCTCACGATCCTCCTCAGCCACAGCCACTTGCCAGTAACCACTAGTCAGATCAAGGGTAGAAAAGTAGTTAGCCGTTTTCAGAGCAGCTAATGATTCCTCTATACGTGGTAGCGGGTATGCATCCTTGTGTGTTATGCGGTTCACCTGCCTGTAATCCACACACATTCTCATACTACCATCTTTCTTTTTAACCAAAACTAGAGGGGCTGCCCAGGGACTACAACTATCCCTTATCACCCCAGCTTTCTTCATATCATTCAACATTTCTTTAGCCTTCTGATAATGAGCTGGAGGTATGGGCCTATACCGCTCTTTGATGGGAGGATGACTGCCTGTAGGGATATGATGTTGTACTCCCTTAATTGTCCCAAAATCAAGTGGATTTTTGCTAAACACTTGGGCGTACTCTTGCACCACCCGTAATACCCCTTGCTTCTGGTGAGCGGGAGTGGTGTCCGTCCCAACATGGAGTTGCTGACACCATTCCGCCACCTGGTTGCTGGGTCATTGTCCTCCTCTATTTGACAGGAGTCTAAGGACTCAGCCGGGAGAATGGAATTATTGTCGACAGCATGAAGTTTAGCAATGGTTGCATAACGGGGTAAATTTACCTCATCATCTCCCCAATTGAGAAGCCGTACAGGTACTCTTCCATTCACCACTTCTACTACTCCTCTAGCAGTCATAAGTGTAGGTCTATGTTCTGAATGGTGGGGTTCTACTACAGCTTGGTAATTCTGTCCTCTCAGACCTATGGCTGCCCTGCACCAAATGATCATTTCACTCATTGGGGGTATCACAATAGGATTCGAGTCAGTGACCCGTACATTACCAATTTCGCCGTCGGTAAGCTTCGCTTGTTGCTGACACACCAGGGCCCGGATCTCTCTTTGGATGACTCCTCTCTGCCTTGGTCGGGCAATCTCAGCGAGCTGTTGGAGCAAGAACACTACTTCTTCCAAACAATTACCAATAACATTAGTACCCAATATTATATTTAGACCATTCTCCTCATTTACAGTCTTCACTACCAGAAGTCCCTGGTCTTTCAACTCCTCTCTTCCCACCTTTACATCTACACATTTTGTTCCAAGTACTTCTACAGGAAGACCATTAGAAGCATACACGGTAAAGTCAAGGCTCGGGGGTTTAAGATCGTCCATTGACCAGTACTTGGTATATAGGGCATCAGGTATAAGGGTGACTTGAGACCCAGTGTCTAGCAATGCTGGAACAGCAATCCCATCTAAAATAATGGACAGGTAGGGTCGCCCGCCCACATACCTGCGGTTCCAGTCTAGGGGGCCTGGCGGATATTCTCCTGGGTGTTGGCCCTTGGACCCAGGTTCTGCCCGTTTAAAGGACACTGTGGAGACAAATGACCTTTTCGGTTGCAGCGAAAACAGACGATCTCTCGACGAGAAGGGTGTTGATCAGAGGTTGCTCCTGGGGGTGGCGTTGTCCTCCTCCGGGGGGGCGACGTCTTCTTTCTTCTCCGGTGCATCCACGGGACGTCTTCTGGGCAGTCCGCTAGCAAGATTTTTCCTTCCTCTTCTTTCCGCAGTTGCAGGGCACTCATAACAGCAGCCAGATTTTTAGTCAGCTGGCGCACCTCTGAGCGCAGACAGTCCAATTCACTAGGAGATGTCACCTGCGCTTTGGCTTCAGCCACTAGCGGGGAACAGGGGGTTACTGCCGGTTCCGGAGTGACTTCACCCGATGATGTTGGGTGGCCACCTCAGGTTTGCCCAGGGGCCGCAGCCCTTTTATTGCCATGTCCTTTAGGGCATCAAAGGTAGCATCCGGATGATCTAAGGACCACCAATTTACAGTTCTGCGTTCCTCTGGGGATCTCAATCCCTGTATAAACTGTTCTTTCAACATTTTATTCTCATGGAGAGCATTTAAATTGTTAATTTGCTTGAGTGCTTTCAGGGCTCCTTGCAATCGGCAAGCATAGTCCCGGATGCTGTCACCTGGCTGTTGTGAACAGTGATAGAAGGCCATCCGGAGATCCGTTTCTGTGCGGTCTTCAAATATGGCATTTAGTTTAAGGAAAATCGCAGGTACCGACTCCAGATCAACGGTATCCCAAGTCTCCACTTCCCTCTCAGCAGCGCCAGTTAACTGCCCTATTAACACAGCAGCTTTTTGTTTCTCAGGCATGGAGTACATTTCCAATAGGCTGCTTAACTTCCGCTTGAAGCCTGATAATGTGCCTGGCTCACCGCTGTACTGGGGAAGCCATTTCGCCCCAGGCATATATGGAAGCGTTAGTGGCATGATCGGGACTACCGGACTAGGTGCTGGGCCTGCGCCTCCATCTGGCGCTACAATACCAGACGGTGCGGGATTAAGCCCTCCGGCCGGGGCCGCACTGTCAGCCTGTTGTTGTGACATCTTAGCTCCCCCTTGGTTAAGCGGAGCCTACCGGTTTCAGATGCTGCTACTTCACAGGCACCGCAGTGGGAACAGGACCTTCGTCGCAGGCGCTCTGATGTCAGAGCGTTCACTTCCTGTCGCAGGACCTTCCGATGAGTCAGAGCCGGGGGCGTGTCCAAGACTTTGCGCGCTCTTTCAGGTACGCCCTCCTTCTTCTCCAACGCTTTAGGCGCGAATCTGGCGGCAAATATGGCGGTATTTGGCGCCAAACAACAGCAACAGTCTTTTTCACTCAAACAGTTACATAGGCACGCAGGGCTCGCAATTCTGCGAGTTTCGTATCCTGTTCGTGACGCCAAGTTGTTGTGTCGACCCGCCACCACAATTGTGGATTACCAGGGCAATGGGGTACTCAGAGCCGAGCCCGTAGAAGTCTATGGGGATTTTGTCACAGGTAGCTGTGGCTCGGTCTGTGGCCCTGGCGGTCTGGCGTATGTTGTTGGGGATATATTTACAGGGGGTTGATTTATGTACAGTTCGTGACGCCACCTGTAGTGTTCTGGTAATTAGTACCAGCGCTGCTGTAGATCTCTGAGGGGATGGTGAGGCAGCTAGATGTCGGGTCCCCTACAGGTGGGACTCTTCCCTCAGGTCGGTAGTTAGGTAGGGATTGTGCAGGCATGCAGTAATAACTCAGTCTCACACAGTCAAAGTCTTTCCATACCTTTACTTGCAGAATGGTAAAGCAGGTCCCAGGGAGGCTGATGGGGTTGATGGAGGATGAGCTTTGAGGCAAACGGTTAAGCAAGTTAGGGGCCTCCTTTAACTCCAATGAAGCTGAGTACGACCAGCATGAAGCGTAGTCCTCTCTATAATTCCAGCTAATCTTTAGCTGTTCTGCCCGATCAGTGTTGTGGTTGGAGCCTTTTTGTGAGAAAGATGATTTCCTATATTGTCGTGCACTGACTCACGGTCCTCACTTCCCTCTGACCCCAGTTACGTACTGACTATATGGGCTTATCCGCCGCGACCTAGGGTCCGGTAGATTTCTGGCTATCTTATCACCTTGCTTGAAACAAAGATGATCCTTCGGTCCCCAGTAACCGGTAGATTCGTGCAGGTATTCTTCACCTATAGCACTTCCTTGCTTTCTTCCACTTTTGCCCTTCGACTTGCTCAGTTCTCAGGAGATATTTCAGCCTGTTTCCAGTGGGGCACAGCTTTGACTAGGCTCGGGTACGTTAAAGTACCTATACTAGACTCCACAATTTTAAGCTGAAGATAGAGCAGAGTCCCTAAGACGTCTTGTCTCTCCTAAGTCTGGACACACTCTCCTCCTGACACTCCCTTCCACACCCCTACTGGGCGTGTTTGAAGGTACATGATGACATGAAGAACACTTAACCTTTACCTCTCCACTCATCCTCCTGGTATTGTGTACCAGGGCTACACACCACATGCACACACGCTGTGACAGACGGACCATAATGCACTGGGCCGCAGCTTAAAGCTACAGTGCTCATTTCTGTTCGCTGTCTGCATTTACAACACTGTAGTGTCTCTTTAAAACAACACAGTGTTGTTATGCATCAGCGTTCAGAGTCAGAAGCCTGAACAAAATGTTGGGAGGGGGCCCGAGCGCGGATCCATTTGCCAGTGTGCTCAGGCCCCCCTTTTTGCTCCTAAATCACAGGGCAGCTGCAGCAGGGACGGGCCCCCTTCTAGCCCGGGCCCTGTGGCAGCTGCTTCACCTGCTTCCACTATAGTTCCGCCCCTGCCTAGAATCCATATTAGTAGTGGGACTTGCTCTGCAAGAAAACAAACATAAATTAATTAAATCTTTTAGTTACCCGAAGAATCAGCCCCCTCATATCCGTGAGGTCATACGTAGGACCGGCACCGTTGTGACTCCCACCGGCCGATTCTCATTACAATTTCCGAACTTAAACCTCCTACAGCTGCCTCCGTTGCGCCCCAATTCTAAAGGAATGACCTCCATAGTTGTGCGGCTCCATACCGGCTCCTTCCTTCCAAGCACTTCCGAAACACCTGGATGAACTGATATTTTGATAAGAAGGACCCGTCCTCTTGACATAACAGGGGTCCTCCTTGCCTGGGCCTAGAAGCCATAAATATTCCAAAACATCGCAACGGGCACATAATGGAATCCTTCACCTTTCCCAACCGTACCTTCTTCCCTTTTCCCCTTTGATCCGTTTTCGACTTCCTGATCCAAAATTCTACCCTTTCTGGGTGTCCATGGCTAGAATGCCCCCTACCCTGGTTTTCCCTGGCCCTACTAATTCCCCAATTCTCATTGCCCCAAAAAAGGCCAATGAAAATGCTAAACAGCCCTATCTCAAAACCCGACCTGCAGACCCCCTCTAATTGCCGCCCTAACTTCTCCAATAACCCGAATGACACTGGCCTCCTGCTGTCCATTTGACTTTTCCCTCTTCGAAACCCCTTGAGTGCCTGTCTTACTAAGAAATTGTTTGTCACATCAGTTCTGTTCCTAAGGTTAAAACCAAAGGCTAACCCAATAATTAACTGAATTATTTTTGCTGTTGACCACTTACCATCTGCTGCTTGCCTAATTCCCATCAATAACACCCCTACCTGCTCCTCCTCCATTAAGTGTTCCCTCCTTTGTCCTACCCACTGTTCCCAAAGCTGCCATGCCCGCTGATACGCTGTCCAGGTGCTACCCGCTAACGATGACCTGATTAGTGGTTCGGCAGCCCTGAGACCACACTCCAGAGTTCGGGAGGAAAGGGTAACCCCTCTTCTTCCGCGTGTCCGTGTATAGATCAATGTCTAAATTACAACGTAAGTCATCCATCATCAAGGAATGCCGGTTATAATTCTCCAAAAATTAGCCCCTGACTGCCAGATCAGCTCTGTTTTCGGCTGATAACCGAACGTAATGATGTGGCGATTCCGCACCAGGCTAACCTTCTAGAAAAAATTCTGCCCATGGGCATTACCCGACATGCAAAGTTTAAGCTGCCTAGCAAGGACTGAACCTCCCATAGCCTCAATTTTTTAAGCTTCAGCTTCCTACCGATTTCCGCCTTGAGTGCTGCCACCTTGTCTTCTGGTAACCGACATTCCCATTTCACTGTATCTATGACGATACCCAGAAAAGAAATACTAACCGTTGAACGGACCATCTTATCAGGTGCTAATGGGACCCCGAATTCCTTTGCTACCCACTCCAGGCTCCTCAAAATGGTATCACACACCTTTGACTTGGGCGGGCCTACACACCAAAAATCATCCAAATAATGGATCAATGAATCCCAACCTGATATGTCCTTTACCACCCACTCCAGAAAGGTGCTAAAAGTCTCAAACACTGTGCAAGACAAGGAACAGCACATGCGTAAACACCTGTCAACAATAGCAACCGAGCAATCGTTGACTAGTCGGATGTACCGGCAATAGCCGAAAGGCTGATTCCACATCAGTTTTTGCCATCAGAGCTCCTCTTCCGCATTTCCTCTTCAATGCCTCATCAAAGGATGCGTATACAACGGAACATAACTCCGGGTCAATGCCGGCGTTCACGGATTTGCCCCGGGGGTAAGACAGGTGGTGAATCATTATTATTATTATTATTAATATTTATTTCTATAGCACCATTGATTCCATGGTGCTGTACATGAGAAGGGGTTACAAACAAATTACAGGTATCACTTACAGTAAACAAACTAACAATGACAGACTGATACAGAGGGGAGAGGACCCTGCCCTTTCGGGCTTACATTCTACAGGATTGTGAGGCAGGAGACAGTAGGTCGGGGGGTTGCAGCAGTTCCGGTGTTGGTTGAGGCAATAACTCCGGTAGTGGTGAGGAGGCAGCAGGGTCATTGCAGGCTGTAGGCTTTCTTGAAGAGATGGGTTTTCAGGTTCCGTCTGAAGGATCTGAATGAGTTTGATAGTCGGATGTGTTGGGGCAAAGAATTCCAGAGGATGGGGGATATTCGGGAGAAGTCTTGGAGGCGGTTGGGTGAGGAGCGAATAAGTGTGGAGGAGAGAAGGATGTCTTGGGAGGATCGGAGATTACGTGAGGGAAGATATCGGGAGATTAGTTCAGAGATATATGAGGAGACAGATTATAGATGGCCTTGTAGGTCAGTATTAGTAATTTGAACTGGATACGCTGAGGGAATGGGAGCCAGTGAAGAGATTTGCAGAGGGGAGAAGCGGAGGAGTAGCGAGGAGAGAGGTGAATTAGTCGTGCAGCAGAGTTAAGGATGGACTGGAGAGGTGCGAGGGTGTTAGCAGGGAGGCCAGAGAAAAGGGTGTTGCAGTAGTCGAGGCGGGAGATGATGAGGGCGTGCACAATCATTTTAGTAGATTGAGGGTTGAGGAAAGGACGGATTCTTGAAATATTTTTGAGCTGAAGGCGACAGGAGGTAGAAAGAGCTTGGATGTGCGGTTTGAAGGACAGGGCAGAGTCAAGGGTTACTCCGAGGCAGCGGACTTCTGGTACGGGGGAAAGCGTGATGTCGTTAATTGTGGTAGATAGGTCAGGTAAGGAAGATCTGTGGGATGGGGGAAAGATTATGAGTTCAGATTTGTCCACATTGAGTTTGAGGAAGCGGGAGGAGAAGAAGGAGGATATGGCTGATAGACACTCCGGGATTCTGGATAGCAGAGAAGTGATGTCTGGGCCAGAGAGGTAGATCTGAGTGTCATCAGCGTAAAGGTGGTACTGGAATCCGTGGGACTTTATGAGTTGCCCCAGGCCAAGTGTATAGATTGAGAAGAGTAGGGGTCCTAGAACAGAGCCTTGGGGAACTCCAACAGAGAGAGGGTGGGACGAGGAGGTAGTGTGGGAGTGGGAGACGCTGAATGTGCGGTTGGAAAGGTATGAGGAGATCCAAGATAGGGCGAGGTCTTTGATGCCAAAGGAGGAAAGAATCTGTAGTAGAAGGCAGTGGTCAACTGTGTCAAAAGCAGAGGACAGGTCAAGAAGCAGGAGTATAGAGTATTGTCCGTTTGCTTTGGCTGTAAGTAGGTCATTAGTAATTTTGGTCAGGGCTGTCTCAGTGGAGTGATGGGGGCGGAAACCAGATTGTAGAGTGTCAAAGAGCAAGTTAGAAGAGAAGTGGTAGGAAAGCTCAGCGTGGACATGCAGCTCCAGGAGTTTGGAAGCGAATGGGAGCAGCGATATTGGGCGATAGCTGGACATAGCGGTTGGGTCGAGGGTTGGCTTTTTAAGGATAGGCGTGATTGTGGCATGCTTGAAAGCAGAAGGGAAGGTACCGGAAGTTAGTGATAGGTTGAAGAGGTGGGTTAGGGATGGAATAATAGTGGTGGTGAGGTTGGGGAGGAGGTGGGTTGGGATGGGGTCAAGTGCACAGGTTGTGAGGTGCGATTTGGAGAGAAGACAATTAAGCTCCCCTTCAGTTATATTGGAGAGGGAGGTTATGGGGTTAGGGCATTGGTCTGGTATACAAAGTGGTTGAGGTGGTTGAACAATGAAGACTTGCCTTGTTTGGTCGATCTTATTTTTGAAGTGTGTGGCAAAGTCCTCAGCAGAGATGAGGGAGGTAGGAGGGGGCAGTGGTGGGCGGAGGAGGGAGTTAAAAGTTTTGAATAACTGTTTGGGGTTGTAGGATAGGGAAGATACGAGGGTTGTGAAGTAGGCCTGTTTAGCAGAGGTGAGGGCAGATTTGAAAGAGAGTGTTGCTTGTTTGAATGCAGTGAAGTCGTCTTGCGAATTTGTTTTTTTCCAGCGCCGCTCTGTAATCCTGGACACTTGCCGGAGCTTTTTAGTGGTGTTATTGTGCCAGGGTTGTCTGTTGGTACGTCGCACTCTGCCATGAACGAGAGGGGCGACCGTGTCAATAGCCAATGTGAGAGTGGCATTGTAGAAAGCAGTGGCACTGTCTGTATCGTGGAGTGAGGATATTGATGCCAGTGAAAGAATAGAGTCAGAGAGTGTGTGGATGTCTAGGTGTGCAAGGTGTCTGCGGGGGTGCACGTGTTGCTGGACATGGGTGACAGGAGAGGAGGACAGGGATGAGAAAGTGAGTAGATGGTGGTCGGATAGAGGGAGAGGGGAGGTGGTGAAGTTAGATAGAGAGCAGAGGCGGGTGAAGACCAAGTCTAATGTATGACCATCCGTGTGGGTGGCTGAGGAGGACCACTGAGTAAGTCCAAAGGATGAAGTAAGGGACAGAAGTTTGGAGGCTGCTGACTGAAGGGTATCAGTGGGGATGTTGAAGTCACCCATGATGATGGTGGGGATGTCAGTGGAGAGAAAGTGAAGAAGCCAGGTAGTGAATTGGTTGATGAAGGCAGTGGTCGGGCCTGGAGGTCGGTATATGACGGCCACTTGGAGGTTGGAGGGAGAGTAGATGCGGACAGAGTGGACTTCAAAGGAAGGGAGGATTAGGGAGGGAAGAGGTGGGATTGTGTTAAAGTTGCAGTTAGAGGAAAGGAGAACACCCACTCCTCCACCATGTCTGTTTCCAGGGCGAGGAGTGTGGGTGAATTGGAGGCCACCGTAACACAGCGCAGCAGGGGAGGCGGTGTCAGAGGGTGTCAGCCATGTTTCTGTGAGGGCGAGGAAAGCAAGATTGCGAGAGAGAAAGAGGTCATGAATCACATGAAGCTTATTGCAGATGGAGCGGGCATTCCAGAGTGCTCCAGAGAGAGGGAGCAGGGGGGTGGGTGTCAATGGCACAGGTTTTACGTTGGAAAGATTGCGGTAGTTCCTATTAGATAGGGAGCGGTAGGAAGGAGTACTAATGGTGGGTATGAACTGTGGAGGTCCAGGATTGGGAGATATGTCACCAGCAGTGAGGAGGAGCAGAGAAAGGGAGAGCAGGTGGGAGAAGGAGAGAGGGAAGCTTGTTTTGTGTTTTATTAGGACAGATTTGAGGTTGAGGAGCAGGTCAGCAGAGGAGGATAGGTGGGGAGGAAGGAGGTAAGGGGAGATGATTATTTGATTAGAGGGTGCTGGGGTTTGGGGATAGCGAAAGGGTATGCCACACTAAACAATATCGCTAACGAGATCGCTAAAAAACGTCACTATTTAGCGATCCCGTTAGCGATATTGTTCAGTGCGGCAGCTTCCAGCGACGAGCTTCCTGCTGTGATCTCGCTCGTCGCTGGAATCGTTCCGGACCCTATTTCATCGCTGGCGCTCCCGCTGGGTGAGTATCTAATCGCTGTGTGGCACCTTTTCTTAGCGATTTAGCGGTACTTTTGTACCGCTAAAGTCGTTAAGAAGATCGCTAACGGCGATAGCGTCGTTAACTATATCGCTAAATGTGGCCGCATTTAGCGATATAGAAACGATCCCGCTAGCGATCTCATTAGTATGCAACGCTAACGAGATCGCTAGCGGGATTGTTTAGTGTGGCAGTACCTGAAGGAGAGAGAGGATTAAAGGAGCAAACACTGTGAAGGCATATGTAAACATGGTGAAAGAGTAAGATGGGTAATTAGAAAAGAAAGGTACAAGTAATTAGAAGTGCTTACTCAGCAGACATACCCAAAAGAGACATAGTGTGGGGTCCTGACTCCTGCCGTGACTAACTGCCGTTGAAATAACTGCAGCTTCTCTGTACTTTTGCTGCAGTGGTACTTCTGCTGCAGTTGCGTGCCTGACCCCACACGCGTGCCCCCCTTAGACTGCTACTGAATATATAGGACTGAGTAGAGGATCAGGTGGGAGGAGTTATGGTAGCTGCTTTGGGATAAATTAGCAGCTGCCCAGCACACCAGGGGAGGATAGACAATCAAATGCACAGGGCCTGGCTGCATCCATATGCTGGTAACACCTTGCACCTGATAGCATCTCTACTGGCCCCAGCATGGCTATACAGCAGTAAGTATTGAATACAATGCAACAAATTAATTTAGCAAACATTCAGCAGCCACTGTTATATACCATTTAAAGGAAAAGTTGAATAGTAGTCAGATCCAGCAAGCAGAGGTTGTAGAGATTGTACCATTTAAAGGAAAAGTTGAATAGTAGTCAGATCCCAGCAAGCAGAGGTTGTAGAGATTGTACCATTTAAAGGAAAAGTTGAATAGTAGTCAGATCCCAGCAAGCAGAGGTTGTAGAGATTGTACCATTTAAAGGAAAAGTTGAATAGTAGTCAGATCCCAGCAAGCAGAGGTTGTAGAGATTGTACCATTTAAAGGAAAAGTTGAATAGTAGTCAGATCCCAGCAAGCAGAGGTTGTAGAGATTGTACCATTTAAAGGAAAAGTTGAATAGTAGTCAGATCCCAGCAAGCAGAGGTTGTAGAGATTGTACCATTTAAAGGAAAAGTTGAATAGTAGTCAGATCCCAGCAAGCAGAGGTTGTAGAGATTGTACCATTTAAAGGAAAAGTTGAACAGTAGTAAGTCAGATCCCAGCAAGCAGAGGTTGTAGAGATTGTACCATTTAAAGGAAAAGTTGAATAGTAGTCAGATCCCAGCAAGCAGAGGTTGTAGAGATTGTACCATTTAAAGGAAAAGTTGAATAGTAGTCAGATCCCAGCAAGCAGAGGTTGTAGAGATTGTACCATTTAAAGGAAAAGTTGAATAGTAGTCAGATCCCAGCAAGCAGAGGTTGTAGAGATTGTACCATTTAAAGGAAAAGTTGAATAGTAGTCAGATCCCAGCAAGCAGAGGTTGTAGAGATTGTACCATTTAAAGGAAAAGTTGAATAGTAGTTAGATCCCAGCAAGCAGAGGTTGTAGAGATTGTACCATTTAAAGGAAAAGTTGAATAGTAGTCAGATCCCAGCAAGCAGAGGTTGTAGAGATTGTACCATTTAAAGGAAAAGTTGAATAGTAGTCAGATCCCAGCAAGCAGAGGTTGTAGAGATTGTACCATTTAAAGGAAAAGTTGAATAGTAGTCAGATCCCAGCAAGCAGAGGTTGTAGAGATTGTACCATTTAAAGGAAAAGTTGAATAGTAGTCAGATCCCAGCAAGCAGAGGTTGTAGAGATTGTACCATTTAAAGGAAAAGTTGAATAGTAGTCAGATCCCAGCAAGCAGAGGTTGTAGAGATTGTACCATTTAAAGGAAAAGTTGAACAGTAGTAAGTCAGATCCCAGCAAGCAGAGGTTGTAGAGATTGTACCATTTAAAGGAAAAGTTGAACAGTAGTAAGTCAGATCCCAGCAAGCAGAGGTTGTAGAGATTGTACCATTTAAAGGAAAAGTTGAATAGTAGTCAGATCCCAGCAAGCAGAGGTTGTAGAGATTGTACCATTTAAAGGAAAAGTTGAATAGTAGTCAGATCCCAGCAAGCAGAGGTTGTAGAGATTGTACCATTTAAAGGAAAAGTTGAATAGTAGTCAGATCCCAGCAAGCAGAGGTTGTAGAGATTGTACCATTTAAAGGAAAAGTTGAATAGTAGTCAGATCCAGCAAGCAGAGGTTGTAGAGATTGTACCATTTAAAGGAAAAGTTGAATAGTAGTTAGATCCCAGCAAGCAGAGGTTGTAGAGATTGTACCATTTAAAGGAAAAGTTGAATAGTAGTCAGATCCCAGCAAGCAGAGGTTGTAGAGATTGTACCATTTAAAGGAAAAGTTGAATAGTAGTCAGATCCCAGCAAGCAGAGGTTGTAGAGATTGTACCATTTAAAGGAAAAGTTGAATAGTAGTCAGATCCCAGCAAGCAGAGGTTGTAGAGATTGTACCATTTAAAGGAAAAGTTGAATAGTAGTCAGATCCCAGCAAGCAGAGGTTGTAGAGATTGTACCATTTAAAGGAAAAGTTGAATAGTAGTCAGATCCCAGCAAGCAGAGGTTGTAGAGATTGTACCATTTAAAGGAAAAGTTGAACAGTAGTAAGTCAGATCCCAGCAAGCAGAGGTTGTAGAGATTGTACCATTTAAAGGAAAAGTTGAATAGTAGTCAGATCCCAGCAAGCAGAGGTTGTAGAGATTGTACCATTTAAAGGAAAAGTTGAATAGTAGTCAGATCCCAGCAAGCAGAGGTTGTAGAGATTGTACCATTTAAAGGAAAAGTTGAATAGTAGTCAGATCCCAGCAAGCAGAGGTTGTAGAGATTGTACCATTTAAAGGAAAAGTTGAATAGTAGTCAGATCCCAGCAAGCAGAGGTTGTAGAGATTGTACCATTTAAAGGAAAAGTTGAATAGTAGTTAGATCCCAGCAAGCAGAGGTTGTAGAGATTGTACCATTTAAAGGAAAAGTTGAATAGTAGTCAGATCCCAGCAAGCAGAGGTTGTAGAGATTGTACCATTTAAAGGAAAAGTTGAATAGTAGTCAGATCCCAGCAAGCAGAGGTTGTAGAGATTGTACCATTTAAAGGAAAAGTTGAATAGTAGTCAGATCCCAGCAAGCAGAGGTTGTAGAGATTGTACCATTTAAAGGAAAAGTTGAATAGTAGTCAGATCCCAGCAAGCAGAGGTTGTAGAGATTGTACCATTTAAAGGAAAAGTTGAATAGTAGTCAGATCCCAGCAAGCAGAGGTTGTAGAGATTGTACCTGTGTGAGGAGAGGAGTGCCATACTTATTCGGTTCTTTCTTAGGCACAATACCCAACGGAGAGACCACCAAGTCTAGAACGGGCGGTGACATAATCGGACCTGCCATTCGCCTAGCAGCACTTCTTTTCTTAATTTTTCTTTCACAACTTCTGAGTGCTGATAGGCTGAACGTAGGTTCTTTAGCTTTCTTTGTATTTGGAATGCCGGGGACTCGGGGAGGTAATTAGCCTTGATTCTATCGGGACATCTATTTAGATAAGGGAGCATTGCGTGCAGCTTGATTGGTGTTAGCCCCTTGACCATAGACATTCCCTCCTCATTTTCCACTGTTCCTTCTGAAACATTTGCCGGCCCCGTGTGTGGCACCGTTGCACATAGGTGCCTAAATCTGCGGTTGGGGCCGAACTTGCACTGACTCTCGTTAAACGACCAACACAACCCCAATTTCTGTGCGACACCTCGTGCCTGAAAGCTCCTGACGCCTGATTCCTCGAACTGTTTCCTTCTTGGCCGGCGATACCGGCCCACCGGTTCCCGTGTCTGTTATTAGGGGCTATAAACTTTAGTCAGAGCCCGATATCCTTTTGATCCCATCTAATGGTCGGGTGAATAGCCTTACGCTGGTGAAATTGCTCATCATATCGCAACCACCCTTGCCCCCCATCTGCTCTATAAGCTTCCCCAATGGAATACATATAGCAGAATAATTGCGAGCAGTTCTGTGGTGCTTTCTCCCCTATGACGCTGGCCAATATCGCAAAGGCTTGCCACCAGTCTGTGAACGTCTGTGGTACCACCTGACCTCGGCGCCCCTCATCCTCATCTTTTTTACTACCCCCTTTTCCAAACTTCTCAAACCTCATCCATTGGCAATGATAAAAAGATATCGATGTACTCATCTTTTCAAATTTTTCTCTAACTTCTTTCTTAAGATGAGCACCTAAGGGGCCGGAGAAACAAATATATAACTCCCCTCGCGCCCTGTCGTCTAAATGACCATCCTCCTCCTCCCCCACTAACATTTGTAGAGCCCAGCTGCGCTTGGAATCTCATTTCCCAGAGGGATGCACTGAAGGTAATGACCACTAGAGGACCCAATATGCATACACACACCTTCACCAATCCCTAGAGCCACCAGAGGGAGCCTTTTCAGAGTATATAAGGATGGTGAAGACACAGAGTAGTTTTAGTTTGCTTAGTCACCTCAGAAAGTGCAGAAGGTGAGAGTTGTTGTATAGAGTGAAGCAAGTAGAAAGTGAGCTCTAGGAGCGAGCACAGATCAGTTAGTCTGCAAAGCCAGGTGCAGGACAGACGGAGAAGACTGATAGCCGTTCTAGGCAGAGCTTGGAAGTAAGAGAGAGAGAGAGAACAGCAGTTGTTGAAAAGAACCTGAAATCTGCAGCTCCAAGCTTAGTTCAAACTTGTGGAGGCTAGTACAAGTGGAAAGATAGCCACTCCAGCCTAGTCAGAACTGAGTCAACCGAGTTCAGTTCAGTGAGCAAGCATGCCGACGCTTTGAGAGCGGTGAAGAAGGAGAAGAAGCAGCAACCTACAGCCAGAGTGTGCTTATGTGAGGGTCGAGTAGGACGAAAGGCGAGTGGAAGAGAAGAAGAGAGTAACAGAGGTGGAAATAGCATTGATAGCTTACCTCTACTCTGATTAACCGGACACCGGGTCCGAGCTTGCTAGAATCTACACGACTAGTAGGAGATACCGGAAAAACTGCAGGACTACAGGTCGCAGGGGCCCACGAGTGTTGATACGTAACCGGGGTCAGGAAGACAGGAGTCTGGTCAGCGCAACCATTAGAGACACTGTTCTATCCAAGAGAAGGCCCTACCACAAAGTCAGCCGGGCGTAAAAAGTTGAAGACAGAGTTAGGCCTCATTTCACACAGGTCAGAGACTCACATTATAGAAGTAAGGAGGCCCTACACCTACTCAGTGGGAAGAACTGGACGTGCATCCTTCACCCTGCCAGCACCCGGGGACGTGCCTGCCATTCCATCAGTAAAGGTACAGAAAGAGACTTGTGTGTGTCTATCTTATTACTCCCGCTGCTGAACTCCCCTCCTCCATCCTGCACCCCTACACTCCGTTTACCCTGAAGGACCCCAGCCTTGCCTGTGGAAGGCTTAACACCTTGCTGCCCAACACCAACCCTTCATCGGATCTGAGCCACCCACCAGGGTCGTGGGGTACTCGGCACCGAGCCCGTTGATTTCTATGGGGGATGTCACGGGCAGCACACTGCTCGGTCCGTGGCCCTGGGGCTCACTGAAATGTGGGATATTTACAGGTGAATTGAATATTGAGATGGGGATTCGTGACGCCACTTGTGGTACCTGGTCAGGATGACCAGTGCTGCTATGCAGATCCACTGAAGGGTTAATATTATGCAGCTAGATGTTAAGCCTTCCACAAGTAAGGCTTAGTTCTCCTCAAGGGCAGATAGATGTGTGGGGATGCAGGACAGACGGGGACCCGGCAGTCAGGAGTAATAAGGGAGACACACACAAGTCACCTTGGTACCTTTACTGAAGATGTTGCAGGCACTCCCCGGAGCACTGTAGGGTGAAGGGTGCACATCCAGATTCCTCCACTGAGTAGGTGTGTGGCCTCCTGTCCTCTACCTTTTTGTAATGAAGTCTTGGCCTGCGTGTAACTGGGCCTAGCTTAGTCTCCGTCTTGTACCTGGCTGACCTTGTGGTTGGACCTTCTCTGAAAGAACAGGGTCCCTTGGCCGGTACCAGCCGAACTCCGTCCTCCTGATCCTGCTACGTATCAGCTCTGTGGTACTCCTGGGACTTGTAGTCCTCCAGGAACTCCGGTGTTCTCCTAATGGGTCGTGGAGATCCCTATAGGCTTGGACCCCGGTGTCCGGTAATGCTTGCTGAGATGAGCTGTAGAGGCTCCACTGTCTCATTAACTCTCCACTCGCCTTCGGCCTACCTGGATCCTCACACGATCACACACTGGCAGTTGGTGGGCTGCCTCTTCACCGCTCTCTAAGCGTCGGCACGCTTCTCACTGAGCTGTACTCCTAGCTTCAGCTCTGACTAGGCTGGAGTGGTCTCTATTCCACTCTTTACTAGACTCCACTCTATGAACTGAATAGCTCTGCAGCCTCTCTAACCTCAGCTCTGCACCTCCACCTTGCTGCAGACTGACTTCTCTGAAGTGGCTGCACTGAACTGCTCTCTCTGAGATGACTGAGCAGAACTGAGCTGCAACTTCCTATGTTCAGCTTCTTTTATATGTCTAAAACAGCTCCCTCTGGTGGCCTTTGGGATAAGATGAACGTGTGTGAAGGTGTATAATGACCTCTAGTGGTATATTCTTTCAGTGCACCCTTCTGGGAGATATGGATTCAGTCGCAGCTGGGCTCCACATTCCCCCCTAGTAGAACTCAGCACCCCGGGGGCTGAAATACAAAAAAAAAGAACAATAAACATTGTATAAATAACTCTTCCTTTACAGGAGGTAAGGCACTCTTGAACTGTTGCATAACGGTAAATGAACAACTATATACATTAGCACAATGAGGAATTGAGCAACCATAAAAGTCCCAGTCTCTTTTGGAAAAGGATGCTCAAAAGGGGGTAGAGAAAACAAGCAAAATAATGTCCATTCACTTGTTTCAATTTTAAAAGGAAAAACAGATTAATAAATAACGGTATAATAAAGCATATTATAAGAAAAATATATACATTTATGTACAGTGACTCTAGACAATTATTTACATTTGCCAAGGGTTGAACTAATCTCTAAACCTAGCAGGGATGTGTCCTTTTGTGCTACGTTCTGATCTACGTGGTGCAGTAACCTGTGAGGTAGCAGTTTCCCTGTTTGTTCTGCGTGAAAGTGAATTATAGAATTGCCTTAACCTCTCTACAGGACTGGCAAGCACACTGTGAGCTGGGTGGACCGGCTCGACTTCTGCAGGGGATCCTTCTTCCTGAGATTCAGCTTCTTGGGATTCCGCTTCTTGGGGTGCTGCTTCTTGGGGTTCTGCTGAAGCAGGTTCTCTGGAACTGACTCTACTGCAACAACCGGCTTCTCTCATTCCACAGCTGCTTTGCTTGTAGAGACGCATCCTTCTCCAAGGAGGAACCTTCTTGAGTTATCAGCTCCTTGATTCGGCTGACAACTGGATCGCTGTCCTGAGTTTCCTTCCAGCTGTGGTGAGGTAAAGGATTTAACGTCTTACCACGCGGCCTCCTGCAGGCTTGTTGCTCGTGGATCATCCCATTCCTGTGAAAGGCAGGTAGTTCAATCTCTTCCAGATCATCCACTTCTTCTTCTGTGTCCGATTCATGAGGCATCCTGGATAGGGCATCAGCGTTGGCATTCTTGCGGCCTGCTCGGTACTTGATTGTGAATTGGTAGTTTGACAGCCGAGCCATCCAGCGTTGTTCCATGGCTCCCAGCTTAGCTGTTTCAAGATGCGTCAAGGGGTTATTATCGGTGTAGGCAGTGAACTTGCTGGAGGCTAGGTAGTGCTTAAACCTCTCCGTGATGGCCCAGACCAGTGCCAGGAACTCCAACTTGAAGCTGCTGTAGTTCTCTGAGTTCCTCTCAGTCGGGCGGAGCTTCCTGCTTGCATAGGCGATGAATTTCTCCAGGCCATTTTGCTTCTGACTGAGGACAGCTCCCAATCCTTCATTGCTGGCATCAGTATACAGCAGGAACGGCTGGCTGTAGTCAGGATAGGCTAGGATCTCATCTCCTGTCAGGATCTCCTTCATTTCCTTGAATGCCTCAGCCTGTTCTTTACCCCAGTGGAATGGAGGATTTCTGCTCTTGAGGGATTGTCCCACCAGGAGGTCCTGCAGAGGCGCTGCTTTCTTGGTGTAATCCTTCACAAACCTCCTGTAATATCCTGTCAGTCCCAGGAACTGTCGCACCTCCTTGAGATTTTTCGGCTCCGGCCATTTCTGGATGGCGGTGACCTTCTCGGGGTCTGGCGCTACTCCTTCTGAGCTGACAATATGTCCCAAGTACTGAACCTTTTGTTTGAGCAGATGGCACTTTGAAGGCTTCAGTTTCATCCCATACTTGGACAGTGACTCGTATACCTCCGCCAGGTGCTTCAAGTGATCTTCATACGTCTTGGAGTACACAATTACGTCGTCCAGGTACAGCAACACAGTTTCAAAGTTGAGATGTCCCAGGCAGCTCTCCATCACTCTCTGGAATGTTCCCGGGGCACTGCTGAGTCCAAACGGCATTCTGTCAAACTCACAGAGTCCCATCGGGGTGGTGAAAGCCATCTTCTCCCGATCCTCCTCAGCCACAGCTACTTGCCAGTACCCACTAGTGAGGTCAAGGGTGGAAAAGTAATTAGCAGTCTTTAGTGCAGCTAAGGATTCCTCAATGCGTGGTAAAGGGTATGCATCCTTATGTGTAATGCGATTTACTTGTCTGTAATCTACACACATTCTCATGCTTCCATCCTTTTTCCTGACTAGGACTAGAGGTGCTGCCCAGGGACTACAACTATCCCTTATCACCCCTGCTTCCTTCATGTCACGCAACATCTCCTTGGCTTTCTGGTAGTGTGCTGGTGGTATAGGCCTGTACCGTTCTTTAATGGGAGGATGATTGCCTGTGGGATGTGATGTTGAACCCCTTTAATTTTCCCAAAGTCGAGTGGGTGTTTGCTAAATACCTGCGTGTACTCCTGTACCACTCAAAGTACTCCCTGTTTCTGGTGGGCTGGAGTGGTGTCTGTCCCGACATGGAGCTGCTGACACCAATCCTCCACCTGAGTGGTCGGACCGTTATCCTCCACTGGTTGTGGGGAGGTTAAGGGCTCCGTCGTGTGAATGGAGTTATTATCAATTAACAGCATGTAATTTAGCAACAGTGGCATAACGTGGTAAGTTCACTTCATCCTCTCCCCAGTTGAGAAGACATACTGGCACCCTCCCATTATGTACATCCACTACCCCTCTGGCAGTCAAGAGTGTAGGTCTGTGCTCTGAACAATGGGGCTCTACTACTGCTTGGTAGTTCTGTCCTCTCAGACCTATCGCTGCTCTACACCAAATAAGCATTTCACTCATTGGGGGTATCACAATGGGGTTCGGGTCTGTTACCCGTACATTACCAATCTCACCACCGGTCAGTTTCACTTGCTGCTGGCACATCAGGGTATGAATCTCCTTCCGGATCGCTCCCTTTTGCCTTGGTCTGGCAATATCGGCGAGCTGTTGGAGCAAAAACACAACCTCCTCCAAACAGTTACTAATAATGTTAGTGCCTAAAACCACATTCAACCCATTTTCCTCATTAACAGTCTTCACTACAAGAAGTCCCTGATCCCTTAGCTCCACTCTCCCCACTTTTACGTCTACGTTTTTAGCCCCCAGTAAGTCAAGAGGGAGACCATTAGAGGCATACACGGCAAAGTCAGGGTTTGGGGGTTGGAGACGGTCCATGGACCAGTATTTATTGTAGAGGACATCAGGTATGATGGTTACCTGAGATCCAGTGTCTAGCAGGGCAGGGATTGCGATCCCGTCCAGTATGATGGACAGGTATGGTCTTCCTCCCACAAACCTGCGGTTCCAGTCTGAGGGGCCTGAGGAGTCTATTCCTGGGTGTTGGCCCTCGGACCCAGGATTTGCTCGTTTAACCCCTCTCTGACATTAGACGTACTATCCCGTCCATAAAACCCGTGCCATTCTGCCCATGGACGGGATGGTACGTCATAGGCGATCAGCTGCGCTCCTGAGGGGAGCGCAGCTAATCGCCGCCGGGTGTCAGCTGATTATCACAGCTGACACCCGTGACTGTGTGTCAGGAGCGGTCACGGACCGCTCCCGGCACATTAACCCCTAGCACACCGCGATCAAACATGATCGCGGTGTACTGGGGGCATAGGGGAGGATCGCGCAGGGTGGGGGCTCCCTGCGCGCCCCCCTGAGACCCTCAGACCAGCGCGATGTGATCGCGCTGTTCTGAGGGCTTCCTCCCTCCCAGGACCCGGATCCAAGATGGCGCCGGGGTCCTGGAGGGAGGCGGCTTCCTCAGTGCCTGCTGAGAGCAGGCACTGAGAGGCCTGCTGCACTGCCTGAGCGATCGCTGGTGTGACAGAGTGCTGTGCACACTGTCACACCAGCGATTTGATAAAATACAGTGATGTTCCACCCTGGGACAAAGTAAAAAAGTTAAAAAAATAAAAATAAACATGTTATAAAAAAAAATCCAAAATAAATAAAAAAATATATATATATTCCCCAATAAATTCATTTCTTCCTGTAAATAAAAAAAACAAAACAATAAAAGTACACATATTTGGTATCGCCGCGTCCGTAACGACCCCCCCTATAAAACTGTCCCACTAGTTAACCCCTTTAGTGAACCCCTTTAAAAAGAAAAAAAAAACGAAGCAAAAAATCAATGCTTTATCATCATACCGCCGAACAAAAAGTGGAATAACGCGCGATCAAAAAGACCGATATAAATAAACATGGTACCGCTGAAAACAGTCATCTTGTCCCGCAAAAAACGAGCCGCCATACAGCATCATCAGCAAAAAAATAAAAAAGTTATAGCTCGCAGAATAAAGCGATGCAAAAATAATTATTTTTTATATAAAATTGTTTTTATTCTATAAAAGCGCCAAAACATAAAAAAATTATATAAATGAGGTATCGCCATAATCGTACTGACCCGAAGAATAAAACTGCTTTATCAATTTTACCACACGCGGAACAATAAAAACGCCTCCCCCAAAAGAAATTCATGAATTGCTGATTTTTGTTCATTCTAACCTCCCAAAAATCGAAATAAAAAGCGATCAAAAAATGTTACCTGCTCAAAAATGGTACAAATAAAGACGTCAACTCGTACCGCAAAAAATAAGACCTCACATGACTCTGTGGGCCAAAATATGCAAAAATTATAGCTCTCAAAATGTGGCGATGCAAAAAAATTTTTGCAATAAAAAGCGTCTTTTAGCGTGACAGCTGCCAATCATAAAAACCCGCTATAAATAGTAAATTAAACCCCCCTTTATCACCCCCTTAGTTAGGGAAAAATAATAAAATTAAAAAAATGTATTTATTTCCATTTTCCCATTAGGGTTAGGGTTAGGGTTGCGGCTAAAGTTAGGGTTAGGGTTGGCGCTAAAGTTAGGATTAGGGTTAGGGTTGGGATTAGGGGTGTGTTAGGGTTAGGTTTGTGGTTAGGGTTGGGACTAGGGTTAGGGGTGTGTTGGGGTTAGGGTTGGAGTTAGAATTGGGGGGTTTCCGCTGTTTAGGCACATCAGGGGCTCTCCAAATGTGACATGGCGTCTGATCTCAATTCCAGCCAATTCTGCGTTGAAAAAGTCAAACGGTGCTCCTTCACTTCTGAGCTCTACCATGCGTCCAAACAGTAGTTTATCCCCACATATGGGGTATCAGCGTACTCTGGACCCCAAGAGTTATTGTGCAATTTGTCCTATTTCTTCTGTTACCCTTGGGAAAATAAAAAACTGGGGGCGAAAATATCATTTTTGTACAAAAAAAAAATTATTTTTTTGTTTTTACGGCTGTACATTATAAACTTCTGTGAATCACTTGGGGCTTCATAGCGCTCACCACACACCTAGATAAGTTCCTTGTGGGGTCTATTTTCCAAAATGGGGTCACTTGTTGGGGATTTCCACTGTTTAGGCGCATCAGGGGCTCTCCAAATGCGACATGACGCCCCCAGACCATTCCATCAAAGTCTGCAATCCAAAACGTCACTACTTCCCTTCCGAGCCCCAACATGTACCCATACAGTAGTTTTCTCCCACATATTGGGTATCAGCGTACTCAAGACAAATTGGGCAACAACTTTTGGGGTCCAATTTCTCCTGTTACCCTTGTAAAAATAAAATATTGGGGCGAAAAAATCATTTTTGCAAAAAAAAAAAAAAGATTTTTTATTTTTACGGCTGTGCGTTATAAACTTCTGTGAAGCACTTCGGGGTTCAAAGTGCTCACCACACATCTAGATAAGTTCCTTGTGGGGTCTATTTTCCAAAATGGGGTCACTTGTGGGGGGTTTCCACTGTTTAGGCGCATCAGGGGCTCTCCAAATGCGACATGACGCACCCAGACCATTCCATCAAAGTCTGCAATCCAAAACGTCACTACTTCCCTTCCGAGCCCTGACGTGCGCCCATACAGTAGTTTTCTCCGACATATTGGGTATCAGCGTACTCAGGACAAATTGGACAACAACTTTTGGGGTCCAATTTCTCCTGTTACCCTTGTGAAAATAAAATATTGGGGGCGAAAAAATCATTTTTGTAAAAAAAAAAAGATTTTTTATTTTTACGGCTGTGCGTTATAAACTTCTGTGAAGCACTTCGGGGTTCAAAGTGCTCACCACACATCTAGATAAGTTCCTTGTGGGGTCTATTTGCCAAAATGGGGTCACTTGTGGGGGGTTTCCACTGTTTAGGTGCATCAGGGGCTCTCCAAATGTGACATGACGCCCCCAGACCATTCCATCAAAGTCTGCAATCCAAAACGTCACTACTTCCCTTCCGAGCCCCGACGTGTGCCCATACAGTAGTTTTCGCCCACATATTGGGTATCAGTGTACTCAGGACAAATTGGAAAACAACTTTTGCGTTCCAATATCTTCTGTTACCCTTGTGAAAATAAAATATTCGGGGCGAAAAAATCATTTTTGTAAAAAAAAAAAAAAAAGATTTTTTATTTTACGGCTGTACGTTATAAACTTTAGTGAAACACCTGGGGGTTCAAAGTTCTCACCACACATCTAGATAAGTTCCTTGAGGGGTCTAGTTTCCAAAATGGTGTCATTTATGGGGGTTTCCACTGTTTAGGCAGATCAGGAGCTCTCCAAACATGACATGGCGTCCAGCCAATTCTGCGCTGAAAAAGTCAGACGGCGCTCCTTCCCTTCCAAACTCTGCCATGCACCCAAACAGTGGTTTACCTCCACATATGGGGTATCAGCGCACTCAGGACAAATTGCACAATAACTTTTGGAGTCTTGTTACCCTTGGAAAAATAAAAATTGGGGTGAAAAGATCATTTTTGTGGAAAAAATATGATTTTTAAATTTTACGGCTCTACGTTATAAACTTGTGTGAAGCACTTGGGGGTTAAAATTGCTCATCAAAAATCTAGATAAGTTCCTTAGGGGGTCTAGTTTCCCAAATGGGGTCATTTGTGGGGGGTTTCCACTGTTTAGGCACATCAGGGGCTCTCCAAATGCAACATGGCATCCAAACTCAATTCCAGCCAATTTTGGTTGGAAAAAGTCAAATGGTGCTCCTTCCATTCCGAGCTCTGCCGTGCGCCCAAACAGTGGTTCCCCCCCACATATGGGGTATCAGCGTACTCAGGACAAATTGTACAACAACTTATGTGGTCCAATTTCTCCTGTTACCCTTGGGAAAAAAAAAATTAGTGACTAAAAGATAATTTTTGTGGGAAAAAAATAGGATTTTTTATTTTCATGCCCGGGCATTATAAACTTGTGTGAAGCACTTGGGGGTTCAAAGTGCTCACCAAAGATCTAGATAAGTTCCTTAGGGGGTCTAGTTTCCAAAATGGGGTCACTTGTGGGGGGTTTCCACTGTTTAGGCTCATCTGGGGCACTGCAAACGGAACATGACCCCCATTAACGTCTGCATTCCAAAACGTTACTACTTCCTTTCCAAGCCCTGCCGTGCGCCCAAACAGTTTCCCCCCCCCACATATGGGGTATCAGCGTACTCAGGACAAATTGGACAACAACTTTTGGGGTCCAATTTCCTTGGGAAAATTCAAAAATTTGGGACTAAAAAATCATTTTTGTGGAAAATTGATTTTTTTTTTTCACACCCAGGCTTTATAAACTTTTGTGAAACACTTGAGGGTTCAAAGTGCTCACAACAGATCTAGATAAGTACCTTAGGGGGTCTAGTTTCCAAAATGGTGTCACTTGTGGGGGGTTTACACTGTTTAGGCGCATCAGGGGCTCTCCAAACGCGACATGGCATCCAATCTAAATTCCAGCCAATTTTAGTTTGAAAAAGTCAAACGTCGCTCCTTCCCTTACGAGCTCTGCCGTGTGCCCAAACAGTGGTTTTCCCCCACATATGGGGTATTGGCGTACTCAGGAGAAATTTCATAACAACCTTATCTGTCCATTTTCTCCTTTTACCCTTGTGAAAATAAAAAAAAAGTTTGTAAAAGATCATTTTTGTGGCTAAAAAGTAAAATATTCATTTTTTCCTTCCACGTTGCTTTAGTTACTGTGAAGCACCTGAAGGGTTAATAAACTTCTTGAATGTGGTTTTGAGTACCTTGAGGGGTGCAGTTTTTAGAATGGTGTCACTTTTGGGTATTTTCTGCCATATAGACCCCTCAAAGTGACTTCAAATGTGAGGTGGTCCCTAAAAAAAATGGCTTTGTAAATTTTGTTGTAAAAATGAGAAATCGCTGGTCAACTTTTAACCCTTATAACTTCCTAACAAAAAAAAATTTTGGTTCCAAAATTGTGCTGATGTAAAGTAGACATGTGGGAAATGTTATTTCTTAACTATTTTGTGTGATATATTTCTCTGTTTTAAGGGAATAAAAATTCAAAGTTTGAAAATTGCAAAATTTTAAAAATTTTCGCCATATTTGCGTTTTTTTCAAATATAAACGCAAGTTATATCGAAGAAAGTTTACCACTAACATGAAGTACAATATGTCACGAGAAAACAATCTCAGAATCGCGAAGATCCGTTGAAGCGTTCCAGAGTTATAACCTCATAAAGAGACAGTGGTCAGAATTGTAAAAATTGGCCCGGTCATTAACGTGCAAACCACCCTTGGGGGTGAAGGGGTTAAAGGACACCGACGTGCTGGGTGACCTTCTCTGTGGCAGCGGTAGCAGATGATCCCTCGGCGAGGATGATGCTGGTCGCGGGTCCTTCCTGGGGGTGGCGTTGTCCTCCTCCGGTGGGGTGACGTCCTCCTTCTCCTCTGGTTCATCCAAGGGACATCCTCTGGGCAGTCAGCTAGCAGGATCTTTCCTTCCTCCTCCGTCGGCAGTTGCAGGGCACTCATTACGGTGGCCAGGTTTTTGGACAGCTGGCGCACTTCTGAGCGCAGACAGTCCAGCTCAGTAAGGGGCGCCACCTGCGTTTTGGCTTCCGCAACCAGCGGGGAAAAGGTGGATGCTGCTGGCTTTAGGGTGGCTTCACTCGGGTGACACTGGGTTGCCATCTCGGGTGTTTCCAGGGGTCGCAGTCCTTTTATAGCCATATCCTTAAGGGCATCAAAGGTAGCATCAGGATGATCCAAGGACCACCAGTGCATAGTTCTGCTTTCCACTTGGGACCTCAGTCCTCGTACAAATTGTTCTTTTAACATTTTATTCTCTTTGGTGACACTTATGGGGTTAACCTGTTTGAGACCTCGCAGGGCCCCCTGTAGTCGGCAGGCGTAGTCCCTAATGCTATCATCTGGTTTCTGGGAGCATTGGTAAAACCTAATCCGGAGATCTGTTTCAGTGCGATCCTCAAAGATAGTCTGTAGCTTTAAGAAAATTGCAAGCACTGACTCCTGGTCTGCAGCTGTCCAGGTCTCTACTTCCCTTTCTGCAGCACCAGTCAATTGTCCCACTACCACTGCAGCTCTCTGCTTTTCTGTCATAGGGTACATGTCCATTATACTGCATATTTTTCGCTTTAACCCTGACAGGGTATCTGGCTTGCCGCTGTACTGAGGGAGCCACTTCGCTCCAGGCATGTATGGCAGCGTTAGCGGTACTATCGGGGCCACAGGACCAGGTGAGGGGCCAGCGTTTCCAGCCTGTGCGGCAGCGCCGGTGGGTAAGTCATTGGGGCGGTTGCCCTCGGCCGCGCTGTCAGCTTGCAGCTGCGACATGTCTGCGCCCCCTAGTTAAGCGTGGCCTACCTTCTCTGAAGGCTGCGGCTCTGCAGGGCACAGCGATGTAGAAGGACCTGCGTCGCCGGCGCTCTGACGTCAGAGCGTTCACTGAAGCTCTCCACAGGACCTGCCGCCGCGTCAGCGTTGGGGGCGTGTCCAGGACTCAGCGCGCTTTTGCAGGTACGCCCACTAGTTTTTCGCGCCGCGGCGCTGTAAATGGCGGGCAAATGGCGGGAAGTCTTCACCACATACAAAACACAGTCTATTAGTGAGGCACACAGTACCCGGTGGCAACGGGCACAAGTTACTCCGTTGCTGCAGGGCACGAAATCCTGTTCGTGACGCCAGAGAGATGAGCCACCCACCAGGGTCGTGGGGTACTCGGCACCGAGCCCGTTGATTTCTATGGGGGATGTCACGGGCAGCACACGGCTCGGTCCGTGGCCCTGGGGCTCACTGAAATGTGGGATATTTACAGGTGAATTGAATATTGAGATGGGGATTCGTGACGCCACTTGTGGTACCTGGTCAGGATGACCAGTGCTGCTATGCAGATCCACTGAAGGGTTAATATTATGCAGCTAGATGTTAAGCCTTCCACAAGTAAGGCTGAGTTCTCCTCCAGGGCAGATAGATGTGTGGGGATGCAGGACAGACGGGGACGGGGACCCGGCAGTCAGGAGTAATAAGGGAGACACACACATAAGTCACTTTGGTACCTTTACTGAAGATGTTGCAGGCACTCCCCGGAGCACTGTAGGGTGAAGGGTGCACATCCAGATTCCTCCACTGAGTAGGTGTGTGGCCTCCTGTTCTCTGCCTTTTTGTAATGAAGTCTTGGCCTGCGTGTAGCTGGGCCTAGCTTAGTCTCCGTCTTGTACCTGGCTGGCCTTGTGGTTGGACCTTCTCTGAAAGAACAGGGTCCCTTGGCCGGTACCAGCCGAACTCCGTCCTCCTGATCCTGCTACATATCAGCTCTGTGGTACTCCTGGGACTTGTAGTCCTCCAGGAACTCCGGTGTTCTCCTAATGGGTCGTGGAGATCCCTATAGGCTCGGACCCCGGTGTCCGGTAATGCTTGCTGAGATGAGCTGTAGAGGCTCCACTGTCTCATTAACTCTCCACTCGCCTTCGGCCTACCTGGATCCTCACACGATCACACACTGGCAGTTGGTGGGCTGCCTCTTCACCGCTCTCTAAGCGTCGGCACGCTTCTCACTGAGCTGTACTCCTAGCTTCAGCTCTGACTAGGCTGGAGTGGTCTCTATTCCACTCTTTACTAGACTCCACTCTATGAACTGAATAGCTCTGCAGCCTCTCTAACCTCAGCTCTGCACCTCCACCTTGCTGCAGACTGACTTCTCTGAAGTGGCTGCACTGAACTGCTCTCTCTGAGATGACTGAGCAGAACTGAGCTGCAACTTCCTATATTCAGCTTCTTTTATATGTCTAAAACAGCTCCCTCTGGTGGTCTTTGGGATAAGATGAACGTGTGTGAAGGTGTATAATGACCTCTAGTGGTATATTCTTTCAGTGCACCCTTCTGGGAGATATGGATTCAGTCACAGCTGGGCTCCACAGATCTGTATAGCAGCGCTGGTCACCCTGACCAGGCACCACAGGTGGCGTCACAAACATTTCTACAAACACTTTAATTCCCTGTAAATATCCCCCTTTTCAGTGAGCGCCCAGGGCCACGGACCGAGCTGTGTCGCCGTGACCTCCCCCATAGAAGTGAACGGGCTCGGTGCAGAGTACCCCACGGCCCTGGCGGGCGACTCACATTGTTTAAGGCCCCCCACAGCACCTTCATTGCCGCTTGTGCCCACTCTTTGAGGAGTGCAGGGCCTAGTCCAGGCAGATAAATGACTTGGCCCAGACCCTTCTAAACGGTCTACCCTCTCCTTCAGACTTGTTAATAGCGCTATCAACTCGCTGCTGGGTGAATCAGTAGTAGATGTGTCATGCAATACCGCTATCGCCGGGGATCCATGGCTACTCCCATTCCCTTGCAAAGGGCCAATCAAAAGGGACGGACATAACATAGAATTATAATTACCAGGCCGCATGGGAGCTGGCCTCCCTCCGGCCGCTGTGGTTCTGGAATCCTCGGTGTTGTCCTCCTCATCAGACTGGGCTCGGGTTCTGTGAAACTTGCTTCAAAGGCCCTGCTTGGCCGCTCCTTATCAGAGTGGTGTAGTGGGTGCACATCCTCGCCTTAGCCCCTGTCACTGAGGGGGCCCCAGCTTCCCTGAAACCGACGTGCCGACAACCCTGTCTCCTCGGGATGGATGGCCGCATTTTCACCCATGAGGTAAACGGTCTGCTCCAGCTATCTAAGGGGACCTGGGCTCCGAATGGGATCTTTCCTTGCTCGAAGCCTGCTTCTCCCATTATAATACGTGCCTTGGGGGCCCCTAGAGGGGCTCCTGACCCGTCACTGCGCCAGTACAGGCATGTCCATAGACAGCCTTTCTGGGGGCCTTGTCATGCGGACCGGCCTGCTGGGCCTTTCATTCCCGCTGGCACATCCCAGGACAGTCTCCTTTTCTGTGATTTTTTAGCAGGCGTATCACTAGAAGACCTGCTCTCCTGGGTCCTTAATGTGTGTGGGGGATTTGGAGTGGGGATGGGGGGTAGAATCATAGAATGGTAGAGTTGGAAGGGACCTCCTGGGCCATCTGGTCCAACCCCCTGCTCAAAGCAGGATTCACTAAATCATCCCAGAGAGATGTCTGTTCAGCCTCTGTTTGAAGACTTCCATTGAAGGAGAACTCACCACCTCTCGTGGCAGCCTGTTCCACTCATTGATCACTCTGTCAAAAAGTTTTTTCTAATATCTAATCTGTCTCCTCCCATTCAGTTTCATCCCATTGCTTCTAGTCTTTCCTTGTGAAAATGAGAATAAAGATGATCCTTCTACAATGTGACAGCCCTTGAGATATTTGTAGACTGCTATTAAGTCTCCTCTCAGTCTTATTTTTTGCAAGGTAAACATTCCCAAATCCTGTAACCGTTCCTCATAGGACATGGTTTGCAGACCGGTCACCATTCTGGTCGCTCTTCTCTGAACTTGCTCCAGTTTGTTGATGTCTTTTTTAAAATGTGGTGCCAAAAACTGGACACAGTATTCCAGATGAGGTCTGACCAAAGAGGAGTAGAGGGCAATAATGACCTCACGTGATCTAGACTGTATGCTTCTGTTGATACATCCTAGAATTGTATTTGCCTTTTTTGCTGCTGCATCACACTGTTGACTCATGTTCAGTCTGTGATCAATTAGTATACCCAAGTCTTTTTCACATGTGCTGTTACTTAGCCCTATTCCTCCCATTTTGTATATGCTTTTTTCATTTTTATTGCCCAGATGTAGTACTTTGCATTTTTCCCTGTTAAAATCCATTCTGTTAGTTGCTGCCCACTGCTCCAGATTATTTTTTTTTTTTTGAATCCTCTCTCTCTTCTCTAGTATTAGCTACCCCTCCTAGCTTTGTGTCATCAGCAAATTTACTTAATGTGTGTGGGGGATTTGGAGTGGGGAATGGGGGGATTTAATGTGTGTGGGGGGATTTGAAGACACTGAAGACTATGTATGAGGAAACAGTATGGGGGGTGGGTGCAGATGACTCGCACCACAATTGTGGATACCAGGGCTATGGGGTACTCGGAGCCGAGCCCATCGATTTCCATGGGAGATGTCACTGGCAGCGGTGGCTCGGTCCGTGGCCCTGGCAGTCAATGTGATGTGGGAATATTTACAGGGGATATTTAGGATAGTTTGTGACGCCACCTGTGGTTTCTGGTAATTGTACCAGCGCTGCTCTAAGGACTTTCACAGGGGATGTTATGGGGCAGATTGGTAGTAAGTCTCCCACAGGTGAGACGGGTCCCTGGAAGTCTATGATGAAGATGCAGGGTGTAGTAATAATTCAGCCAAACACAATGCAGCTTCTTTTCATACCTTTTACTGATGATGGTTCAAGCAGATCCCGGGAAGCTGGTCGGGGTGGAGAGTGCACTTTCAGGTAGCAGCCGAGCAGGTTAGAGGCCTCCTTAACTTCCATATAATGTGAGTCCAACTTGCCTGAAGCGAAGTTAACTCTAAAACTCCAGCTTTCTCTGTAGCTGTACTGCCCGGCCAACGTTGTGGTGAAGCCTTCTAAGTGATGGAACTAAGTCCTTACTTTTGCTTGGCCTAGCTCAAAGTCCCTGTTCCACCTGACTCCGGTTACGTATTGACACTTTGGGCTGCTCTCTGCGACCTGTAGTCCAGATGCCTCTGGTTTTCTTGTCACTATGCTTGAAACAATAGTAACGCTTCGGTCCCCAGTGACCGGTGATTTAGTGCAGGTAATCCAATACCTAAGGCACTGCTCTGTCTTCTCCACTGTGCCCTTCGCCCTGCTTTCCGCTCTTAACATAAGCACTGCTGCATAGAAGTCGAATCACAGATTCCCTGTTTGGGCTCGCTGAGCAGCTCTCAGTATTCTCCTAGTCCAGGACCTCTGTCGACTGAACTTCACTGTCCTGGGAAAGGCGGCTGAAGTCTCTGCTCTGAACTCAGCAGGAAACCAATCTTGACTGACTACTCAGACAGGTAACTATCCAAGGGATGACTCACTCCTGAGCCTCCCGGAGCTAACTGACTGAATCACTGTCCTAAGACAGGAAGCTGAAACACACTCCTTCCTATGCTGACACCCACCAAACTTATATACCCCTATGGGTGTGTCTAAATGTGAGTGAAATGAGTGAATGCATATCAAGCTTTGGCTGTTACCTTCCAGTGCACTTTCCTGGATTTTCATGTGTGCCTGCGAAGCTGGACTACACACAAACACAGTATGGTGAGTGGGGGGATGGGTGCAGACAGTACGGGGAGTGAACAGGTGAATGTATGTGGACACAGTAAGGGGAGTAGGGTATGTGTGAGCAGACAGTATAGAGAGAGAGGGGGTAAATATATGAGGAGACAATATGGTGAACAGGTGGGACGCTAGAGGAGACAGTATTAGGAGGGAGGGGAATAGTGTGAGGCGACAGTATATTGCAGATATTTTTATTTAGGAGCATTATAATGACTCTTCTGTCTTTAAGGGCATCGTGTGGAGATTTGCTGTAGAAGAGCGGAGAAGATGGAAGTCTGCAGAGATGGCTGTGGATGAGAAAACTCATCATGGGGTCTGGACAAGAAGAAGAAAAGAAGGAGACAACGTCATCTATAAAGGTACCTGGATATAAATGTTATTTGTGAAATTGACTAATTCTCATGTTTTTATTTATGTCAGGAGCATTAGAGGTTCTCCAGGTCTGTGCGGAGTCTGCAGACATTCTATGAGACTGCAGACTTCTGAATTCTCACAGTGCGCATTGCACGCTGTCAGGATTCTCTCGTGCCGGTAATTTACATACATGCAGTCACATGCTGACTAGACATGTGTGGCCTCATTCAATGAAAATGAACGGAGCGAGGTTGGGCACGTCTAGTCGGAATGTGGCCAGAAGTATATAAATCACATGCTTGTGCTGACAACCTCCACCGGTAAGGGAGAATCTTAAAAGTGTGCAGAGCATTAGTTGTGAGGATTCAGAAGCTGCAATGTCAGGATTCAGCTCTGCAGGTTCCAGCAGTCATCTCATGGACACTTCACTCATGCCATTTTCATACTTATGGTCCTGTGACAACGAGCTTCTCTTCCTGCTTCTCTCAGTTTTTCACTGAACATTGAGAGCATTAGGGAGAGCAGCTCGTCAGTACATGACTAAGTGTGCAAATCGCATGTGTGCGGGGGGGAGGGGGCCAAACCGAATTCTTGCCCCGGGTGCCAGAAAGCCTAGATACACCTCTGGGTTGCGGTGTACTTGCTGTCCTGCCGTCCGGAGTCAAAGAGGGCCGCTCGCCCCCTGGCCAGTCCTTTTGTGTCCTTACTTAACCCCACCTCCCCTATGTCATTTACCTCGTAACCTTAGACCACTACCTGTCGGCTCATCTTTCTCCCCCCACACTCAACCCTCTTGTCACTCCCTCCCATCGTCATGTCAGCCTACCCTTATCACTGCGTTTCCACATCCGGCTGATATTGAAGGGTAATGGCGTCTTCACGCTCCGCAACCTGGGAAAGTCCTAACTAAACACTGAAAAGAATGAACATGCGCTACAATGGAGAGGCGACATGTTCTGTCTTTAAATCATCTTTGAAGACACCAAGCGGTTAATAAAGTGACGCTCTGTACACGATGATGGAAGTCAATGGGAAGGAGTAAAAAAAAACTCGACTGACAAAAATGTCGAAAAAGCGTTTAGGGAGAGACCAAATATATGCAAAAAAAAAGACTTAAGGAAAAAAAATGTACTTAGTGTCAATTATATTCAAGACAAAATGCAATACTGGAAAACTTCTAATTGCTTGGAAAATGCTTTGTGAAGAGAGAAAAATAAAAAAGAGAAAAAAAGATAAAAAGAGGAAAATAGAAAACAAGAAAGAAAAAGAGAAAAGGAGTAAAAGAAAGATAGAGAAAAGAAACAGAGAAAGCAAAAAAAGAGAAAAAGTAAAAGAGAGAAAAAAAGACAAAGAGAAAGGAAAAAAAAGAGAAAAAGTAAAAGGAAGAGGGAAAAAAGACAGAGAGAGAGAAAGGAGCAAAAAGAAAATGAAAGAGAAAAATGAAAAGAGAAACAGATAGAAAAAGTAAAAGAGAGAGAAAGAGAGAGAAGGAAATAAAAAGTTAGAAAGAGAGTAGGAAAGAGAAAGAAAGAAAAGAAGAAAAAAGAAAGGGAAAATGAGAAAGAAAAAGAGTAAAAGATAGAAAAGTAAAAGAGACAGAAAGAAAAAGAGTAGGGGAGAGAAAAAAGAGAAAGAAAAAGAGAGAAAAAGAAAGAAAAGGAAACAGAGAATTAATAGTTTATATTCTGCAAAGTGAATAAACAGAAGAGGAATGTAAATGACGTGAATATTCGGTGTCTGTGGCCTCGGTCGGCAGAGCCGCCTCCATTCTGATATTATCTACAGTATATATATATATATATATATTACACCCCAGCAGCAGAATGCAGATAGTGAAGCGTCACAGTCTGCAGCTCTACAATATTGCCGGTAACCAAGGGATTAAAGACACTGAGCGTGGACCAGAGGTGAAACAAGCTCCGGAAGGTTGAGGGGGCGATGTCCAGGTGTGTGGTGACGAATCATTTGAATAGATGACAGATATCAGATTGGTTGGCATCTGTCACCCATCAGTACTTTTTTGGATAATAGCAATGAATAGGTGCTGAGCCGCAGTACCCAAGAACGGCCACTTCCCAGTGAATGGCGCTGGAGATGTAACAGCTGATTGGTGGGGCTGCCCGACATAAGACCTGCACCCATCTGATCTTAATCACCTATACCAAGGACAATATCACAAGTCTGAACTATGTCTTTAAAGCACATCTGTCACTTCAGGTGACTGCTCAGAAAAGCTGTTCATTCCTGGCCATTACATGACTTGTATCCTGGATTTTTCACCATATTTCCAGTCTGTAAGCTAGTGGGTGGAGGTCAGCTGCTATGATGTCTCCCATATACAGCACACAGACGAGGTTCCTGCTCTCCTGTCTGTATGCAGCATTACTGAGCTGTGCGACTGTGAATCCAGCTCTGGGATAAGCTATTATCACTCATTAACTGCAGAATGATCTGTTGAATGTGCTTGATTTCTCTCTCTGCTCCTTCATCCCCCAGTTCATAAAGTATGTTAGGGGTGTAACCTGACTCCTCACTTCTTGTGGTGGCGATCTGTCTTACTTTGACCAATATGGTTCTGAGAAGTTTTTCAGAGTGGGAAGAAAAAGGAGCAGAAGAAGAGGTTCATATTATTATTATTATTATATATTTATATAGCGCCATTTATTCCATGGCGCTTTACATATGAAAAGGGGAAAAATATAGACAGATACAATAAACATGTGCTAGACAAGGGACGCACAAGTACAGAAGGAGAGAGGACTCTGCCCGCGAGGGCTCACAGTCTACAGGGATGGGTGAGGATACACTAGGAGAGGGTAGAGCTGGTCGTGCAGCGGTTCAGTACACTGAGGATCATTGCAGGTTGTAGGCTTGTCGGAACAGGTGGGTCTTCAGGTTTTTCTTGAAGGTCTCCGTTGTTGGTGAAAGTCTGATGTTTTGCGGCAGGGAGTTCCAGAGTATGGGGGAAGCACGGGAGAAGTCTTGTATGCGGTTGTGGGAAGAAGAGATGAGGGGGGAGTCAAGAAGGAGATCTTGAGAGGATCGAAGGTTGCGTGTGAGTAGGTAGCGGGAGACCATGTCACAGATGTATGGAGGAGACAGATTGTGGATGGCTTTGTATGTCATGGTTAAGGTTTTGAACTGGAGCCTCTGGGCAATAGGAAGCCAGTGAAGGGCCTGGCATAGTGGGGAGGCAGGGGAATAGCGGGGAGACAGGTGGATTAGTCGTGCAGCAGAGTGTAGGATGGACTGGAGTGGTGCCAGAGTGCTAGAGGGGAGGCCAGACAGTGGGAGGTTGCAGTAGTCGAGGCGGGAGATGATAAGGGCGTGCACTAGTGTTTTTGTGGTTTCATGGTTGAGGAATGAGCGGATCCGGGAAATCCGGCGGCAGGAGGTGGCGAGGGCTTGGATATGTGGTTTGAAAGAGAGGGCAGAGTCGATGATCACCCCAAGGCACCGAGCATGTGGGACTTGGGAAAGTGAGCAGCCATTGACATTGATGGATAGGTCTGGTGGAGGGGTAGAATGAGGTGGGGGAAAGATGATGAATTCTGTTTTGTCCATGTTCAGTTTGAGAAAGCGAGCAGCAAAGAAGGCTGAGATAGCAGACAGACACTGTGGGATTTTGGTCAGTAGGGAGGTGAGGTCAGGTCCAGATAGGTAGATCTGCGTGTCATCGGCGTAGAGGTGATACTGCAAACCGTGGGATTCTATGAGCTGTCCCAGGCCGAAGGTGTAGATGGAGAAGAGTAGGGGTCCTAGGACTGAGCCTTGAGGAACACCGACAGACAGGGGGCGAGGTGAGGAGGTGGTGTGTGAGAGGGAGACACTAAATGTTCGGTCTGTTAGGTATGATGAGATCCAGGATAGGGCCAAGTCTGTGATGCCAAGAGATGAGAGAATCTGTAGGAGGAGGGAATGGTCTACGGTGTCAAAGGCAGAAGACAGGTCCAGGAGAAGGAGGACACAGTAGTGTCGCTTGCTCTTGGCGGTTAGCAGGTCGTTAGTGACTTTAGTTAGGGCAGTTTCAGTTGAGTGATGCGGTCGGAAGCCTGATTGTAACCGGTCAAAGAGGGAACAGGAGGAGAGGTGGGAGGACAGTTCAAGATATACATGCTGTTCCAGTAGTTATATAGGGATACATCAGCAGATTTATGTGCTACAAAATTCCAAGCTTTCCTCTATTCATCTCTTCCAATGATTTATGACATAAAGTGAAAAGACATCGAACATTTAAGTAATTTCTACTTAAAACAATTTACAATTTAATACCTTATTACAGACACTAGATGGCGCCAAATATAATACAAAGTGAACATTAGATGAGGATAATTCTGAGTAATGTGGGCGGAGATTACATGCAGATATAGAACTGTGTATATAGTATATACTCCTGTATCCATCACATGGTATATACTCCTGTATCCATCACATGGTATATACTCCTGTATCCATCACATGGTATATACTCCTGTATCCATCACATGGTATATACTCCTGTATCCATCACATGGTATATACTCCTGTATCCATCACATGGTATATACTCCTGTATCCATCACATGGTATATACTCCTGTATCCATCACATGGTATATACTCCTGTATCCATCACATGGTATATACTCCTGTATTCATCACATGGTATATACTCCTGTATCCATCACATGGTATATACTCCTGTATCCATCACATAGTATATACTCCTGTATCCATCACATAGTATATACTCCTGTACCCATCACATAGTATATACTCCTGTATCCATCACATAGTACAGTCATGGCCAAAAGTTTTGAGAATGGCACAAATATTATATTTTCACATGATCTGCTGCCCTCTGGTTTTTATGTGTGTTTGACAGATGTTTTTATCACAGAAAGAAATATAATAATTGCAAACATATGAGTAACAAAAGCTTATATTGACAGTTAGAATGAGTTAATGCAGCAAGTCAATATTTGCAGTGTTGACCCTTCTTCTTCAGGACCTCTGCAATTCTCCCTGACATGCTCTCAATCAACTTCTGGACCAAATCCTGACTGATAGCAGTCCATTCTTGCACAATCAATGCTTTCATTTTGTCAGAATTTTTAGGTTTTTGTTTGTCCACCCGTCTCTTGATGATTGACCACAAGTTCTCAATGGGATTAAGATCTGGGGAGTTTCCAGGCCATGGACCCAAAATCTCTATGTTTTGTTCCCTGAGCCATTTAGTTATCACCTTTGCTTTATGGCAAGGTGCTCCATCATGCTGGAAAAGGCATTGTTGATCGCCAAACTGCTCTTGGAGGGTTGGGAGAAGTTGCTCTTGGAGGACATTCTGGTACCATTCTTTATTCATGGCTGTGTTTTTAGGCAAGACTGTGAGAGAGCCGATTCCCTTGGCTGAGAAGCAACCCCACACATGAATGGTTTCAGGATGCTTAACAGTTGGCATGAGACAAGACTGGTGGTAGCGCTCACCTTGTCTTCTCCGAATGAGGCGTTTTCCTGATGTCCCAAACAATCGAAAAGGGGATTCATCAGAGAAAATAACTTTACCCCAGTCCTCAGCAGTCCACTGCCTGTACCTTTTGCAGAATATCAGTCTGTCCATGATGTTTTTTCTGGAGAGAAGTGGCTTCTTTGCTGCCCTCCTTGAGACCAGGCCTTGCTCCAAGAGTCTCCGCCTCACAGTGCGTGCAGATGCACTCACACCTGCCTGCTGCCATTCCTGAGCAAGCTCTGCACTGCTGGTAGCCCGATCCCGCAGCTGAAACACTTTTAAGAGACGGTCCTGGTGCTTGCTGGTCTTTCTTGGGCGCCCTGGAGCCTTTTTGGCAACAATGGAACCTCTCTCCTTGAAGTTCTTGATGATGCGATAGATTGTTGACTGAGGTGCAATCTTTCTAGCTGCGATACTCTTCCCTGTTAGGCCATTTCTGTGCACTGCAATGATGACTGCACGTGTTTCTTTAGAGATAACCATGATTAACAGAAGAGAAACAATGATGCCAAGCACCAGCCTCCTTTTAAAGTGTCCAGTGGTGTCATTCTTACTTAATCATGACAGATTGATCTCCAGCCATGTCCTCATCAACACCCACACCTGTGTTAATGGAGCAATCACTGAAAAGAGGTTAGCTGGTCCTTTTAAGGCAGGGCTGCAATGATGTTGAAATGTGTTTTGGGGGATAAAGTTCATTTTCTAGCCAAATATTGACTTTGCAAGTAATTGCTGTTAAGCTGATCACTCTTTATCACATTCTGGAGTATATGCAAATTGCCATTAGAAAAAGTGAAGCAGTAGACTTTGTAAAAATTAATATTTGTGTCATTCTCAAAACTTTTGTCCATGACAGTATATACTACTGTATACATCACACAGTATATACTCCTGTATCCATCACACAGTATATACTCCTGTATCCATCACATAGTATATACTCCTGTATCCATCACATAGTATATACTCCTGTATCCATCACATAGTATATACTCCTGTATCCATCACATAGTATATACTCCTGTATCCATCACATGGTATATACTCCTGTATCCATCACATGGTATATACTCCTGTATCCATCACATGGTATATACTCCTGTATCCATCACATAGTATATACTCCTGTACCCATCACATAGTATATACTCCTGTATCCATCACATGGTATATACTCCTGTACCCATCACATGGTATATACTCCTGTACCCATCACATGGTATATACTCCTGTACCCATCACATAATATATACTCCTGTATCCATCACATAATATATACTCCTGTATCCATCACATAGTATATACTCCTGTATCCATCACATAGTATATACTCCTGTATCCATCACATAGTATATACTCCTGTATCCATCACATTGTATATACTCCTGTACCCATCACATAGTAAATTCAAATTCAAATTCAAAGAAGCTTTATTGGCAGGACTAAATACACATTAGTTTTGCCAAAGCAAGTGTACAAAAGGGGAATAGGGATAGGGATGTTGGGTAGGGGCAGATCCAGGGTGGGGGCTATAGAAGTCCATGGCATAGGGAGGGGGAATGGGGGCAGATCCGGGGTGGGGGCTATAGAAGTCCATGGCATAGGGAGGGGTGATGGGGGCAGATCCGGGGTGGGGGCTATAGAAGTCCATGGCATATCATAGTTCTCTTTCTCGCAGTCTATGACATTAGCTCACATACCGCGCTGCTATCTCCGCTGCTCTCTCTTCTTCCCCCAGCAAGATATATGTTTTCTCTTCCTCCTTCATGGTGATGAAATCCGGGAAGAGATGTGAGAGTCTCCTGAAGTGAGTGTCCCTCACTGCTGAGTATCTGGAGCAGTGTAGCAGGAAGTGGGTTTCGTCCTCTATGGCCTCCTGGTCACAGTGTTGGCATAGTCTTTCCTCCCTGGGCTTGTAGCTCTGCCTGTGTCGGCCGGATTCGATGGCCAAACTGTGGGCACTGAGTCTATACCGGCTCAGGATCTTGCGGTCTCTGGGGTCCGGGAGTTTCTCCAGGTATGGGGCCAGACTGTAGTCTCTCTGTAGACTCCGGTACATGGTCAGTTTCTGGGAGCTGATGATGTCGTTCTTCCAGTCACTGACATACCTCTCCTGGCCTTCGTCTACCATCTTCCTGATTTCGGCTTTTGTCAGGTTGTTGTGATTGGTGTTCTGGTCAGGTTGGGTTTGGGTGAGCTGTTCCGAGGGTCCTAGTTTTTCTGTTTCACCTACGTGTGTCAGGGCTTTATGGTGATGGGAGCTTGGATTGCTCCTATGTAGGTGAGCTCGGAATGACAGTGCCCTCTTTAGAACCGTTACGTGTAGAGGGAATCTGCCCAGCTCGGCCCGGCAGGCACTGTTGGAGGTGCTCCGATGGACTTGGAGAAGGTGCTTGCAGAATTCCAGGTGGAATATTTCTGTTGGGCTGGAATCCCACCTTGACCAGTCTGGGTAGGTGTGAGGACCCCAGACTTCACTGCCATACAGGAGGATTGGGGCGATGACAGAGTCGAAGATTTTTAACCAGACCCTCACTGGTGGCTTCAGATGGTAAAGTTTCCTTCGGATGCCATAGAAGGTTTTACATGCCTTGTCTTTCAGGGTCTCTGTGGCTTGTTTGAAGCTTCCTGACCGGTGAATCTCTAGGCCCAGGTAGGTATATTTGTCTGTTCCTGTAAGGGTGCAGTTGTTGAGGACAAATGAAGGGTGCTGGTCTAATTTTCTCTTTCTCCTCTGGAACACCATGATGTTGGTTTTCTTTAGGTTGACCGGTAGTGCCCAGGTGGAGCTGAATTTCTCTAAGATTTTCAGGTTGTCTTGGAGGCCTTTCTCGGTTGGTGACAGAAGCAGCAGGTCATCTGCATACAGCAGGAATTTCACCTGGGTGTCGTGGAGGGTGGGACCTGGTGCTGTGGAAGATTCCAGAGCGGTAGCCAGCTCGTTGATGTAAATGTTGAAGAGCGTTGGACTTAGGCTGCAGCCTTGTCTGACTCCACGGCTCTGCTGGAAATAAGCCGTTCTTTTACCGTTCACACTCACACTGCAGAGGTTCTCGGTGTAGGAGCTTTTGAGAACATCGTAGATCTTTCCTCCTATTCCGCTCTCCAGCAGTTTCAGGAATAAGCCCGGGTGCCACACCGAATCAAAGGCCTTTTTAAAGTCCACGAAACAGGCATATATCTTCCCGTTCTTTGTATTGTGGACGTATCTCTGAATGAGGCTGTGCAGGGTATAGATGTGGTCAGTGGTGCGGTGGTTTGGCATGAACCCTGCTTGGCTCTTGCTGAGGACGTTATGTTCGGTGAGGAAACTGAGGATCCTCTTGTTCAGGATGCTGTTGAACAGTTTCCCCAGGTTGCTGCTGACACAAATGCCTCTGTAGTTGGTTGGGTCATACCTGTCCCCATTCTTGTGGATGGGTGTGATGAGGCCTTGGTTCCAGGTACGAGGGAAGTAGCCAGCACTTAGCACAATATTGAAGAGTTTAACCATTGCAGCCTGCATTTCTGGTGGGCTGTACTTCAGCATTTCTGGTAGGATTCCATCCAGGCCACCGGCTTTTCTACATCTTATGGAAGAGATTCTCTCTGCTACTTCCTGTAGTGTAATAGGTGTATCCACTGGGTTTTGGAAATTTTTTACTTTTTCCTCCATTGCTTTTAATTTTGCCATTATGTTTTCCTGTTCTTGGTTTATTTCTTCCTTTGGGATGTCTTTATAGAGGTCTCTGAAGTACTGGAGCCAGAGGTTGCCATTTTGGATATGGATGTTGTTTTTCTTGTCTTTTGTGCCCATGTGGTTCCATAGTTCCCAGAAGGAATTGTCTTGAAGAGCATCTTGGAGTTGGTTAAGCTTGGTAGAGATGTAACTCTGCTTCTTCCTCTTGAGGATGGTTTTATACTGCCTTTGTATGGTTTCATAGGCTTCCCTCAGACCAGGGTGGTTGGGGTCTCTATGTTTCTTGTCTGAGGCTGTTCTCAGGGTCTTCCGTACGGCTTTACATTCTCTGTCAAACCAACCATTGATCTGTTTTTCTTTTGGTCTCTTGTAGTCAACTTTTTTAAGGTCGGACAGTCTGGCCATTGCATAGAATATTGTAACGGGTCTGGGAGGCGGAACCTCTGAGCTACTATACAAAGGGGCGGACCTTGTAAGAGAGCGGGTGGCGACCAGGGTGGACGGGCAGGTAGTCACAGCAGATAACCGGGGTAGTCTCTGGATGAGCGGGCAGGAAGTCGCGGCAAGTGACCGAGGCAGTCTCTGGATGAGTGGGCAGGAGGTCACGGCAAGTGACCGGGGCAGTCTCTGGAAGAGTGGGCAGGAGGTCACGGAAAGTGACCGGGGTAGTCTCTGGAAGAGTGGGCAGGAGGTCACGGCAAGTGACTGGGGCAGTCTCTGGAAGAAGGTAGATACGACCTGTGATGGCTGAGCCTCCAGGTAGGCTAGCAGGAAGATAGAAGATGAGCGCTCCCAGGTGAGCGAGCGAGAGTCTCTGGAATAGCAGAAGATCACGGTACGTGACGGCAGAGCCTCCAGGTAGGCTAGCAGGCGGGTAACAGATGAGTGCTCCCAGGTGAGCTAGCAGGCAGGTAACAGATGAGCGCTCCCAGGTGAGCGGGCGAGAGCCACAGGAATAGCAGAAGATCACGGTACGTGACGGTAGAGCCTCCAGGTAGGCCAGCAGGCAGGTAACAGATGAGCGCTCCCAGGTGAGCTAGCAGGCAGGTAACAGATGACAGCAACCTGGCAGGAATCAGACAGGTATCTGGCAAAGACCCTGAGGACTGAAGCAGAGTAGTGAACAGTGCAACAACATTGCTCGGGCACCTCCATTTTGGAGGAGGGGCCTTATATAAGGTGAAGTCCTCCGGCCATTGGCCGGGGACTCCTTAGGACGACGCGCGCGGCCCCTTTAAGAGGGAGGGCAGCGCCCGCGCGCGCGCGCCCTAAGCACAGTGGCAGGAAAGGAGCATGCGCCGCCAGCAGAGCGGCAGGAGGACGCCGGACCTGGAGCAGAGGGGTGAGGGGAACAGCGTCCCTGCCTGGCAGAGGGCAGGGACGCCGACGCTACAGTACCCCCCCTTTAGGCCCCCCCTTTTTTAGGCCAGAAAGAAATTTAGCTAGGATGAGAGGGGCATGGATGTTCTCCCGAGGCTCCCACGTTCTCTCCTCAGGACCAAACCCCTTCCAATCCACCAAAAAATAGGTCTTCCTTCTTAACATTTTGGTGGCCAAAATGTTCTCTACCTCAAATTCGTTTTCAGCTGAAACCGGAGCAGGAGGCGTACCTGTAGACGTGGAAAAAGAGTTAAGTACCACCGGTTTGAGGAGAGATACATGGAAGGAGTTAGGGATCCGCAAGTTGGCCGGAAGTTTCAATTTATAGGCCACTGGGTTGATCTGACTGATGACCTCCAAAGGACCGATGAATCGAGGCCCTAACTTATAGGAAGGAATCTTGAGCCGGACATACTTGGACGAGAGCCAGACCTTATCCCCAGGACGGAATTGAGGAGGATCCAGACGTTTTTTGTCAGCATGTCTTTTCATACGCTCGGATGACAGAAGGAGTGCGGACCGGGTACTCTCCCATATGGAGGAAAATTTGTTAACAAGAGATTCCGCAGCCGGATTGTCCACTGAGATGGAGACGGGAAATGGGATCAGAGGATGCTGACCGAAGACTACAAAAAACGGGGATTTGGAGGAAGATTTGCTCTCGTGATTGTTGTAAGAAAATTCGGCCCATGGCAGGAGATCCACCCAGTCAGAATAGTGGACATTAACGAAGTGCCGGAGGTAACTGGTCAGGATCTGATTGACCCGCTCCACTTGACCATTGGACTGTGGGTGGTAGGCGAAGGAGAAGTCCAAGGTGACGTCTAGCAATTTACAAGTGGCTCTCCAGAAACGTGAGGTGAACTGTACCCCTCGATCCGACACGATATGGCGGGGCAGGCCATGAAGACGGAAGATGTGGCGGATAAAGTCTTTAGCCAGCTTGGGTGCAGACGGGAGGCCTGGCAGGGAATAAAGTGAGCCATCTTGGAAAAGCGGTCAACGACCACCCAAATGACCGTACAACCGGCAGAAACGGGGAGGTCCGTTATGAAGTCCATGGCTATATGCTGCCAGGGAGCAAGCAGCGGGTACAGGAAGCGGAAGGAGGCGACCGGCAGGCAGATGTCTCGGAACCTTGTTGCGGCCACATGAGGCACAGGCAGAAACAAAGTCTATTACGTCCTTGTACAGGGTAGGCCACCAGTAATGCCGAGTAATAAGCTGGAGGGTCTTTTTTTGACCGGCGTGGCCAGCTAATTTAGACGAATGGCCCCAGTGTAGGATTCTCTCCCGATCGGGTACTGATACGAACGTCTTACCGGGAGGGAGACGATTTAGACTCACGGGAGCCACCTGCATTGCTCTGGCGGGATCGATGATATGTTTAGGTTCCTCCTCGAGATCCGACACCAGGAAGGATCGGGACAAGGCGTCCGCCTTGATGTTCTTGTCTGCCGGGCGAAAATGTAGAACAAAATCAAAACGAGCAAAAAACAAGGACCACCGGGCCTGGCGCGGGTTAAGTCTCTGGGCATGCTGGAGGTAAGCCAAGTTTTTGTGGTCAGTGTAAATAATTACCGGATGAAGAGCCCCCTCGAGTAGGTAACGCCACTCCTCCAATGCCAGCTTGATGGCCAATAACTCTCGGTCTCCTATGGAATAATTGCGCTCAGAAGAGGAGAAGAGTTTGGAGAAGAAGCCACAAGTTACCATCCTCCCGGAAGATGATTTTTGAGTAAGTACCGCTCCGGCTCCAGAGGAGGAAGCGTCAACCTCCATGAAGAACTGCTTGTTGCCGTCCGGGCGATGCAGCACCGGGGCGGAAGAGAAGGCCTGCTTTAAGGAAAGAAAGGCCTCCTCTGCTTCGGGCGTCCACTCTTTGGGGTTAGTACCCTTACGGGTAAGTGCGGAAACTGGGCCAGTCCGGGAAGAGAAGTGCGGTATGAAGAGGCGGTAGTAGTTGGCGAAGCCCAGGAACCGCTGAATGGCCTTCAATCCCTCCGGTCGGGGCCATTTCTCGATGGCCGACAGTTTCTCTGGATCCATTCGTAGGCCGGTCTGAGAAATAACGTAGCCCAAAAATGGCAGCGAGGTCTGCTCAAAGAGGCATTTCTCAAATTTAGCGAAGAGGTGATTCTGCCTGAGCCTGAGCAGAACCTGACGAACGTCCCTCCGGTGAGTCTGGAGATCCGGAGAGAAGACCAAGATGTCGTCCAGGTACACCACTACGCAGGAGTAGAGAAGGTCCCGGAAGATGTCATTGACCAACTCTTGAAAGACGGCAGGAGCATTACAGAGACCAAAGGGCATCACTAGATATTCATAGTGGCCGTCCCGGGTGTTAAATGCAGTCTTCCATTCATCCCCTTGACGGATACGGACCAGGTTGTACGCCCCACGGAGATCCAGTTTGGTGAAGATTCTAGCCCCCTCAAACGATCAAATAATTATGGAATGAGCGGAAGGGGGTACTTATTCTTCACCGTGATCTGGTTAAGACCTCTATAGTCTATACAGGGGCGAAGAGAGCCGTCCTTTTTTACGAAAAAGAAGCCTGCTCCTGCCGGGGAGGTAGATTTCCGGATGAATCCCCTGGCCAAATTCTCCTCGATATATTCGGACATCGACCGGGTCTCAGCAGCGGATAATGGGTAAATACGCCCACGGGGAGGCGTAGTACCAGGTAACAGGTCGATAGGACAATCGTATGGTCTGTGAGGAGGTAATGTCTCTGCCTCTTTTTTATTAAAGACATCAGCAAATGACCAATAGGGAATCGGAAGTCCAGGTAGATTGGTTGGGGTAGGAGAAGGACAGACAGGATGAACAGGAACCAAACACGTCTTATGACAATCCTGTCCCCAGCGAAGAACCTCTCCGGTCTGCCAGTCGAGCACGGGTCCATGTCTCTGGAGCCAAGGTAGCCCTAGTAAGAGGGCGTGAGAGAGTCCAGGCAGAACATGAAAAGAGATGCTCTCAGAATGCAGCATTCCCACTTGCAGAGTTATGGGTTCGGTGATGAGTTGGATGGGGTGTGGTAAAAGACCCCCGTCCACAGCAGCGACTGATAATGGTACAACCAGAGGTTTGGTGGGAATGCGGTATTTTTCTACCAGGGACTGTGACATAAGATTCCCGGCTGCTCCAGAGTCAAGTTGGGCTAGTTCAAAATAACGATTCTCCCCACAGAGAATTGAGACTGACAGCAGCAGAGATGGAGAGGCTTTCTCCTTGTCTAGGTCGACCTCTCTGAGCGAACCTAGACACAGGCGTTTCCCGACCTCTCCGGACAGGTACGAATCCGATGCTCCTTACTGCCACAGTAGAAGCAACTCCCCTCAGCACGGCGTAAGTCCTGACGGGTTTTGACCATCTTGGTCTGGTCGACCTGCATAGGCTCAGGAGAGTGTAATTGGGGAGAAACGGAGGGAGTGACGGGTTTCTGAAACGTAGGAGCTAGACGTGGAAACCTCCTCTCACGGGTGACCTCTTTGGCCCGCTCCTGGAACCGTAGGTCAATCCGGGTGGCGAGAGTTATAAGATCATCGAGAGTGGTAGGAATGTCCCGACCGGCGAGTTCATCTTTAATACGGCCGGACAAACCCTCCCAGAAAACGGATACCAGAGCGTCATTGTCCCAGGCCAGCTCCGATGCAAGGGTACGAAACAGTATGGCATATTGGCCCACGGTGAGATTTCCCTGACGGAGGCGTAGCAGAGATGATGCGGATGAGATCTTTCGTCCGGGTTCGTCAAAGACTTTCCGAAAAGCCGCGAGAAAGGCAGACAGGTCGGACACCAGAGGATCTCCTCTCTCCCAAAGAGGATTCAGCCAGGCCAGGGCCTCCCCAGTGAGATGGGACATGATGAAGGCAATTTTGGCCCGGTCGGAGTTAAACTGGTGGGAGAGGAGTTCAAAGTGCACTGATTAATGAAGCCCTGAGCCTGAGCAGGGTCGCCTCCGAAGCGAGGAGGTGCGGAGAGCCGGGGTCCGTGACAGGAGCCCATGGTATTGGGGAGCAGAGGGGCTGCCGGATTGCGAGTCATGGCACCAGCGGTGGTTGCTGGTGGAGCTGTCAGAGTGTCCAGGCGAGAATTGACATTTCGCAGGTGACCCAGGATGGACTCCTGTTGGGACTTCTGATGGGACAGTTCATGACACAGGTCCGAGATGGAGGGAACTTGGGCGCCACCGGGTTCCATGGCCCGAGCAAACTGTAACGGGTCTGGGAGGCGGAACCTCTGAGCTACTATACAAAGGGGCGGACCTTGTAAGAGAGCGGGTGGCGACCAGGGTGGACGGGCAGGTAGTCACAGCAGATAACCGGGGTAGTCTCTGGATGAGCGGGCAGGAAGTCGCGGCAAGTGACCGAGGCAGTCTCTGGAAGAGTGGGCAGGAGGTCACGGCAAGTGACCGGGGCAGTCTCTGGATGAGTGGGCAGGAGGTCACGGAAAGTGACCGGGGCAGTCTCTGGATGAGTGGGCAGGAGGTCACGGCAAGTGACTGGGGCAGTCTCTGGAAGAAGGTAGATACGACCTGTGATGGCTGAGCCTCCAGGTAGGCTAGCAGGAAGATAGAAGATGAGCGCTCCCAGGTGAGCGAGCGAGAGTCTCTGGAATAGCAGAAGATCACGGTACGTGACGGCAGAGCCTCCAGGTAGGCTAGCAGGCGGGTAACAGATGAGCGCTCCCAGGTGAGCTAGCAGGCAGGTAACAGATGAGCGCTCCCAGGTGAGCGGGCGAGAGCCACAGGAATAGCAGAAGATCACGGTACGTGACGGTAGAGCCTCCAGGTAGGCCAGCAGGCAGGTAACAGATGACAGCAACCTGGCAGGAATCAGACAGGTATCTGGCAAAGACCCTGAGGACTGAAGCAGAGTAGTGAACAGTGCAACAACATTGCTCGGGCACCTCCATTTTGGAGGAGGGGCCTTATATAAGGTGAAGTCCTCCGGCCATTGGCCGGGGACTCCTTAGGACGACGCGCGTGGCCCCTTTAAGAGGGAGGGCAGCGCCCGCGCGCCCTAAGCACAATGGCAGGAAAGGAGCGTGCGCCGCCAGCAGAGCGGCAGGAGGACGCCGGACCTGGAGCGGAGGGGTGAGGGGAACAGCGTCCCTGCCTGGCAGAGGGCAGGGACGCCGACGCCGGCGCTACAAATATATTGTTGAGGTCTTTTGTAGCTTGACTCACTCCCTTTGGGTTAGGCTGGTACTCGTGGTTGTAGAAGTGGTGGAGCATCCGCTGTATTTCGGGTCTGCTGAGAGCCTCTTTACACTTTAGTGCCGACGTTTTGGACCATTTATATGATGGAGGCCGGTTGAAGAGGCCGCTATGCTGTGGCTTTTGAGTGGGTGGTTTCTCTGTAGATTTCAAGTACAGAAGAAGTTGGCTGTGGTCTGACAGGTGCGTTTGTGGGGTGACTATGAAGACGCTGATATTTGCCCGGTTCATGTCTGTAATGGCATAATCTACTACACTCCTCCCTACATGGGAGTTTAGTGTATACCTCCCTAAAGAGTCTCCTTTGGTACGTCCATTAAGAATATGAAGTCCTAAACTTCTACATACGTTCAGGAGCTTTTTACCACTTTTGTTGACTGTGCCGTCATAGCTGTTTCTCTCTGTGTGTACTGAGTCTTGGCCGTCATTTTCTGCTCCAAATATGTAGATGTTCCCATCCGTGGTCAGGAAGTCGTTTTCTCTCCCTGTTCTTGCATTGAGGCCCCCAAAGATGAGAACTTTGCCCAGGGCCTGATAGTGGGCGGCTTCTCTTTGTAAGATCTCGAAGCTCTCTGGATTGAAGTAGGGGGACTCTGGCGGTGGTATATAGGTGGCGCAGAGGTGGACATCAGACTGAGAGGTGAGGATGGAGCTGCTGATCCTGATCCATATGTGGCTGCCTCCTCTCTTCACCGGTTTGATGTATTGGTGGAGCTCATCTTTATACCAGATCAGTATATACTCCTGTACAGATCACATAGTATATACTGCTGTATCCATCACATGGTATATACTCCTGTACCCATCACATAGTATATACTCCTGTACCCATCACATAGTATATACTCCTGTATCCATCACATAGTATATACTCCTGTACCCATCACATAGTATATACTCCTGTACAGATCACATAGTATATACTGCTGTATCCATCACATAGTATATACTCCTGTATCCATCACATGGTATATACTCCTGTATCCATCACATGGTATATACTCCTGTATCCATCACATGGTATATACTACTGTATATATCACATGGTATATACTCCTGTACCCATCACATGGTATATACTCCTGTACCCATCACATGGTATATACTCCTGTACCCATCACATGGTATATACTCCTGTACCCATCACATGGTATATACTCCTGTACCCATCACATGGTATATACTCCTGTACCCATCACATGGTATATACTCCTGTACCCATCACATGGTATATACTCCTGTACCCATCACATGGTATATACTCCTGTACCCATCACATAGTATATACTCCTGTACCCATCACATGGTATATACTCCTGTACCCATCACATAGTATATACTCCTGTACCCATCACATAGTATATACTCCTGTACCCATCACATAGTATATACTCCTGTACCCATCACATAGTATATACTCCTGTACCCATCACATAGTATATACTCCTGTACCCATCACATAGTATATACTCCTGTACCCATCACATAGTATATACTCCTGTACAGATCACATAGTATATACTCCTGTACAGATCACATAGTATATACTCCTGTACCCATCACATAGTATATACTCCTGTACAGATCACATAGTATATACTCCTGTATCCATCACATAGTATATACTCCTGTATCCATCACATAGTATATACTCCTGTACAGATCACATAGTATATACTCCTGTATCCATCACATAGTATATACTCCTGTATCCATCACATAGTATATACTCCTGTATCCATCACATAGTATATACTCCTGTACAGATCACATAGTATATACTCCTGTACAGATCACATAGTATATACTCCTGTATCCATCACATGGTATATACTCCTGTATCCATCACATAGTATATACTCCTGTACAGATCACATGGTATATACTCCTGTACCCATCACATGGTATATACTCCTGTACCCATCACATGGTATATACTCCTGTACCCATCACATGGTATATACTCCTGTACCCATCACATGGTATATACTCCTGTACCCATCACATGGTATATACTCCTGTACCCATCACATAGTATATACTCCTGTACCCATCACATAGTATATACTCCTGTACCCATCACATAGTATATACTCCTGTACCCATCACATAGTATATACTCCTGTATCCATCACATAGTATATACTCCTGTACCCATCACATAGTATATACTCCTGTATCCATCACATAGTATATACTCCTGTATCCATCACATAGTATATACTCCTGTATCCATCACATAGTATATACTCCTGTACAGATCACATAGTATATACTCCTGTACAGATCACATAGTATATACTCCTGTACAGATCACATAGTATATACTCCTGTATCCATCACATAGTATATACTCCTGTATCCATCACATAGTAGGTGTAAGATTATCCATTAGTCTGGATTATTAGAGAACTATTCTTTGCGCTTTGGACTTTAGAAGATACATTACTGTCAGAGACAACTTTTCGGTTTATCAGAATAAGATTTTCACGGATCAGGAAAGTGAACTGTAATATTGTTCTGGGACAGATGTCGGTGTTTGATGAGAAATCAATGAATTTACTCTGTCAGTAATAATGAAATCTGAGACCATGAAACATATTAGGATCCAGGACTGCAACAGCGAGGAGGAGAACGGATCTACACACCTGTATCCATACACAAGAACAACACCGGACTGGACCAGTATACGGTAATATACAAGATACAGCAACAGTTATAACTCCTCATCTCTGGAACAGGGAGCGTTATCTCCGCACATCCGCAGCACAGGGCGAGACACGACCTGCCCGGAATTCACATATATGTCTGTCACCTTCACCGAACTCTGAATACCAGAGGACAGGTAGAAATCCTACACAGGGGCAGTATTATAGTAGTTATATTCTTGTACATAGGGGCAGTATTATAGTAGTTATATTCTTGTACATAGGAGCAGTATTATAGTAGTTATATTCTTGTACATAGGGGCAGTATTATAGTAGTTATATTCTTGTACATAGGAGCAGTATTATAGTAGTTATATTCTTGTACATAGGAGCAGTATTATAGTAGTTATATTCTTGTACATAGGACAGTATTATAGTAGTTATATTCTTGTACACAGGGACAGTATTATAGTAGATATATTCTTGTACATAGGAGCAGTATTATAGTAGTTATATTCTTGTACATAGGGGCAGTATTATAGTAGTTATATTCTTGTACATAGGAGCAGTATTATAGTAGTTATATTCTTGTACACAGGGACAGTATTATAGTAGATATATTCTTGTACATAGGAGCAGTATTATAGTAGTTATATTCTTGTACATAGGGGCAGTATTATAGTAGTTATATTCTTGTACATAGGGGCAGTATTATAGTAGTTATATTCTTGTACATAGGAGCAGTATTATAGTAGTTATATTCTTGTACATAGGGGCAGTATTATAGTAGTTATATTCTTGTACATAGGGGCAGTATTATTGTAGATATATTCTTGTACATAGGAGCAGTATTACAGTAGTTATATTCTTGTACATAGGGGCAGTATTATAGTAGTTATATTCTTGTACATAGGGGCAGTATTATCATTTTCTTTATCTGGGCTCGGACGCTATCTGGTTGACAGCGTCACAGATCTGAGTCGGAGTTATTCTGGTCACCACCGGTCTCCATTTCTGACTCTACCCGAGAGCCCTCAGGTAATGGCTTCCGCTTTGGCGGAGGACAGTCCTCTACGTCCCTATCAAACTCTGCGTCAATTCTTCTAAGGTCGTCTTCAAAATTACCGTCAGACTCAGACAGAACGTCAAACCTATTAGACACGACCATTACACCTGCAGAACTCTGGACCTTCTTCCTGGCTCCTTGGCCAGTGTCATACTCCTTCTCAGGTTTACGGGAGTTCTTGTCCTTTTTCTTCCTTTTAGTCTGATTTTTGCTATTCCCTTCAGACACAGATGGTAGTACTGAAGTAATGCCTCCCTGTGACTGCTGCCCCTGAGGGACAACCTCCATACTCCCCTGTGCACCCTCTGAACCCTGCTGCTCTGGTGTCACCTGAGTAGACCCCTGGTGGGCCTCCGGTCTGGCCAGTATTTCCCCTGACAGTAAAGCTGCCTCCTCCAGAATCTCTGCCCCTGCCACCAAATCCTCATCAGGATAGTCCTTACAGATATTGTGCCAGGCGTCAGGACAGTCCCTGTGAGGGTGACCGATCTTCCCACAGAGGTTGCACCTGATGTTCTGGCAGTCTGCAGCCACATGGCCGACCTCCCCACACAGGTTGCACTTCACCACAGTACACGTATTTGCCAAGTGACCTGCCTTGCCACATTTGAAGCACTTACGAGGCTGCCCAGGATAGAAACACACACCCCTCTCCCTCCCAATAAAGAAGGAGTTGGGTAAGTGGGCAGTGATATTATTTGCACTGGCGCAGTTTCACCAAAAACCCTCCACCCTCCCGTCCAGATACCATCATTGTCTCTGCTTTTGGTGAGGTCAGAGACCAGGTCACAATGCCTCCGGAGCCACACCACAATGTCCTGCGGGGGAACAGACTCATTCCAGAGGATGAGATTAACCGTAACGGTATCTGGCTTAGAGATAGGAATAAAGCTGAACTTACTCCAGCCCTCAGAGTCTCTAAACTTGGGGAAATTAGACCAGAACCTTTTCAGGTCAGTCATGAGCTTAAAGCTGACGTCATAGCCCTGCCTGTCTGGAAGATTAATCACCTCCAAGATGCTAACTTGTGCAAAACCCATCTGGCGACACAAGAGCTCCCTGACCACAAACCTCCTATCTGGCAGATCCTCCTTGGCACCTCTGTGCCAGAAACGCACGACGTTTCTCCGTTTAAACGCCTGGCCGGTATAATTGGCACCAGAGGTGAAGGATGGAACACCATGACTCCAAGCATTACTGGGGGGAACCTGCGGGGTCACACTAGGCTGACTGACGGGGTGAGGGTCTGCAGCAGGGGGGCTGCTACACCTTGTGTGCTCGGAATTAAAGGGGTGAAATCACAGACATCATGCAAATTTTTACCATCAACATCAATGTCACTATCAGACTGTGCAGCGTCCACCAAAGATACTGTGCTCCCCCAAACCCCCGACCCCTCAGATACAGCGCGGTTAACCCCAGCATCAGAGCCCTGCTGGGCACCATCAGGAACTACCGGCACATGTCTACTATTGTGCTTGGCGTTCTGAGACTTGTAGTCCCTCTGCTGGAATGTGCCCTTCATGCTGCTGCTTGGATTCTGCTGCAGGTTATTGTGCTGGGCATTCTGAGACTTGTTGTACCTCTACTGGAATCTGCACACCATGCTGCTGCTTGGGGTCTGCCGCAGGCAGTTGTGTTGAGCATTCTGAGACTTGTTGTACCTCTACTGGAATCTGCACAACATGCTGCTTCTTTGGATCGGCCGCAGGCCCTTTTGGAAGCAGAAGCTTGCAGGCTGCAGCACTGGGCGCACCTGCTTCTGGGGTCCACCTGGGACAATGTCTGACCTGGAACCTGCAGAGTTCTGCTTGTGTGACATAAACAGTTCCTGGCTCCTATAAGTCTCCACCAGGGGCCCCATCCTCTCTAGAACGCAGTTCCATACCTCCCAACTTTTGAAGACGGGAAAGAGGGACAAAGGCTGCGGTGCGCTATGCGCGCCGTGGCAAATTTTGGGCCACGACCCCGACCACAACCATTTCACAACTAGTCACACCATGTCCATGCCCCAATTGCACCCATTTAGCACTGCTGATCACACTGACTGGTACTGAGGTAAAGAAAGAATAGAGAGAGAGAGAGAGAGAAAGGAAAACAGAGAGAGATAGAAAGACAAAGAAAGAAAGAAAGAAAGAAAGAACAGAGAGAAAGAAAAGAGGGGACATAAAAAAAGAACAGAGAGAAAGAACAGAGAGAGCAAAAAGAAAGAGGGGAAAGAAAGAACTGAGAGGGAGAGAGAAAGAAAAAGGGGAAAGAAAGAACAGAGAGAGAAAGAAAGAAACAGAGAGAAAGAAAGAGGGGAAAGAAAGTACAGAGAGATAGAGAGAAAGATGGGAAAGATGGGAAAGAAAGAACAGAGAGAAAGAAAGAAACAAAGATCAGAGAGAGAGAAAGAACAGAGAGAAAGAAAGAACAGAAAGAAAGAACAGAGAGAAAAAGAAAGATTAGAGAGAAAGAAAAAACAGAGCGAAAGAAAGAACAGAGAGAAAGGGAAGGAAAGAAAGAAAGAAAGAAAGAAAGAAAGAACAGAGAGAGAAAGAGGGGAAAGAAAAAGTACAGAGAGATAGAAAAAAAAGAACAGAGAGAAAGAAATAGTGGACAGAAAAAGAGAATAGAGAGAGAAAAAGAAAGGGGAAAGAAAGAATAGACAGGGAGAAAGAAAGAGGGAAAGAAATAAAGAACAGAGAGAAGGAAAGAACAGAGAGAGAGAGAAAAAAAGAAAGAGGGAAAAGAAACAAAGAACCGAGAGATAGAGAGAAAGAAACAGAGATAGAAAGAAAGAGGGGTCAGAAAAAAAGCAGAGAGAAAAAAAAAAAGAAAGAGGGTAAAGAAAGAAAGAACAGAGAGGGAGAGAGAAACAGGGTGAAAGAAAGAACAGAGAGAGAAAGGTAGGGGAAAGAAAGAATAGAGAGAAAGAAAGAACAGAGAGAGAAAGAGAAAGAAAGAACAGAAAGAAAAAGGGAAAACAGAGCAAGAAAGAAAGAGAAAGAAAGAACAGAGAGAAAAAGGAAGAACAGAGAGCGAGAAAGAAAGAAAGGAGAAAGAAAGAAAGAGGAGAAAGAAAGAAAGAGGGGAAAGAATGAACAGAGAGGGAGAGAGAAAGAAAGGGAAAATAAATAAATAAATAACAGAGAGAAAGAAAGAACAGAGAGAGAAAAAAAAGAAAGAGGGGAAAGAAAACAGAGGGAGAGAGAAAGAAAGAGGGGAAAGAAAGAACAGAGAGAAAGAAAGAAAGAAAGATGGGAAAGAAAGAACAGAGAGAAAAAGAAAGATGGGAAAGAAAGAACAGGAGAGAGAAAGAGAAAGAGGGGGAAGAAAGAACAAAGAGAGAGAGAAAGAAACTGAGAGAGAGAAAAAGAAAGAACAGAGAGAGAAAGGCGACAGAAAAGAACAGAGAGAAAAAAAGAAAGAGGGTAAAGAAAGAAAGAACAGAGAGGGAGAGAGAAAGAAAGGGGAAAGAAAGAAAGAAAGAACAGAGAAAAAAGGAAGAACAGTGAGAGAAAGAACAGAGACAGAAAGAGAAAGAACAGAGAGAAAGAAAGAAAGAGGGGAAAGAAACAGAGAGAAAGAAAGAAACAACAGAGAGAAAGAAAGATTAGAAAGATAGAGGGGAAAGAAAGAATGAAAGAAAGAACAGAGAGAGAAAGAAATAAAGAGGGGAAAGAAAAAGATCAGAGAGAAAGAAAGAGGAGAGAAAGAACAGAAAGAAAGTTAAAGAACAGAGAGAGAAAGAAAGGGGAAAGAAAGAACAGAGAGGGAGAGAGAAAGAAAAAGGGGAAAGAAAGAACATAGAGAGAGAGAAAGAAAGATGGGAAGGAAAGAAAGAACAGAGAGAAAGAAAGATGGGAAAGAAAGAACAGAGAGAGAGAAAGAAAGGGGAAAGAGAGAACAGAGAGAGAGGGAAAGAAAGAACAGAGAGAGAAAGAAAGGGAAAGAAAGAGAAAGAACAGAGAGAAAGAGGAAGAAAGAAGGGAAAGAAAGAAAGAACAGAGAGAAAGAGAATGACAGGGGAAAGAAAGAACAGAGAGAGAAAGATGGGAAACAAAGAACAGAGAGAAAGAAAGATGGAAAAGAAAGAACAGAGAGAGAAAGAACAGAGTAAGAAAGAAAGGGGAAAGAAAGAACAGAGAGAGAAAGAAAGAAAGAACAGAGAGAGAGGGAAAGAAAGAACAGAGAGAGAGAGAAAGAGGGGAAAGAAAGAAAGAAAGAACAGAGAGATAGAAAGAAAGAGGGGAAAGAAAGAATAGAGAGAAAGAAAGAAAAAGAACAGAGAGAAAGAAAGAACAGAGAGAAAGAAAGAAAGAGGGGAAAGAAAGAGAACAGAAAGAAAGAAGGATTAAAGAGAGAAAGAAAGAACAAACAGAGAGAGAAAGAAACAGAGAGAGAAAGAAATAAAGATTCTATAAAGATACTATAGCAGCCCGGCTCCCATTGTAGTGCCCACATGAGCCTCCCTATGCAGGACATATCATGATCCGTTCACATGGCCGACATACCGCTGTCTGTGCTGTCGGAGGAGAACACGGTGATGGATCTGAAGCATTCCCTGAAGTGCCTCCATGGTTCACAATCTCCTCCCGAAATTATCTCATTTCCGGTTAGCTTCCAGCACATCACTTCCAGTGGAACGTCACGTGCGAATTTTAAAGTGCTCCTCGGGGCTCCGCTGTGTACTCCTGTGTACACGAGAAAAGTAAGCTCCTGGCCGGGCAGTGGGGCAGACTCTCTCAAAATCGGGACTGTCCCGCTGGATCCGGGACAGCTGGGAGGTATGAATGCTCCCCACCATACACCTTGTACACGCACGGCTCTGCTCCGTACACCTCGCGCACACACGGCTCCGCTCCGCACAACTCACGCACACACGGCTCCACTCAATACACACATGACTCTACTCCGTACACCTCGTACACACATGGCTCCACTCAGTACATACATGGCTCCACTCCGTAAACCTCATACACATGCGGCTCCACTCCATACACCTCATACACACACGGCTCCGCTCCATACACCTCGTACACACATGGCTCTGCTACATCCACCTCGTACACACGCGGCTCCGCTCCATACACCTCGTACACACATGGCTCCGCTCCATACACCTCTATACACCTCGTACACACAGCTCTGCTACATCCACCCTGTGAACCACTCCTGACCCACACATAAACTTCACCTCATTCAGCACCATAACAACCAGCACAGCAGAGTCCTGCACACATACTAAGGCCCCTGATCATGTGACCCCTGACTCCTCCCCTCCTGTGACCTCATCACAGGTCCTGTGCGCACAAAAGAGGACAGTCTAGCAACGTCATTGCTGGCTGTGAGCGGCTGAGGTGGAGAGACAGGGAGGGTGAGGATGGGGGGGGCGTGGCGGCTTATCTCAGTGCGGGAAACAGAGTCCCGGGCGTGACAGTGGGTGGGAGGGTCTAAATCAGGACTGTTCCGCTAGATCCGGGACAGTTGGGAGGTATGTGCAGTCCATGTCCCTCACCACTTTTGCCAGCAATACACCCAGTGTGTTCAGAGTCTGGACATAAAAGGTGTGATCCCCAGGATTAGCAGCCTTTACCTTATAGCCAGTGTCTATCTGCATCTGCAGCGAGTCTTTCTGCTTAAATCCAGATGTCTCCTTAATTTTCACCACCGCTGGTTTTGTGGCTCCAGGCTCCACAGCACTTTTACTGCTGCCACCTGACTGCGACCTTGTGTGTCCACAGCACGCCATTCTGGTCACCACATGCTTCTGCAGCAGGTTTTCCTGTAATGTCTGTCTCTCCAGTGAAGTTCTCCTCTGCCTGCTGGAAGTGAGCTGCATACCTGAGGACGGTGATGGCATCTCCTGAGCTGCAGGCTGCTTTCCTACATTCAGCTTCTCACCAGTAGATTTCTTTTGGATTTCTCCTAATTGCACTTCACTCTGCTTGCCTTGGCTGGCCGACTGCTTAACTGCAACTTTCTTACATACAACCATGGCTTTTCCTTGTTCCGTTACTCACTTTCACAGCTTCATCATTCTTGTTGCTGCTGCTACTTTCATTGGGAGCTTTCTTTTCCTCAGAAATCACTTTGGGATTTGCATCCGCAATAGAAACAGCTTTCCAGTGTAGGCCTGAAAGCCTGGGCCTTGCTTGGGGAGTTTCCCAGCCCAGGGTGGCCCCTCCCTGGCTTGCTCCAGACATCAGGAGAGCTACAAACACACAACCTCTCAGCTAGGAGGCAGCATTATAGTAGTTATATTCTTGTACATAGGAGCAGTATTATAGTAGCTATATTCTTGTACATAGGGGCAGTATTATAGTAGTTATATTCTTGTACATAGGAGCAGTATTATAGTAATTATATTCTTGTACATAGGGGCAGTATTATAGTAGTTATATTCCTGTACATAGGAGCAGTATTATAGTAGTTATATTCCTGTACATAGGAGCAGTATTATAGTAGTTATATTCTTGTACATAGGAGCAGTATTATAGTAATTATATTCTTGTACATAGGGGCAGTATTATAGTAGTTATATTCCTGTACATAGGAGCAGTATTATAGTAGTTATATTCTTCTACATAGAAGCAGTATTATAGTAGTTATATTCTTGTACATAGGGGCAGTATTATAGTAGTTATATTCTTGTACATAGAAGCAGTATTATAGTAGTTATATTCTTGTACATAGGAGCAGTATTATAGTAGTTATATTCTTGTACATAAGGACAGTATTATAGTAGTTATATTCTTGTACATAGGAGCAGTATTATAGCAGTTATATTCTTGTACATGGGGGCAGTATTATAGTAGTTATATTCTTGTACATGGGGGCAGTATTAACAAAACAATGTCTTAAAAATGTAATAAAAATAAGGGCACACACTGAGAAAGATACTGACTAAGGTCCAAAGAAGGGGTATTAAAGTCAAAATTAAGTACAGTAGTATCTATATGAGGTCCATAGGAGTTGGCACATTAAGGTGACATCATTACTCATATATGACTCGTAACATTTATAACAGCAGAGTATGTGACAAAATCAATAAATAAAGTGCTAGTGCAAAAAAGATTATATCGTCTTACACTGTATGGTATATAGCTGATACATCATCAGCTAATGTGGAATCCACATACGTTCAAAGAGCCAATAGAAACAGCAAGGTTGTATTCCTAAGCATTATTAGTATAAGAAAGATCATTCTTCCTGCCTTACATTGATTGTATGCAAATCAATATCCATCACCAATAATGTTTGCCATCGCAGGAAAAAAATTGATTAATATTAAATAGAAAATGGTATAAGTACTTATAATATCAGGCTCCCTCTTATTAGTGGCGTCCACCCCGACGCGCGTTTCGGCTACCGCTTTCTTCAGGGCATAGATTGCATTGTAATGTAACATGCAATAGGCATCTTTTTTATACTGATGTGTATTTTTGTTTATTTAATGGGTTGATTTTAGATTTATTCCGCCTGTTAAAAATTATTTTGTGTCACATTCCATGCTGATAGACATCACCAAGGGAAGGCGACTACCAGGTAAGGGTCCTCCTTATACCTGATGTCACCTTACAATGTGATTATGACTGCGTTCACATTGATAGTCAATCAGGGGATTGTGATCCGCAGAGTTGGCGCTGGATTTTCTTGACTTGTATTGAAGTCGGTGAAATTGATACTTTACAGTCAATATTTACTATTAAAGCTTCACGTTGTTTCATGTCGATGGCGCCCTCACATCAGAAGTCGCCTGTCGCTTTGCCCTGGATCGCTGATCTGGTTTTACAATAGGCGGAATTGATACTGATATCCACTGAAGGACAATGTGGAAGTGCGGCTTCTACCCAGTGTCATGGTTTCATACTGTATAGCGGGCTGGTGCTTTCTGCTCAGTTTACGCTTTGCCTTAGGGTAAGGTTTTCTTGATTTGCTCAGAATTGCTGACTCGGCATGTTGGGAGTTGTAGTTTCACATCAGCTGTAGTTGCTTCTTACATACTATATGGATCTCTGCCTTTGGGAACTTGCACGATTTAGTCTCTCGTTCCAATGGCTCTAAATGTAGGTGGTAAATTTGGGTAGAGAAAGAGATATTTTTATAAACATGTCTGGAGGTCGATGTAATTATCCCCCTCCTCACACTGTATATATTTATAGCGTTTTTCTTGTGGTACGCGAGCTGTTTTCCTTTGTAACAAGAGACGTGTGACTCTTTCACCACAATTTTCACACTGAGCTTCAACTGAAGAATATGTTGTTTCTTTGAATTATAACTTTACGTTCTTGTATTTGTAGTAATGTACAATACAGGAGGGTGTACAAGTGCAGAACGTCTCCTTTATCATCTCCATCACTACAAGTTATAGGTCGCCGAGAATCTTTATAGCCCCTTTGTACAATCATGGCCAAAATTGTGGGTAAACAACATTGTTCCAAGCATGTGATGCTCGTTCACATTCACCTGTGGCAAGTAACAGGTGTGGGAAATATGAAAAATCACACCTGAAACCAGATAAAAAGGAGAGAAGTTGACCCAATCTTTGCATCATGTGTCTGTGTGTGCCACACTAAGCATGGAGAACAGAAAGAGGACAAGAGAACTGTCTGAGGACTTGAGAATCAAAACTGTTGAAAAATGTAAACAATCTCAAGGTTAGAAGTCTATATCCAGAGACCTTGATGTTTCTAAGTCCACGGTACGCAATATAATCAAGAAATTTACAACCCATAGCACTGCAGCTAATCTCCCTGGACGTGAACGACAGAGAAAAATTACAGATGGTGGATAATCCCCAAATAAATTTCTAAGAAATTCAACGCTATGGCAGGAGACCCAGGAGGACCCCACTGCTGACACAGAGACATGAAAAGGCTAGACTGCAGTTTGCCAAAATGTATGCGAGTAAGCCAAAATTCTTCAGGGAAAGCGTCTTGTGGACAGATGAGCCAAGATAGAGCTTTTGGGTAAAGCACATCATTCTACTGCTTACTGAAAATGGAATGAGGCCTACAAAGAATAGAACACAGTACCTACAGTCAAATATGGTGGAGGTTCAAAGATGTTTTGGGGTTGTTTTGTTGCCTCTGACTCCGGGTGCTTTGACTGTGTGCAAGGCATCATGAAATCTGAAGATTACCAAAGGATTTTGTGCCGCAGTGTAGTGTCCATTGTCAGAAAGCTGGGTTTGTGTTCTAGGTCATGGGACTTCCAGCAGGACAATGACCCCAAACATACTTCAAGAAGCCCCCAGAAATAGATGGAAACAAAGTGCTGGAGAATTCTGAAGTGGCAGCAATGAGTCCGGATCTAAATCCCATTGATCACCTGTGGAGAGATCTTACAATTGCTGTTGGGAGAAGACGCCTTCACATATGAAAGACCTGGAGCAGTTTACAAAAGAAGAGTGGTGCAAAATTCCAGGTGAGATGAGTAAGAAGCTTGTGGATGGTTATAGGAAGCGATTGACTGCAGTTATTCATTTCAAAGGATGTGCAAACAAGTTGAGGGAGACAAAATTTTGTCTGGCCCATTTTTGGGGCTTCGTGTGAAATTATGTCCAATTTTCCTTTTTTTATCTGTTTATTTGTGTTGTTTCAAAACACACAAAGGAAATAAACCTGTGTATAACAAAACGTGTAATTGCAATAATTCTCTGGAAGAAATACTTCATTTTCTGGAAGAATTTCAAGGGTGCCAACACTTCCGGTCATGACTGTACAGTGGCATGTAAAAGTTTGGGCGAGATGTTCTTTTCCTGAAAATCTGTGCCCTTTTTCCCCCACACATACTTGTGATTATTGTGGCCATAGACTTCTATTTTACCTCATTGGTCCACAGGACTTGTTTCCAAAAAGCATCAGGCTTGTTTAGATGTTCTTTTGCATAATTCTGATGCTGAATTTTATGGTGAGGATCCAGGAGAGGTTTTCTTCTGATGACTCTTCCATGAAGGCCATATTTGTGCAGGTGTCTCTGAACACTAGAACAATGTACCACCAGAGTCTGCTAAATCTTTCTGAAGGTCTTTTGCAGTCAAGCGAAGGTTCTTATTTGCCTGTCTAGCAATGCTATGAGCAGCTCTCACTGAAAATTTGTTTGTCTTCCAGACCTTATCTTGACCTCCACAGTTCCTGGTAGCTGCCATTTTGAACTGAGGAAAGGGCAACTTGAAAAACGCTTTGCTATCTTCTTAGAGTCTTCTGCTTTTCAGAGTGCTCGGCGGCTGCTTAGAAGAACCCATGGCGGCTGATTTTTGGCACAAGGTTAGAGGAGGTTAGGTTTTTATAAAGTTTGGAAATTTGCATCACCTGGCCTTTCCTAACGTTGATAGTGAACAAGCCATAACCCTAACAGGCTAATGAAAGTCTGAAACCTTGGTCAAAGTTATTTGAGCACACAAATCTCCAAAGGTGCCCAAACTTTTGTATCAACCCTTTTAAAATGTAAAAGATAAAAATGAATATATATATTTTTCCTTAAATACTAAGGAAATGTGTCATCTCTAACATTAGTCCTTTTAGAGATCATTTCATCTTCAACTTGCTTAGCTGTTCCCAATAACAGTAATTTTGACCAGGGGTGCCAAAACTTTTACACGCCACTATATATGTGTCCTTATGATAACTACCAAGCTCGTAGTTTTACACCCTATTGCTCTTAGATTTGCTTTTCATTTCCTGCTTTGAATGTTTTCATGTGTCAGTCTGTACTGCAGTTCTGGAATTCTATTCATGGACCAGAAAAGCTTACAATGAGCCGTCTCATCGATCTGATTGAATGCGTCTGCCGCACTCAGACTCTTTGGGACGACGTCTCTTGCTGTGGAAACCTCAATGTCAGAATTAAAGCATAAACGTTCGGCACGCTGTCTCTTGTGCGCAGCGTATAGAAAGCTCCCAAGAGAGTTCTGCATTCTGCGCCATTGACGCAGCACTAAAAATGCTACTATTGTTTGCTGGTCAGTGGGGGGGTCTGACTGACGTGTGACCCCCATCTTGTGCAAGAAAGAAGGGGCCGCGATGCTTCTGAATTTTTATCTGCGCTCGTTACAGACTGCTGCAGAACATCGGAGCGTCGCCCAAGAAACAATTCCGGACCCTAATGCAGGAAGTGTAAGCGGACCCCCAACCTACCGAGGTGCGGACACAGACAGGGATGGGAGAATTATTCCTCAAGTCTCATGCACACGTTGCAGATTTCTTCGTCGATTCTTTCAGCGTTTTTTGTTGCAGTTTTCATCCATGCTAGTGAGCGGGGGGGGGGAAACTGCACGTATTTTACGCAGCGTATTCCGCGCCATCACATCAGGATTTGCAGCAGAATTTTCTGCATCGGGGCCAGATATTAACCCCGTAATATAGAGCAGGTAATATTCACCCACTCCCCTGTCCCCCCATACAAGTGAAGGCTGGGGCTGCCACTTCCTTGCTCCAGATGGCAGAGCTTCACTCACAGGCACCAGATAAGGAAGTGTGTTGAGTAATCAGGGGTGTGTGCTTGTTATGGGGGGGTGTGCTTGCTATGGGGGTGGTGGGGGATGGACCTCCTAGCTGTTCAGTAGCACAGAGGAGAAGAGGAGGAGTGAGGAGGCACACCTGCCCACTGCCACATTCCATCGCCACACGCACATAGACTTCACCAGGGGAAAGCAAGTGCCAGGTAAGGGTCCTTATACCTGATGTCACCTTACAATGTCACTATGACTGCGTTCACATTGGATCGTCCGTCGGGGGATCGCGATCCGCGGAGTTGGCGCAGGATTTACTTGACTTGTATTGAAGTCGGTGAAATTGATACTTTACAGTCAATATTTACCATTGTATCATGTCGATGGCGCCCTCACACCAGAAGTCGCCGGTCGCTTTCCTCTGGGTCGCTGATCTGGCTTTACAATAGGCGGAACTGATACTTTGTATCCAGTGGAGGACAATGTGGAAGTGCGGCTTCTACCTGGTGGTTTCATATTGATCCTGGGTAGTGCTTTCTGCTCAGTTTACCTTTTACCTTTAGGGTATTGCTGACCAGGGCATGTTGGGAGTTGTAGTTTCACAACAGCTGGAGTACATTGTAGTATATGGTAAAATGGTGGGTGCAGGTGTTAACTCATTCCTCTCCTTGCAAAAACTGTTCATACAGCAGTTTGTTAGGGACTGATATCGCAATATGCAGCAGAACTGATTCATTCCAATAGGGGGGGGGGGAGCTGATTTATATCACTATACAGCTGTAAATAGAGGATGTGAACCTCTCTGGTTTATTACACATACATTATGATACTTTGTATATTATACAATGTAACAAGCATGTCTGATGCCTCATCCTTCCTGACAATCTACTGCAGCACCTACTTTCACTCATTCTTCTAATGTAACTGCATAAACTGTAGCTGCAATGACTTGTCCAACATGCAGCCACACGCAGGTTTGATAGTGTATCAAAATGTTGCACTATACAAAATAGTTCAGATGTTACTTTAGGCCATGAATTTTTTTTTTTGTTACACAGTTGTGACTTCACCCTCTAGGTGTAAGGGTACGTAGATGATTTGAGCTCCACAATCTGAGCATGAACACAAAGACTGAGAAGCTGATGCTTTATATCTAATGTATCGTATGCAAAGTAGTAAGAGTGTCTTATGTGTTATGCCATGTCGTGCTAACAGTTTTATGTATTTGTATTCACTCTCTAGGCTTAAGGGTATTTAGGTGAGATGAGCTGCACGGAACATGAAAAAAAAAAAATACCAACTAGTTTGTGATATCTGTAGTGCAATGTACACAAAATACCATGATTTTTCTATGTGTTATGCCATGGTATAAATTTCGAACAGTTGAATTTTTGTGTCTTCACCCTCTAAGTGTAAGGGTATTTGGGAGAGTAGTGTTGAACTTGCTTGTTGAGCATTGAAACATTTACAGAACTGCTACTTTGTATGTGTCTTATAAAATACAAATGTAAGCGGTGTCTTATATTTTATGCCATGGGTTAGTGTACCAGCAGTTGTGTTTTCACCCTTTAGGTGTAAGGAGATTAAGGTGAGTAAAGCAGCGTAGGCTTGGTAAACAAGAAGACACTAACATTGCAGCTACTTTGTATTTATCATGTGATATACAAATAACAGCTGTGTCTGATATTTTATGCCATGGCAGAATGTTCCTCCAGTTGTGTTGGTGTGTCTTCACCCTCTAAGCATAAGGGTATATAGATGAATCATGCTGAACTGGCTTGTTGAGTAAAAAACACTAACAAAACTCTGTCTATATATATGTATCCTTGAAATAGTGGAGTCTTAATACATATGTCATGTCCAGTGTGCCAGCAATTGTGGTGTTGTTCTTTCACCCTTTAGTTGTAAGGGTATAGAGGTGAATTAAGCAATATTGGCTTGGTAACATGAAAAGATCAATAGTTCAGCTACTTTATATCTATCATGCAATATACAAACAACACATGAGTCTTATACTTTATGCCATGCTATAATGTGCCGCCGGTTGTGTTATCATGATTTTATTCTCTAATACAGGGGTATATAAGTAAATAGTGCAGAACTGACTGGTTGAGCAAGAATAAAGCAACATTGCATGATGGATATAGAGTCATAAAAATGTGCAAAAACCATTCTTTATACCATGGTTTAATGTGCCAGTGGTTGTATTTTTGTGTTTTCACCCTCTAGGTGTGAGGGTACAAAGGTGAGTTGTGCTTCATTGGCTAAATAGACAAGTTGTCAACTCTAATGGAGCTGCTACTTTGCATTTATCATATCATATGCAGATGACAAGTCTTTTGCTTTACACTGTGGTTTAATGTGCAGTTAGTGATAGTTTGTTTTCACCCTCTGGTTATAAGGGTATTTGGGTGATTTAAACAGCAATTGTTGAACATGTAAGCAGAACCAATCTATCTGCAGTATACAAAATACAAGATTATACCACTATAGCTGGAGATGTATATGCTATGTGAAATGTAGTGACTAGTTGACATCCCATGAATCAGGGTTATGTGATATCCATGTTGACAAGGGCTCCGTTAGATGCAGGTGGAGGTGGGTTACTAGATTTGCACTGCAGTGTAACTAATTGATGGGGGTCTTTCTGTGTCACCGTGCAATGCCCTGACAATCATTCCTATACATCTTCACCCTCTGGTAATTATGGACAGAGGTCACTTCATTTAAAGGGGTTAAACAAAGCAATGAGAATAAGATTTCCCAGGGATCTACAGGAGGAATGTAATTATTTTATAGGGTCAGGAGTAAACGTGTGCGGAGAGTAACATATCATACATGTGTGCAGAGACACGTCCCCTCTCATTGTAGGTCTGTGTGGTGTGATCATGGCCCTGGAGATGACCGGGTCCCATAAGCCTCAGACAAGCAGCCGCTCCTTATGAGGTTAATGAGTTTCTCGAGTCTTGGTGCTTGTCCTGTGTGTCCGGCAGATGGATGAGGGTCTGTGTGTCCCACTACAGAGTACAGACTGTAAGTGACCCAGTGTCACCTGCTGCCAGCAGAGACACCACACCATGCAGAGGAAGCGCCAAAGTGACAATGCGGAAGAAGGGCAGAGATTAACCCTTCCACTGCCGACTGCCTCCTACAGCACGTCTGCTCTCTGTCATCACATAATGCGCGATGGATCACATATAGTGGGATTAGATACACGGCTCAGCAGTCAGTATCACACAGGAGAGGATTAGATACACAGCTCAGCAGTCAGTATCACACAGGAGAGGATTAGATACACAGCTCAGCAGTCAGTATCACACAGGATAGGATTAGATACACAGCTCAGCAGACAGTATCACACAGGATAGGATTAGATACACGGCTCAGCAGTCAGTATCACACAGGAGAGGATTAGATACACGGCTCAGCAGACAGTATCACACAGGATAGGATTAGATACACAGCTCAGCAGACAGTATCACACAGGAGAGGATTAGATACACGGCTCAGCAGACAGTATCACACAGGAGAGGATTAGATACACGGCTCAGCAGACAGTATCACACAGGATAGGATTAGATACACAGCTCAGCAGTCAGTATCACACAGGATAGGATTAGATACACGGCTCAGCAGACAGTCTCACACAGGAGAGGATTAGATACATGGCTCAGCAGACAGTATCACACAGGAGAGGATTAGATACATGGCTCAGCAGACAGTATCACACAGGAGAGGATTAGATACACGGCTCAGCAGACAGTATCACACAGGACAGGATTAGATACACGGCTCAGCAGTCATTATCACACAGGAGAGGATTAGATACACGGCTCAGCAGACAGTATCACACAGGAGAGGATTAGATACACGGCTCAGCAGACAGTATCACACAGGAGAGGATTAGATACACGGCTCAGCAGACAGTATCACACAGGAGAGGATTAGATACACGGCTCAGCAGACAGTATCACACAGGAGAGGATTAGATACACAGCTCAGCAGTCAGTATCACACAGGATAGGATTAGATACACGGCTCAGCAGACAGTCTCACACAGGAGAGGATTAGATACATGGCTCAGCAGACAGTATCACACAGGAGAGGATTAGATACACGGCTCAGCAGACAGTATCACACAGGAGAGGATTAGATACACGGCTCAGCAGACAGTATCACACAGGAGAGGATTAGATACACAGCTCAGCAGACTGTATCACACAGGAGAGGATTAGATACACGGCTCAGCAGACAGTATCACACAGGAGAGGATTAGATACACGGCTCAGCAGACAGTATCACACAGGAGAGGATTAGATACACGGCTCAGCAGACAGTATCACACAGGAGAGGATTAGATACACGGCTCAGCAGACAGTATCACACAGGAGAGGATTAGATACACGGCTCAGCAGGCAGTATCACACAGGAGAGGATTAGATACACGGCTCAGCAGACAGTATCACACAGGAGAGGATTAGATACACAGCTCTGCAGACAGTATCACACAGGAGAGGATTAGATACACAGCTCAGCAGTCAGTATCACACAGGAGAGGATTAGATACACGGCTCAGCAGACAGTATCACACAGGAGAGGATTAGATACACGGCTCAGCAGACAGTATCACACAGGAGAGGATTAGCACTAGAACTACTGATGGAGTCATTTTGACTCCTTTCGTTTTTTATTTCTCTTCTGTGACTACATTTTTCAGAATTCCGGCTTGAAACTCGGTGACTTTTCCTCAAATATGATGTGAAAAAAGATTTTGTGAGAATAAATAATTTTGGTGAAAAATTTGCGCGTTTTTTTCAAAATTTACCAAGAACTACTGAAGGGAGTCATTTTGACTCCCTACTTTATTTTGAGGTCCTTTTGTCACTAAATGTTGCTATAAAGTTTTGTGCATAATTTTTTCACTCTGTCTTATTTACCCTGATGTTCATATAGATGTAGTTCAATTTACATGTCAACTTTTCACATTTTCCTTGTGTTTTACCTGCTTGTATTACTGTGTAATGCTGAACAAAATAGCTTGTTTACTCTAGGCTCTTATCTTATGCTAATTTTTGATTCATATATATTGACACATATAAAGAACTGTACGCTTGCAGAAGCATGCAGGAACAATAATTTACAGTTTACTCTATCTGATGAGGAGCTAGATGCATTCATTGCGATATTCTATGCTCGTGGAATATCTGGCACGAACCGTCACTCGATTAGCAGTATTTGGTGTAATGACTGGGGAATACCGTTTTGCAAAGCGACAATGTCTAGGGACCGCTTTGTTGAAATTATGAGGTTTCTCAGATTTGATGAGAAATCTACTCGATCGGAGAGACTGCAAACGGACAAGTTTGCTCTATTTTCTACTGTGTGGGACAGGTTTATTGAAAATTGTATTGCGTGTTACAAACCTGGCCCATACATAACGGTGGATGAGCAACTTTTCCCAAGCAAAACTAGGTGTCCATTCACGCAGTACATGCCTTCCAAACCAGATAAATATGGCCACAAATATTGGCTAGCTGTTGATAAGGAGAGCAAATACAGTCAGGGGCAGAAATATTTGGACAGTGACACAATTTTCGCGAGTTGGGCTCTGCATGCCACCACATTGGATTTGAAATGAAACCTCTACAACAGAATTCAAGTGCAGATTGTAACGTTTAATTTGAAGGGTTGAACAAAAATATGTGTTAGAAAATGTAGGAATTGTACACATTTCTTTACAAACACTCCACATTTTAGGAGGTCAAAAGTAATTGGACAAATAAACATAACCCAAACAAAATATTTTTATTTTCAATATTTTGTGGCGAATCCTTTGGAGGCAATCACTGCCTTAAGTCTGGAACCCATGGACATCACCAAACGCTGGGTTTCCTCCTTCTTAATGCTTTGCCAGGCCTTTACAGCCGCAGCCTTCAGGTCTTGCTTGTTTGTGGGTCTTTCCCTCTTAAGTCTGGATTTGAGCAAGTGAAATGCATGCTCAATTGGGTTAAGATCTGGTGATTGACTTGGCCATTGAAGAATGTTCCACTTTTTTGCACTCATGAACTCCTGTGTAGCTTTGGCTGTATGCTTGGGGTCATTATCCATCTGTACTATGAAGCGCCGTCCAATCAAGTTTGCAGCATTTGGCTGAATCTGGGCTGAAAGTATATCCCGGTACACTTCAGAATTCATCCGGCTACTCTTGTCTGCTGTTATGTCATCAATAAACACAAGTGACCCAGTGCCATTGAAAGCCATGCATGCCCATGCCATCACGTTGCCTCCACCATGTTTTACAGAGGATGTGGTGTGCCTTGGATCATGTGCCGTTCCCTTTCTTCTCCAAACTTTTGGCTTCCCATCATTCTGGTACAGGTTGATCTTTGTCTCATCTGTCCATAGAATACTTTTCCAGAACTGAGCTGGCTTCTGGAGGTGTTTTTCAGCAAATTTAACTCTGGCCTGTCTATTTTTGGAATTGATGAATGGTTTGCATCTAGATGTGAACCCTTTGTATTTACTTTCATGGAGTCTTCTCTTTACTGTTGACTTAGAGACAGATACACCTGCTTCACTGAGAGTGTTCTGGACTTCAGTTGATGTTGTGAACGGGTTCTTCTTCACCAAAGAAAGTATGCGGCGATCATCCACCACTGTTGTCTTCCGTGGGCTCCCAGGTCTTTTTGGATTGATGAGTTCACCAGTGCTTTCTTTCTTTCTCAGAATGTACCAAATTGTAGATTTTGCCACTTCTAATGTTGTAGCAATTTCTTGGATGGTTTTTTTCTGTTTTTTGCAGCTTAAGGATGGCTTGTTTCACCTGCATGGAGAGCTCCTGTGACCGCATGTTTCCTTCACAGCAAAACCTTCCAAATGCAAACACCACACCTCAAATCAACACCAGCCCTTTCATCTGCTTAATTGAGAATGACATAACAAAGGGATTGCCCACACCTGTCCATGAAATAGCCTTGGAGTCATTTGTCCAATTACTTTTGGTCCCTTTAAAAACAGGGTGGCACATGTTAAGGAGCTGAAACTCCTAAACCCTTCATCCAATTTTAATGTGGATACCCTCAAATGAAAGCTGAAAGTCTGGACTTCAACTGCATCTGAATTGTTTTGTTTCAAATTCATTGTGGTAATGTCTAGAACCAAAATTAGATAAATGTTGTCTCTGTCCAAATATATATGGACCTAACTGTATCTGGCAAATGGCTTCCCTTATCTAGGCAAAGATGACACACGCCGTGCTGAGGACCGTTTAGCTGACCATGTGGTAATGAAGTTATTGGACCCGTTTTTGAAAAAAGGTCGCAATGTTACAACCGATAATTATTTTACTTCAGTAAAATTAGCTAAACAGCTAAAAAGCAAAGGAACAACCATCGTGGGAACACTGAACAAGATAAGGCGAGAAGTGCCTAAAGAAATAAAATCCATGAAAGAGGAATTGTACAACACTAAAGTGTTTAGAAATGAAGACAATTTTACACTTACACTATATCAAGGAAAGCCCAACAAAAATGTTGTCATTTTGAGTTCCGTCCATCCAGATGTTGTTGTTGCGTCTGATTCCGCTAAAAAAAACTCCAGAAATGGTAAAGTTTTACAATGAAACAAAATATGGAGTAGATGTAGTGGATCAGATGGCAGGAAAATATACCACACGAACATGCACAAGGAGATGGCCTGTTCATGCATTTGAAAATGCCTTAGACTTTGCGGGTATAAATGCATGGATAATATTCAATGAGATAACCCACCAAAAAATGTCACGCAAGGCATTTTTGCAAACGCTTGTGAGAGAGTTGAGTGGTCCTTATGTCACAGATAGGGAAAAGGGTTCCACGTCCCAAGTTTCTACATGCTCAGAAGTGATGGTTCAAACAAAATTTTGCCAGATCAAAGAAAAGTGCAAGAAAAATAGATCTGTCGGCAATTGTAAGACTTGTGGTAAGTCTTTGTGTGGGCAATGTACTGCCATAAATCAAAGGCAATGCCTAAAATGCGAAACACCAAATGTTTAGAAGGTGAATTCTGCGCCATATTTTCATTTTTATGCTCCTCCACCTACATTTTCTCTGCTTTTTGTTCTTCAGTTGTTGTTTATATGTGTGCACTTGAATAAAAAAAAATGTTTGAAAAAAGTCTATTATAATTATTGTTATTTTCTGTAGAAAAATAAGAAAAGCAGAAAAAAAACAATCAAAAGCATTACTGTTGGATCTCACAATAATAATACATTACAAAAAATATAATTATTAATAAATAACCACAAATGAAACTCTAAAAATAAACGAAAACAAGCAAGGAGTCAAAATGACTCCTTTCAGTAGTTCTAGGCGGGGTCACGAGTCCAGTAGTCCTAGTGTTAGATACACAGCTCAGCATTCAGTATCACACAGGAGAGGATTAGATACACGGCTCAGCATTCAGTATCACACAGGAGAGGATTAGATACACGGCTCAGCAGTCAGTATCACACAGGAGAGGATTAGATACACAGCTCAGCAGACAGTATCACACAGGAGAGGATTAGATACACGGCTCAGCAGTCAGTATCACACAGGAGAGGATTAGATACACAGCTCAGCAGACAGTATCACACAGGAGAGGATTAGATACACAGCTCAGCAGCCAGTATCACACAGGAGAGGATTAGATACACGGCTCAGCAGTCAGTATCACACAGGAGAGGATTAGATACACGGCTCAGCAGTCAGTATCACACAGGAGAGGATTAGATACACAGCTCAGCAGTCAGTATCACACAGGAGAGGATTAGATACACAGCTCAGCAGTCAGTATCACACAGGAGAGGATTAGATACACAGCTCAGCAGACAGTATCACACAGGAGAGGATTAGATACACAGCTCAGCAGTCAGTATCACACAGGAGAGGATTAGATACACAGCTCAGCATTCAGTATAACAGGATAGGATTAGATACACAGCTCAGCAGTCAGTATCACACAGGAGAGGATTAGATACACGGCTCAGCAGACAGTATCACACAGGAGAGGATTAGATACACGGCTCAGCAGTCAGTTTCAGACAGGAGAGGATTAGATACACAGCTCAGCATTCAGTATCACACAGGAGAGGATTAGATACACGGCTCAGCAGACAGTATAACAGGATAGGATTAGATACACAGCTCAGCAGACAGTATCACAGGATAGGATTAGATACACGGCTCAGAAGTCAGTATCACACAGGATAGGATTAGATACACGGCTCAGCAGTCAGTATCACACAGGATAGGATTAGATACACGGCTCAGCAGACAGTATCACACAGGATAGGATTAGATACACGGCTCAGCAGTCAGTATCACACAGGATAGGACTAGATACACAGCTCAGCAGACAGTATCACACAGGATAGGATTAGATACACAGCTCAGCAGACAGTATCACACAGGAGAGGATTAGATACACAGCTCAGCAGTCAGTATCACACAGGAGAGGATTAGATACACGGCTCAGCAGTCAGTATCACACAGGAGAGGATTAGATACACTGCTCAGCAGTCAGTATCACACAGGATAGGACTAGATACACAGCTCAGCAGACAGTATCACACAGGATAGGATTAGATACACAGCTCAGCAGTCAGTATCACACAGGAGAGGATTAGATACACGGCTCAGCAGTCAGTATCACACAGGACAGGGTTAGATACACGGCTCAGCAGACAGTATCACACAGGATAGGACTAGATACACGGCTCAGCAGTCAGTATCACACAGGATAGGATTAGATACACAGCTCACCAATCATTATCACACAGGATAGGATTAGATACACAGCTCACCAATCATTATCACACAGGATAGGATTAGATACACGGCTCAGCAGACAGTATCACACAGGATAGGACTAGATACACAGCTCAGCAGTCAGTATCACACAGGATAGGATTAGATACACAGCTCAGCAGACAGTATCACACAGGATAGGATTAGATACACAGCTCAGCAGTCAGTATCACACAGGAGAGGATTAGATACACGGCTCAGCAGTCAGTATCACACAGGATAGGGTTAGATACACGGCTCAGCAGACAGTATCACACAGGAGAGGATTAGATACACGGCTCAGCAGTCAGTATCACACAGGATAGGATTAGATACACAGCTTAGCAGTCAGTATCACACAGGATAGGATTAGATACACAGCTCAGCAGTCAGTATCACACAGGAGAGGATTAGATACACGGCTCAGCAGTCAGTATCACACAGGAGAGGATTAGATACACGGCTCTGCAGTCAGTATCACACAGGAGAGGATTAGATACACGGCTCAGCAGTCAGTATCACCCAGGAGAGGATTAGATACACAGCTCAGCAGACAGTATCACACAGGGTAGTATTAGATACACGGCTCAGCAGACAGTATCACACAGGAGAGGATTAGATACACAGCTCAGCAGACAGTATCACACAGGATAGGATTAGATACACGGCTCAGCAGTCAGTATCACACAGGATAGGATTAGATACACAGCTCAGCAGTCAGTATCACACATGGTAAGATTAAATCAAAACCACAAAAAGCGGATTAAAAAAATCCAAAATTCAAGAAAACACCAAAAACAGGCAGAGATGCTTACCTGTCTGAAAAGGCCTCAATACTGATGCAGTGACAGGGTGCAGCGGACCCAAGTAAAATGGCGACTACACAGGTGCATTAATACCAAATTAAACAGCCAGCCTTCAATCAGGGATTGGCTGTGTTGTACACCAGTGCACAAAAGTACATCAGTATTGAGGCCTTTTCAGACAGGTACGCATCTCTGCCTGTTTTTGGTGTTTACATGGTAAGATTAGTTATGCGGCTTAGAGAACAGTATCACATGTGAGAGAATAAGTTACACAACTGTAAGGACAGTATCACATATGGCAGGATTAGATACACAATTTGGAAGACAGTATGATACATGTGCTTAGATGCACAGCTTGTGGGACACTGTCGCTGTGGGTTACCTGTACAGACATTGGGTAGTGTTATGTGTCGGGGTTGCGGCTTCCTCTGGTGTGTGTGAATGGTGGATGGAGCGGCGTCGTATCGCTGCATTGTGTCACACGGTCGCCGTCACTTTGTGTCTCTGTATTGTCACTTCCTGCTTCACAGAAACCTCATAAACCTAAATATAACTTCTGGGTAAAACCTGGAGAGGTGCGGAGGATGCCCCACTGCCAGATGGGCCCCCAACGGCAAAATATGCTCATTAGAGCCCAGCATGGGGCCCGGGAGCACAGAGCACTCACTACATGTATACACAGAGCACATCTATAGAGTAACACCGTGTATATACGTACACCGCGTACATACTGTACACCACCATACATACACCGCGTACATACTGTACACCACCATACATACACCGCGTACATACTGTACACCACCATACATACACCGCGTACATACTGTACACCACCATACATACACCGCGTACACATACTGTACACCACATACATACACCGCGTACATACTGTACACCACATACATACACGCGCGTACATACTGTACACCACCTACATACACCGTACACTACTGTTCACAACCATACATACACCGGTACATCGTACACACCATACTACAGCGTACATATGTACACCACCATCATACACGCGTAATACTGTACACCACCATACATACAACAGTACATACTGTACACCACCATTACATACACCGCGTACATACTGTACACCACCATACATTACACCGCGTACATACTGTACACCACCTACATACACCCGTACACATACTGTACACACATCATCACCGTAATACTGTACACCACCATACATACACCGCGTACATACTGTACACCACCATACTACACCGCGTACATACTGTACACCACCATACATACACCGCGTACACATACTGTACACCACCATACATACACCGCGTACATACTGTACACCACCATACATACACCGCGTAACATACTGTACACCACCATACATACACCGCGTACATACTGTACACCATACATACAACCGTACACTATATACACCACCATACATACACGCGTACCATACTGTACACCACCTACATACACCGCGTACACATACTGTACACCACCATACATACACGCGTACATACTGTACACACCATACATACACCGCGTAACATACTGTACACCACCATACATACACCGCGTACATACTGTACACCAACCTACATACACCGCGTACATACTGTACACACCATACATACACGCTACATACTGTACACCACCTACATACACCGCGTACATACTGTACACCACATACATACACGCGTACATACTGTACACCACCTACATACACCGCGTACATACTGTACACCACCTACATACACGCGTACATACTGTACACCACCATACATACACCGCGTCACATACTGTACACCACATACATACACGCGTAACATACTGTACACCACCATACATACACACGCGTACATACTGTACACCACCATACATACACCGCGTACATACTGTACACCACCATACATACACCGCGTACACATACTGTACACACCATACATACACCGCGTAACATACTGTACACCACCATACATACACCGCGTACACATACTGTAACCACCATACATACACGCGTACACATACTGTACACCACTACATACACCGCGTACATACTGTACACCACCATCACTACACCGCGTACATACTGTACACCACCTATACATACACCGCGTACACATACTGTACACCACCATACATACACCGCGTACACATACTGTACACCACCATACATACACCGGTACACATACTGTACACCACCATACATACACCGGTACATACTGTACACCACCATACATACACCGCGTACACTCTGTACCCACTGTACACCACCATACATACACCGCGTACACATAGCTGTTCACCACCATACATACACCGTGTACATACTGTACACCACCATACATACACCGCGTACATACTATACACCACCAATACATACACCGGTACATACTGTACACCACCATACATACACCTGTACACATACTGTACACCACCATACATACACCGCGTACACATACTGTACACCAACCATACATACACCGCGTACATACTGTACACCACCATACATACACCCTACACATACTGTACACACCATACATACAGTACACCACCTACATACACGCGTACATACTGTACACCACCATACTACACCGGTACATACTGTACACCAACTTACATACACCGCGTACATACTGTACACCACCATACATACACCGCGTACACATACTGTACACCACCATACATACACCGCGTACACATCTGTACACCACCATACATACACCGCGTACATACTGTACACCACCATACATACACCGCGTACATACTGTACACCACATACATACACGCGTACATACTGTACACCACCATACATACACCGCGTACACATACTGTACACCACCATACATACACCGCGTACATTACTGTACACCACCATACATACACCGCGTACATACTGTACACCACCATACATACACGCGTACATATACTGTACACCACCATACATACACCGCGTACATTACTGTACACCACATACATACACCGCAACATACTGTACACCACCTAGTACACACGTGTACACATACTGTACACCACCTACATACACCGCGTACAATACTGTACACCAACCTACATACACCGCGTACATACTGTACACCAACCTACATACACGCGTACATACTGTACACCACCATACATACACCGCGTACACATACTGTACACCACCATACATACACGCGTACACATGCTGTACACCACCATACATACACGCGTACATTACTGTACACCACCATACATACACCGCGTACAATACTGTACACCACCATACATAAACCGCGTACATACTGTAACACCATACATACACCGCGTACATACTTACACCACATACATACACCGCGTACACATACTGTACACCACCATACATACACCGCGTACACATACTGTACACCACTTTACATACACGCGTACATACTGTACACCACCATACTACACCGCGTACATACTGTACACCACCATACATACACCGCGTACATACTGTACACCACCATACATACACCGCGTACATACTGTACACCACCATACATACACCGGTACATACTGTACACCACCATACATACACCGTCACATACTGTACACCACCATACATACACCGCGTACATACTGTACACCACCATACATACACCGCGTACACATACTGTACACCACCATACATACACGCGTACACATACTGTACACCACCATACATACACGCGTACACATACTGTACACCACATACATACACCGCGTACACATACTGTACACCACCATACATACACGCGTACATGCTGTACACCACCATACGTACACCGCGTACATACTGTACACCACCATACATACACCGCGTACATACTGTACACCACCATACATACACCGCGTACACATACTGTACACCACCTTACATACACCGCGTACATAACTGTACACCACCATACATACACCGCGTACACATACTGTACACCACCATACATACACCGCGTATATACTGTACACCACCATACTACATACACCGCGTACATACTGTACACCACCATACATACACCGCGTACACATACTGTACACCACCATACATACACCGCGTACACATACTGTACACCACCATACATACACCATGTACACATACTGTACACCACCATACATACACCATGTACACATACTGTACACCACCATACATACACCGTGTAGACATGCTGTACACCACCATACATACACCGCGTACACATGCTGTACACCACCTTACATACACAGCGTACACATACTGTACACCACCATACATACACCGCGTACATACTGTACACCACCATACATACACCGCGTACACATACTGTACACCACCATACATACACCGCGTACACATACTGTACACCACCATACTACATACACCGCGTACATACTGTACACCACCATACTACATACACCGCGTACACATACTGTACACCACCATACATACACCGCGTACACATACTGTACACCACCATACATACACCGCGTACACATACTGTACACCACCATACATACACCGCGTACACATACTGTACACCACCATACATACACCGCGTACATACTGTACACCACCATACATACACTGTTCACTTTGTGTGTAATGACTCTATAGAATATATGAGTTTCAGTTTTTGTAATGAAGAACTGAAATAAATTCACTATTTATATGTATATATATATACACACACATGCACAGTACAGTTGTGTGAAAGTGTTTGCCCCCTTCCTGATTTCCTATTCTTTTGCATGTGTCTCACACTTAAATGTTTCTGATCACCAAAGAAATGTAAATATTAGACAAAGATAACATAAGTAATTACAAAATGCAGTTTTTAAATTAAGCTTTTTATTATTAAGGAAAAAAAATCCAAATCTACAGGGTCCTGTGTAGAAAACTGATTGCTCCCCCCACTTCAAACATAAATTAATTGTGGTTTATCACATTTTTGGGATGTTGAGTTCACATTCCCTAGCCACACCCAGGCCTGATTACTGCCACACCTGTTCTCAATGAAGAAATCACTTAAATAGGACCTGCCTGACTAAGTGAAGTAGACCAAAAGATAGTATACACTATTCTGCATTATTATCCTACCTCTCCTATAATATCCCCCGGACCATGCTGCTTCTCTCCAGACCTCAAATGAGTAGATGAAATCAACACCTCTTATCTGTTGATGATGCTGAGATTCCGGAATTTGGAGCCTGTAGATAACAACAGTCTGAAGATCATTATTGACTTATTTGGGAAAGTGTTGTAGGCATGCTCTGTGATATAGTAAGAGGTCATTGTGCAGGAATAAGGAAGAGGTGAGCTGTGACATAATTTACTATTTTCTGCACAAGAGAGTTGTAAGCATGCTTTTAGGGAAAATAGTGTGGGTATGCTATGTGTCAAAGTGTTGCGGGCATGCCCTGTGGCGGAGTGTTGCGGGCATGCCCTGTGGTGGAGTGTTGCGGATATGCCCTGTGGCGGAGTGTTTCAGGCATGCCCTGTGGCGGAGTGTTGCGATCATGCCCTGTGGCGGAGTGTTGCGGGCATGCCCTGTGGCGGGTGTTGTGGGCATGCCCTGTGGCGGAGTGTTGCGGGCATGCCCTGTGGCGGAGTGTTGCGGGCATGCCCTGTGGCGGAGTGTTGCGATCATGCCCTGTGGCGGAGTGTTGCGATCATGCCCTGTGGCGGAGTGTTGCGGTCATGCCCTGTGGCAGAGTGTTGCGATCATGCCCTGTGGCGGAGTGTTGCGATCATTGCGATCATGCACTGTGGGGGAGTGTTGCGATCATGCCCTGTGGCAGAGTGTTGCGATCATGCCCTGTGGCAGAGTGTTGCGATCATGCCCTGTGGCAGAGTGTTGCGATCATGCCCTGTGGCAGAGTGTTGCGATCATGCCCTATGGTGGAGTGTTGCAGTCATGCCTTGTGGCAGAGTGTTGCGGTCATGCCCTGTGGTGGAGTGTTGCGGTCATGCCTTGTGGCGGAGTGTTGCGGGCATGCCCTGTGGTGGAGTGTTGTGGGCATGCCCTATAGTGGAGTGTTGCTACCTTGGATCTAATCCTTCTAAACAGGGAAGAAATGGTTGAGGAGGTAAGAGTGGCTGGGACCCTAGGAGGTAGTGACCATGCTATTTTAAAATTTTGGATAACAAGAGGAGGAAGACCTGTGAAGACTCAGACGTCAAGGTTAGATTTCAGAAAGGCAGATTTTAAGGGACTCAGAAAGAGAATTGGAGGGATCCAATGGCTGGACATCCTTAAGGACAAAAATGTCCAGGAAGGATGGAAAATCTTGAAAAATGAGATTCTCAAAGCACAATTGTTAACAATTCCGAAAAGAGTGAAGAATGGGAAGCATTTAAGGAAACCAGGATGGATGAACACAGAACTTAAACACATGCTAAAAAGGAAGAAAGAAATGTTTATCAAATGGAAAGAGGGAGGCATATCTAAAGAAGAATATAATGTCGTCTGCAGAACCTGCAGGGCACAAATCAGATTATCTAAAGCTGACAATGAATTAAGGCTTGCAAGTGACATCAAAAGCAACAAAAAAAGATTTTGGGGATACGTCAAAAGTAAAAGAAAAGTCAAAGATGCTATAGGATTTTTACAGGATGAAAATGATGAAATGGTAAGACAGGATGTTGAGAAGGCTGAACTGTTAAATTCCTATTTTGCATCGGTTTTCTCTCAGAAAGGAAATGTAACATCAACTGATCTTCACTGTCCTATTAAAGGAATAGAAGAATCCAGGATATCTATAAACAGAAAGACAGTGAGGAAACACTTAGTTAACCTAAATGAATTCAAGTCTCCAGGTCCAGATGAATTACACCCCAGAGTACTGAAGGAGATAGCAGAAGAAATTCTTGAACCACTGTCCATAATCTTTGAAAATTCTTGGAGAACAGGAGAAGTCCCAGAAGACTGGAGAAGAGCAAATGTTGTTCCTATCTTCAAAAAGGGGAAGAAGGTGGACCCAGGGAACTACAGGCCGGTGAGTCTGCCTTCTATACCAGGAAAGATCTTTGAACAAATTATTAAAGAACATGTATGTAAGTACCTGGACAAGAATGAAGTGATTAAACAGAGTCAGCATGGGTTTGTAACTAATAAGTCATGTCAGACTAACTTAATTTCCTTCTATGACAGAATCACTGACTGGGTGGATCAGGGAAATGCTGTAGATATAGTATATCTTGACTTCAGCAAAGCATTTGACAAAGTATCTCACACAATCCTTATTGAAAAAATGACTAAGTATGGAATGGACAAGGCAACTGTTAGGTGGATTCATAACTGGCTTAGTGATCGGACCGAAAGAGTGGTCGTAAATGGCTGCACATCCAGTTGGAAGAATGTATCAAGTGGGGTACCACAAGGCTCTGTTTTGGGCCCTGTATTGTTCAACATCTTTATCAATGATTTAGATGAAGGAATTGAGGGTAAACTGATCAAATTTGCTGATGACACAAAGCTAGGAGGGGTAGCTAATACTAGAGAGAGAGAGGATTCAAAAAGATATAAATAAACTGGAGCAGTGGGCAGCAACTAACAGAATGGATTTTAACAGGGAAAAATGCAAAGTACTACATCTGGGCAATAAAAATGAAAAAAGCATATGCAAAATGGGAGGAATAGGGCTAAGCAACAGCACATGTGAGAAAGACTTGGGTATACTAATAGATCACAGACTGAACATGAGTCAACAGTGTGATGCAGCAGCAAAAAAGGCAAATACAATTCTGGGATGTATCAACAGAAGCATACAGTCTAGATCACGTGAGGTCATTATTGCCCTCTACTCCTCTTTGGTCAGACATCATTTGGAATACTGTGTCCAGTTTTGGGCACCACATTTTAAAAAAGACATCAACAAACTGGAGCAAGTTCAGAGAAGAGCCACCAGAATGGTGACCGGTCTGCAAACCATGTCCTATGAGGAACGGTTGCAGGATTTGGGAATGTTTAGCTTGCAAAAAAGAAGACTGAGAGGAGACTTAATAGCTGTCTACAAATATCTCAAGGGCTGTCACATTGTAGAAGGATCATCTTTATTCTCATTTGCACAAGGAAAGACTAGAAGCAATGGGATGAAACTGAATGGGAGGAGACACAGATTAGATATTAGAAAAAACTTTTTGACAGTTAGGGTGATCAATGAGTGGAACAGGCTGCCACGAGAGGTGGTGAGTTCTCCTTCAATGGAAGTCTTCAAACAGAGGCTGGACAGACATCTGTCTGGGATGATTTAGAGAATCCTGCTTTGAGCAGGGGGTTGGACCAGATGGCCCAGGAGGTCCCTTCCAACTCTACTATTCTATGATTCTATGATTCTATGCCTTGTGGCGGAGTGTTGCGGTCACACCCTGTGGCGGAGTGTTGCGATCACGCCCTGTGGCAGAGTGTTGCGATCATGCCCTGTGGCAGAGTGTTGCGGGCATGCCCTGTGGCGGAGTATTGCGGACATGCCCTGTGGCGGAGTATTGCGGACATGCCCTGTGTCGGAGTGTTGCGGGCATGCCCTGTGGTGGAGTGTTGCGGACATGCCCTGTGGTGGAGTGTAGCGGGCATGCCCTGTGTCATAGTGTTGCGAGCATGCCCTGTGGTGGAGTATTGTAGGAATGCCCTGTGGCGGAGTGTTGAGTGTTGCGGTCATGCCCTGTGGCAGAGTGTTGTGGGCATGCCCTGTGGCGGAGTGTTGCTGGCATACCCTGTGGTGGAGTGTTGCGGGCATGCTCTGTGGTGGTGTTGCGGGCATGCCCTGTGTCAGAGTGTTGTGGTCATGCGTTGTGGGCATGCCCTGTGGCGGAGTGTTGAGTGTTGCGGTCATGCATTGCGGGCATGCCCTGTGGCGGAGTGTTGAGTGTTGCGGTCATGCCCTGGGTTGGAGTGTAGTGGGCATGCCCTGTGTCATAGTGTTGCGGTCATGCCCTGTGGCGGAGTGTTGCTGGCATGCCCTGTGGTGGAGTGTTGCAGTCATGCCCTGTGTCATAGTGTTGCGGATATGCCCTGTGGTGGAGTGTTGCGGTCATGCCCTGTGATGGAGTGTTGTGGGCATGCCCTGTGGTGGAGTGTTGTGGGCATGCCCTGTGGTGGAGTGTTGCGGTCATGCGCTGTGATGGAGTGTTGCGGTCATGCCCTGTGATGGAGTGTTGAAGGCATGCCCTGTGATGGAGTGTTGCGGTCATGCCCTGTGATGGAGTGTTGTGGGTATGCCCTGTGGTGGAGTGTTGCGGTCATGCCCTGTGATGGAGTGTTGTGGGCATGCCCTGTGGTGGAGTGTTGTGGGCATGCCCTGTGGTGGAGTGTTGCGGTCATGCGCTGTGATGGAGTGTTGCGGTCATGCCCTGTGATGGAGTGTTGAAGGCATGCCCTGTGATGGAGTGTTGCGGTCATGCCCTGTGATGGAGTGTTGCGGGCATGCCCTGTGGTGGAGTGTTGCGGATATGCAATGTGGTGGAGTGTTGCGGTCATGCCCTGAGATGGAGTGTTGCGGTCATGCCCTGTGATGGAGTGTTGCGGTCATGCCCTGTGGTGGAGTGTTGCGGTCATGCCCTGTGATGGAGTGTTGCGGGCATGCCCTGTGTCATAGTGTTGCAGTCATGCCCTGTGATGGAGTGTTGCGGTCATGCCCTGTGATGGAGTGTTGCGGGCATGCCCTGTGGTGGAGTGTTGCGGTCATGCCCTGTGATGGAGTTTTGCGGTCATACCCTGTGATGGAGTGTTGCGGGCATGCCCTGTGGTGGAGTGTTGCGGTCATGCCCTGTGATGGAGTGTTGCGGTCATGCCCTGTGATGGAGTGTTGCGGGCATGCCCTGTGATGGAGTGTTGCGGTCATGCCCTGTGATGGAGTGTTGCGGTCATGCCCTGTGACGGAGTGTTGCGGGCATGCCCTGTGATGGAGTGTTTCGGTCATGCCCTGTGATGGAGTGTTGCGGTCATGCCCTGTGTCATAGTGTTGCGGTCATGCCCTGTGGTGGAGTGTTGCGGTCATGCCCTGTGGTGGAGTGTTGCGGTCATGCCCTGTGGTGGAGTGTTGCGGGCATGCCCTGTGGTGGAGTGTTTCGGTCATGCCCTGTGATGGAGTGTTGCGGTCATGCCCTGTATCATAGTGTTGCGGATATGCCCTGTGGTGGAGTGTTGTGGGCATGTCCTGTGGTGGAGTGTTGCGGTCATGCCCTGTGTCATAGTTTTGCGGATATGCCCTGTGGTGGAGTGTTGCGGTCATGCCCTGTGGTGGTGTTGCGTTCATGCCCTGTGGTGGAGTGTTGCGGGCATGCCCTGTGGTGGAGTGTTTCGGTCATGCCCTGTGATGGAGTGTTGCGGTCATGCCCTGTATCATAGTGTTGCGGATATGCCCTGTGGTGGAGTGTTGTGGGCATGTCCTGTGGTGGAGTGTTGCGGTCATGCCCTGTGGTGGAGTGTTGCGGTCATGCCCTGTGGTGGAGTGTTGCGGTCATGCCCTGTGTCATAGTGTTGCGGATATGCCCTGTGGTGGAGTGTTGCGGTCATGCCCTGTGGTGGAGTGTTGCGGTCATGCTCTGTGGTGGAGTGTTGCGGTCATGCCCTGTGGTGGAGTGTTGCGGTCATGCCCTGTGGTGGAGTGTTGCGGTCATGCCCTGTGGTGGAGTGTTGCGGGCATGCCCTGTGGTGGAGTGTTGCGGGCATGCCCTGTGGTGGAGTGTTGCGGGCATGCCCTGTGGTGCAGTGTTGCGGTCATGCCCTGTGGTGGAGTGTTGCGGGCATGCCCTGTGGTGGAGTGTTGTGGGCATGCCCTGTGGCGGAGTGTTGCGGTCATGCCCTGTGATGGAGTGTTGCAGTCATGCCCTGTGGTGAAGTGTTGTGGGCATGCCCTGTGGTGGAGTGTTGCGGGCATGCCTTGTGGTGGAGTGTTGCGGGCATGCCCTGTGTCATAGTGTTGCGATCATGCCCTGTGGTGGAGTGTTGCGGGCATGCCCTGTGGTGGTGTTGCGGTCATGCCCTGTGGTGGAGTGTTGCGGTCATGCCCTGTGGTGGAGTGTTGCGGGCATGCCCTGTGTCATAGTGTTGCGGTCATGCCCTGTGATGGAGTGTTGCGGGCATGCCCTGTGATGGAGTGTTGCGGGCATGCCCTGTGGTGGAGTGTTGCGGGCATGCCCTGTGGTGGAGTGTTTCGGGCATGCCCTGTGGTGGAGTGTTGCGGGCATGCCCTGTGGTGGAGTGTTGCGGGCATGCCCTGTGATGGAGTGTTGCGGGCATGCCCTGTGATGGAGTGTTGCGGGCATGCCCTGTGGTGGAGTGTTGTGGGCATGTACTGTGATGGAGTGTTGCGGGCATGCCCTGTGGTGGAGTGTTGCGGGCATGCCCTGTGGTGGAGTGTTGCGGGCATGCCCTGTGGTGGAGTGTTGCGGGCATGCCCTGTGATGGAGTGTTGTGGGCATGCCCTGTGATGGAGTGTTGCGGTCATGCCCTGTGATGGAGTGTTGCGGGCATGCCCTGTGGTGGAGTGTTGCGGGCATGCCCTGTGGTGGAGTGTTGCGGGCATGCCCTGTGGTGGACTGTTGTGGGCATGCCCTGTGATGGAGTGTTGCGGTCATGCCCTGTGATGGAGTGTTGCGGGCATGCCCTGTGGTGGAGTGTTGCGGGCATGCCCTGTGGTGGAGTGTTGCGGGCATGCCCTGTGACTTATGCATTGTTCATGGTGCAGGAAGGAGAAAGAAGTGAGCTATGAAAAAGTGATCTCTGAGGTGTCAGTCTCTTACAAGGCTCAGACGCTGCAAGTTCTCAGGATTATTTTATTATTTTTTTAAATATATAAGATTCTGGATTTAAAGAATGTTCTATTGACACTTTCCCTTTTAAACGACTGTTCCACCAACAACCTTTATCCCCACCCATAGGATACGTATTGTATGTGTGACCTGCGGGGGTCCGTCTCTGCTGGGACCCCTGACAATCATATGCACGGTGGTCCTGTCTTGGTAGATTGGTAGTTGCCACAGTTTATGGGAGCGGTGGTCGCACGTGTGCTCTGTAGTTTCATTCCCATAGGATTATGGGACCCCCATCCTCAGGATTAGTGGGGGTCCCGGGGCCAGCAGTGAGTCTGCAGGAATGTGGCCGGGTTGTGCGCACTCATCACCGCGGAGGCAAATCTGACAGTCAGCGAGGAATGTGCAGTCCCGGGGCAATATCGTCTGTCGCACCCTGAGGGTTAATGAAAGCTTCCTATTTAGTCATCCAGAAGAGGAGCCGGAGCCACAGAGATGTGTATGGGGCCCGTGTATCGTCACTTTAGAGGGGGCTTCCACTTTTATGCGCATGAAGACTCTTTCTGATAGACCGTGCGCTTTATTTTCTCACTTTCTTGGCTTGCTGTCAATAAATGGAAGCATTTTTCCCATCCAGATGCTCAAAAAAAAGTTGTAGTTTTGCAGCGGCTGTGTGGCGCTTCCCACGGCTGTGGGGCGTCGGGACATGGCTTAGCTTGCCTAGCTAGCCAATGCTCCCACGCCGCCAGTCCACGACGACGTGAGGCATGGGTCCCAGATGGTAAGAGAATGTGGACCCACTGGACCACGGAGGGAGACCCGGGCCTGCCCGGACTAGGGAAGGGCAGCGACCGGGATCCGTGGCAGCTGAGCATGTGGGCAAGGTGGCGACCTGCAGGACTAGGGGGGCATCCTCTACGTCTGGAGGAAAGAAGGTTTAGCCATAATCACAGATGCAGATTCTTTACTGTAAGAGCAGTGAGACTATGGAACTCTCTGCCGTCTAATGTTGTAATGAGTGATTCCTTACTAAAATTTAAGAGGGGACTGGATGCCTTTCTTGAAAAGTATAATATTACAGGCTATATTCACTAGTTTCCTAGATACAGCGTTGATCCAGGGAGCTAGTCTGATTGCCGTATGTGGAGTCGGGAAGGAATTTTTTTCCCCAATGTGAAGCTTACTGTTTGCCACTTGGGTTTTTTTTGCCTTCCTCTGGATCAACATGTTAGGGCAGGTTAGGATAGGATATGGGTTGAACTAGATGGACTTAAAGTCTTCCTTCAACCTTAATAACTATGTTACTATGTTAGACAACACCGCACAACTTCAGGTAAGAAGAAACATAAAGTTTACTTAAATAAACAAAGTACATAAACAGAACATAAGACCGGGCTCCCGATTCCGCACATCAGAGAAGGGTACACAACTCAGGATCACAGATGAGTGCTGGAGGACATCACGGGTAGATGCAGTCCAGGGTTATCTGGCACAGGCATACTTGGATGGCCTCTCTCTCAGGCCTTAGGCGTAGCACAGGCTCAGCAGGAGAACATCAGACACCGACCTCAGACAGACTTCAGACGATGGCGGGGTCATCACGGGTTGATGAAGTCCAGGATCATCTGGCACGGGCATACTAGTATGGCCTCACTCTCAGGCCTCGGGCGTAGCACAGGCTCAGCAGGAGAACATCAGACACCGGCCCAGGACGAACGTCAGACGATGGCGGGGTCATCACGGGTTGATGAAGTCCAGGGTCATCTGGCACGGGCATACTAGGACGGCCTCTCTCTCAGGCCTCAGGCGTAGCACAGGCTCAGCAGGAGAACATCAAACACCGACCCAGGACAGACGTCATCACAGGGTAGACCAAGGAGGAACCGGCAGGACAGGCAGGTTGTCACGGCAAGTGACCAAGGCAGTCTCTGGGACAGGCAGGTTGTCACGGCTAGTGACCAGGGCAGTCTCTGGGACAGGCAGGTTGTCACGGCTAGTGACCAGGGCAGGCAGGTTGTCACGGCAAGTGACCAGGCAGTCTCTGGGACAGGCAGGTTGTCACGGCTAGTGACCAGGGCAGGCAGGTTGTCACGGCAAGTGACCAGGCAGTCTCTGGGACAGGCAGGTTGTCACGGCTAGTGACCAGGGCAGGCAGGTTGTCACGGCAAGTGACCAGGGCAGTCTCTGGGACAGGCAGGTTGTCACGGCAAGTGACCAGGCAGTCTCTGGGACAGGCAGGTTGTCACGGCTAGTGACCAGGCAGTCTCTAGACAGGCAGGTATATACGACCTGATATGGTGGAGCCTCCAGGTAGGCTGCAGTCGGATGGCAGATGATCGCTCCAGGTGAGCAGGCAAGAGCCGGGGATCTCTGCAGATGATGTCCGAACTTCCGGATGGAGCTGCAGTCGGATGGCAGATGATCGCTCCCAGGTGAGCAGGCAAGAGCCGGGGATCTCTGCAGATGATGTCCGAACTTCCGGATGGAGCTGCAGTCGGATGGCAGACAGGCAAGCCGACAGGTAACAGGCAGGAAACTGGAATCAGGAGCTGATGGCTGAAACAGAGTTAGACTGCACAGGAACAACAGGGACACGGATTGGATCTCAGGGAGTCAGGAACACGGACAGGAACATGGATTGGATCTCAGGGAGTCAGGAACACGGATTGGGTCTCAGGGAGTCAGGAACACGGACTGGAACACAGGTCTCGGACTCCGGACATCTGGCAATGATCGGCAGGATCCGGACATCAGGCAGGCAGGATAGGATCCGGACATCTGGAAGTGGTCGTCGGACATCGGACATCAGGCCATGGTCATCAGGCATAGGATCCGGACATCTGGCAGCGACCTGAAAAGGAACCCCAGCGGTCTGGTGCAAGCCCCGCCAGGCTCAACGGGAGCTGGCCGGGGATTGCACAGAGGCTGAGCACAGAGTAACAGAAACTCAGCACACACCGGACTCCTCCTTCCAAGATGAACTCAGGTTATATAGCAAGGATTCACAGTCACTGGCACAGGGTTCTGGACACAGCAGGATTTCAGGAACATAACACAGAGGACACAGTTCAGACAGTCAGGTGCAGGATGCGATCCAAGATCAGGGGTTCAGGTAATTAGACACAGCAGGAACAGGCCTGGATATACAGCCTCCAGGAACGGCGATCTGGGTAATCAGCCCCCAGCATAGGCGGAAAACACAAGACACAATTCAGACATTCAGGTACAGGATGAGATCCAAGATCAGGGGTTCAGGTAATTAGACACAGCAGGAACAGGCCTGGATATACAGCCTCCAGGAACGGCGATCTGGGTAATCAGCCCCAGCATAGGCGGAAACACAAGACACAGTTCAGACATTCAGGTATAGGATGCGATCCAGGATCAGGGGTTCAGGTAATTAGACACAGCAGGAACAGGCCTGGATATACAGCCTCCAGGAACGGCGATCTGGGTAATCAGCCCCCAGCATAGGCGGAAACACAAGACACAGTTCAGACATTCAGGTATAGGATGCGATCCAGGATCAGGGGTTCAGGTAATTAGACACAGCAGGAACAGGCCTGGATATACAGCCTCCAGGAACGGCGATCTGGGTAATCAGCCCCCAGCATAGGCGGAAACACAAGACACAGTTCAGACATTCAGGTACAGGATGAGATCCAAGATCAGGGGTTCAGGTAATTAGACACAGCAGGAACAGGCCTGGATATACAGCCTCCAGGAACGGCGATCTGGGTAATCAGCCCCCAGCATAGGCGGAAACACAAGACATAATTCAGACATTCAGGTACCGGGTTTGATCCAGGATCAGGGAACAAGACACAACAGGAACAGGGAATCAGCTCTCCAGAGCTGATCAAATTCAGAGCAGGAGCTGAACACACAACCACATACGGCTAGGTTCAGGGATTCAGTGTGGATTTGTGTAGCCCTGGTACACAATACCAGGAGGATGAGTGGAGAGGTAACAGTTAAGGTCTCTTCATGACATCATGTACACTTCTGACACACCCAGCAGGGGTGTGGAAGGGAGTGATTTAGTCAGTCAGTGTCCGGACTTCAGAGTGAGAAGTCAGTTTCCTGTCCTTGGACAGAGTAGACGTGTCCAGTTTAAGTCTATCATCAGTTCAGAAAGTGGAGTCTGGTGTAGGTGTCTGTATACACCTTAGTCTAGTCAGAGCTGTGCCCCACTGGAAGAAAGACTGAACTATCTATTAAGAGACAAGCAAGGCGAAGGGCAAAGTGGAAGGAAGGTAATTGGAAAAGTGCTTTTGACTTGGAAAAGTCCTGCACGTTGCAACCGGTTACTGGGGACCGAAGGATCACTATTGTACAGCATAGTGAAGAGAAAACCAGGAATCTACCGGACCCTAGGTCGCGGCAGACAAGCCCCTTTATAGTCAGAACGTAGCTGGAGTCAGGGGGTGTGAAGACTTTGAGTTGTGCACGACAAGAAAAGGATTCAGCTCCCTCGCAGGAAGGCTTCTAACACAAATTTGACTGGGCAGAACAGCTAAAGACTAGCTGGAATCATAGAGAGGACTACGCTTCAGGCTGGTCGTACTCAGCTTCATTGGAAAGTAAAGGAGGCCCCTAACTTGCTTAGCTGTTGCCTCAAAGCTCATCCTCCATCAACCCCATCAGCCTCCCTGGGACCTGCCTTATCATCCTGCAAGTAAAGGTATGGAAAGACGTTGACTGTGTGGAGACTGAGTTATTATTGCATGCCTGCACAATCCTCACCTAACTACCGACCTGAGGGAAGAGTCCCACCTGTAGGGGACCCGACATCTAGCTGCATCACCATCCCCTCAGAGATCTACAGCAGCGCTGGTACAAATTACCAGTATACTACAGGTGGCGTCACGAACTGTATATAAACCTATCCCCTGTAAATATTCCCCCAACAAACGCCAGACCGCCAGGGCCACAGACCGAGCCACAGCTACCTGTGACAAACCCATAGACTTCCATGGGCTCGGCTCTGAGTACCCCATTGCCCTGGTAACCCACAATTGTGGTGGCGGGTCGACACAAATACTTGGCGTCACGAACAGGATACGAAACTTGCAGCATTGCGAGCCCTGTGTGCCTGTGGAGTGTTTTTGTGAAAAAGGATCGTTTGCACTTTTGGCGCCAAAATCGCCATTTTTGTCGCCATATTCGCGCCCTCAGGCGCTGGAGAAGAAGGTGGGCGTACCTGAAAGAGCGCGCAAAGTCTTGGACACGCCCCCGGCTCTGACTCATCGGCAGGTCCTGCAACAGGAAGTGAACGCTCTGACATCAGAGCGCCTGCGACGAAGGTCCTGTTCCCACTGCTGTGCCTGTGAAGTAGCAGCGTCTGAAACCGGTAGGCTCCGTTTAACCAAGGGGGCGCTAAGATGTCACAACAACCGGCTGACAGTGCGGCCCCGGCCGGAGGCCCCAATCCCGCACCGCTTGGTATTGTAGCGCCGGATGGGGGCGCAGGCCCTGCACCCAGTCCGGTAGTCCCGATCATGCCACTAACGCTCCCATATATGCCTGGGGCGAAATGGCTTCCCCAATACAGCGGTGGGCCAGGCACATTAGCAGGCTTCAAGCGGAAGTTATGCAGCATCCTAGAAATGTACTCCATGCCTGAGAGACAAAAAGCTGCTGTGCTAATAGGGCAGCTAACTGGCGCTGCTGGAGGGAAGTGGAGACTTGGGATACCGTTGATCAGGAGTCGGTGCCTGCGATCTTCCTGAAGCTTCATGCCATATTTGAAGACCGCACAGAAACGGATCTCCGGATGGCCTTCTATCACTGTTCACAACAGCCAGGTGACAGCATCCGGGACTATGCTTGCCGACTACAGGGAGCCCTGAGAGCCCTCAAGCAAATTAACAATTTAAATGCTATCGACGAGAATAGAATGCTGAAAGAACAATTTATACAGGGATTGAGATCCCCAGAGGAACGCAGAACTGTAAATTGGTGGTCCTTAGATCATCCGGATGCTACCTTTGATGCCCTAAAGGACATGGCAATAAAAGGGCTGCGGCCCCTGGGCAAACCTGAGGTGGCCACCCAACATCATCAGGGTGAAGTCACTCTGGAACCGGCAGTAACCCCCTGTTCCCCGCTAGTGGCTGAAGCCAAAGCGCAGGTGACACCTCCTAGTGAATTGGACTGTCTGCGCTCAGAGGTGCGCCAGCTGACTAAAAATCTGGCCGCTGTGATGAGTGCCCTACAGCTGCGGAAAGAAGAGGAAGGGAAGATCTTGCTAGCTGACTGCCCAGAGGACGTTCCGTGGATGCACCGGAGGAGAAAGAAGACGTCGCCCCCCCGGAGGAGGACAACGCCACCCCCAGGAGCAACCTCTGATCAACACCCTTCTCGTCGAGAGATCATCTGTTATCGCTGCAACCGGAAAGGTCATCTGTCTACACAGTGTCCTTTAAACGGGCAGAAAACCTGGGTCCAAGGGCCAACACCCAGGAGAATACCCGTCAGGCCCCCTAGACTGGAACCGCAGGTATGTGGGCGGGCGACCCTACCTGTCTATTATTCTAGATGGTATTGCTGTTCCAGCATTGTTAGACACTGGGTCCCAGGTGACCCTCATACCTGATGCTCTATATACCAAGTACTGGTCAATGGACAGTCTTAAACCTCCGAGCCTTGACTTTACTGTGTATGCTTCGAATGGTCTTCCTGTAGAAGTACTCGGAACAAAATGTGTAGATGTAAAGGTGGGCAGAGAGGAGTTGAAAGACCAAGGGCTTCTGGTAGTAAAGACTGTAAATGAGGAGAACGGTTTAAATATCATTTTGGGTACTAACATTATCGGTAATTGTTTGGGAGAAGTTGTGTTCTTGCTCCAACAGCTCGCTGAGATTGCCCGACCAAGGCAGAGAGGAGTAATCCAAAGAGAGATCCGGGCCCTGGTGTGTCAGCAGCAAGCGAAGCTTACCGACGGCGAAATTGGTAATGTACGGGTCACTGACTCAGATCCTATTGTGATACCCCCAATGAGTGAAATGATCATTTGGTGCAGGGCGGCCATAGGTCTGAGGGGACAGAATTACCAAGCTGTAGTAGAACCCCACCATTCAGAACATAGACCTACACTTATGACTGCTAGGGGAGTAGTAGAAGTGGTGAATGGAAGAGTACCGGTACGGCTTCTCAATTGGGGAGATGATGAGGTAAATTTACCCCGTTATGCAACCATTGCTAAACTTCATGCTGTTGATAATAATTCTATTCTCCCGGCTGAGTCCTTAGACTCCTGTCAAATAGAGGAGGACAATGACCCAGCAACCCAGGTGGCGGAATGGTGTCAGCAACTCCATGTTGGGACGGACACCACTCCCGCTCACCAGAAGCAAGGGGTATTACGGGTGGTGCAAGAGTACGCCCAAGTGTTTAGCAAAAATCCACTTGATTTTGGGACAATTAAGGGAGTACAACATCATATCCCTACAGGCAGTCATCCTCCCATCAAAGAGCGGTATAGGCCCATACCTCCAGCTCATTATCAGAAGGCTAAAGAAATGTTGAATGATATGAAGAAAGCTGGGGTGATAAGGGATAGTTGTAGTCCCTGGGCAGCCCCTCTAGTTCTGGTTAAAAAGAAAGATGGTAGTATGAGAATGTGTGTGGATTACAGGCAGGTGAACCGCATAACACACAAGGATGCATACCCGCTACCACGCATAGAGGAATCATTAGCTGCTCTGAAAACGGCTAACTACTTTTCTACCCTTGATCTGACTAGTGGTTACTGGCAAGTGGCTGTGGCTGAGGAGGATCGTGAGAAAACGGCTTTCACCACCCCAATGGGGCTCTGTGAGTTCGACAGAATGCCGTTTGGGCTCAGTAGTGCCCCAGGAACATTTCAGAGAGTGATGGAAAACTGTCTGGGACATCTCAATTTTGAAACCGTGCTGCTATACCTAGACGACGTTATCGTGTATTCCAAGACATATGAGGACCATCTGAAGCACCTGGCAGAAGTGTTTGAGTCCCTGTCCAGGTACGGGATGAAGTTGAAACCCTCAAAATGCCATCTACTCAAGCAGAAGGTACAATACTTGGGGCACATCGTCAGTTCGGAAGGAGTAGCGCCGGACCCAGAGAAAGTCACTGCCATCCAGAAGTGGCCGGAGCCGAAGAACCTTAAGGAAGTGCGACAGTTCCTGGGACTAACGGGTTACTACAGGAGATTCGTGAAAGATTACACGAAGAAGGCAGCTCCTTTACAGGACCTCCTGGTAGGACAATCTTTAAAGAGCAGAAACCCTCCTTTCAATTGGGGTAAGGAACAGGCTGAAGCATTTCAAAAGATGAAAGAGATCCTGACAGGTGATGAGATTTTAACCTATCCTGATTACAGCCAACCGTTCCTGTTGTACACCGACGCCAGTAATGAAGGGTTGGGAGCCGTTCTCAGTCAGAAGCAGAATGGCCAAGAAAAAGTCATCGCTTATGCTAGCAGAAAACTCAGGCCAACGGAGAGGAATCCGGAAAATTATAGCAGCTTCAAGCTAGAGTTTCTGGCGCTGGTCTGGGCCATTACTGAAAGATTTAAGCACTATCTGGCCTCCAATAAGTTCACGGCGTACACAGACAACAACCCGTTAACGCACCTGGAAACCGCCAAGCTGGGTGCCATGGAGCAGCGATGGATGGCTCGGTTGTCCAATTACCAGTTTACTATCAAGTACCGGGCAGGTCGAAAGAATGCTAATGCTGATGCGTTGTCCCGAATGCCGCATGACTCTGATACGGAAGAAGAATCGGACGACCTGGAAGAAATTGAGCTACCCGCGTTCCATCGAAATGGGGTAGTCCATGAGCATCGAGTTCACAGAAAGCAGTATGGTGCAACATTAAATCCTTTACCCCATCACAGCTGGAAAGAGACTCAGGACAGTGATCCAGTGGTCAGCCGCATCAAGGAGTTGTTAAGTCAGGAAGGTTCCTCCTTGGAAAAGGATGCACCTATGTCAGCCAAGCTCCTGTGGAACGAGAAAAGCAGGTTGTTCCTATACCGTGAGAAGTTGTGCAGGAGATACGTCAACCCCAGAACCCATGAAATGGTCTGGCAAATAGTGGTCCCCAAGGCAGACGTCCCAATGGTGTTGGAAGCGTACCACGATCAAGCAGGACACTTTGGCTGGAGGAAGCTGGAGACCCTGTTGAGATGCCGGTTCTACTGGGTAGGGATGCGCAGCTCCATCGAGAGGTGGTGTCGGAACTGTGGACCCTGTGGTCTCAGAAGAAAGGACTACGGTAGTCAAAAGGCACCCCTGCAACCTATCCGGACGACTCGTCCCCTGGAGATTGTGGCCCTGGACCATGTCAAATTGTCGCCAAGTAGATCTGGATACTCATACGCCTTGACCATGGTGGACCATTACTCCCGATTTCTGGTAGTTGTTCCAGTGAAAGACCAGACCGCAGTGACGGCCGCGAAGACCTTTCAAGCAAGCTTTTGTAGACCGCATGGGTATCCGGAGCAAGTCTTAACCGATCAGGGACCTGCTTTTGAAGCCGATTTATTCAAGGAATTCTGTCATATGTACGGGTGCAAGAAAATAAGAACAACACCATATCACCCTCAAACCAACGGTCTTTGTGAAAAGATGAACCATATTGTCCTTGACTTGTTGAGATCCATACCGTTGGAAGACAGGAATCGATGGCCGGATTTACTACCTGATTTGGTTGATTTGTACAACCATATACCTGTAAGCTCAACTAACTGCACTCCAGCCTATCTTATGAGAGCAAGGCCCGGAAAACTACCAATGGATCTAGAACTTGGAGTGGTAGAACCGGAGGCAGACGACGCTGTTGAGAACTGGGACGTCAATCGGCAAGAGCAATACAGAAGAGTACAAATCTGTGTAGAGGAAAGTCTTAATAAGGCACGGGAGAAACAGGAAGATGTTTACAACCGAAATGCTCCTGCCAAGCCTCTGATGCCTGGAGAGGTAGTATTAAAAAGAAAAAGAAAGATGCACAAACTGGATAATCAGTGGGAGCAAGAACCCTACGTCATACAAGATTCTAAATACGACAACAGAAAAGTTTGTGTCGTCAGTAAAGACGGAGGAAGAACAACGACCACTGTGTCCAGAGATCATTTGAAGTTGTGTCCAGAATACTTAAAGAGTTGTGAAAAGAACCCTGTCTTCAATCAAAGAGAAAGAAAGGAAGAGGTCATACACACCGATCTGGGAGATTTTCCTGCGGATTGGCCCCGACTGGGAGATGCTGTGATAATTCCAGTGTTGCAGTTTTATCAGCCACAAGAGGAAGTTCTACCTCCAGTTGTGCCTGTGGTGCCAGTTGAGCCCGCTCAGGAGTTACCCATCCAGCAACACCTCAACCTGTGGAACCTCAAGATGGATCATCTGAAGCAGCGCCCCATACTATGGGATCTCCTGGTGAAGCTGACTCACACCGCCCAGCCATCAGTACGCTTGCCAGATCCATAGAAAGGTTAAGGCAGTTCTATAGTTTGCCGTTACGCAGTGCAGACAGATCGCAACTTGTTATACCTGAAACTACACCACGTAGATCAGAAAGAATCACAAAAGGGAAATTACCCATTAGATATCAGCAGTGATTATAACGAATTTGTGTGAACATTGTAAAAGTCTATATATATAAATGTGTTTTTTCTCTATTATGTCTTCGTTTAACAATGGACTCAGAGGCTGAGGACTGAGCCAGCCCAAAAACTGTATCCTGTACATAGTTGCACTAAAGTGCCTTCTTAATGGTTTCACATGAAACCTTGACTCACCTCTGAACCAAAAACCCGTGTGGTGTGGCACTGAGTGAGGTCTGCATTTGGATGTCCTGCAGCCCACCCAGGACCCACGTTGAAGGTTTGGTGCGGGTCCTTCACAAGTATCTTGTATATATATTTATTAAATGCTATTTGATACTTTTGTATTTCTATATGTAGAATGTTATTGTTCGTAACGTTCAAGGTGTTCTCACCTCCCGGATGGGAAGATGTTATTGTTTAATGTTTATTGTATGAACAAAAATGTCTCTTTATATTTTACAGCCCGGGAGTGCTGTCGTTTACCATGGGGGAATGTGTAGCCCTGGTACACAATACCAGGAGGATGAGTGGAGAGGTAACAGTTAAGGTTTCTTCATGACATCGTGTACACTTCTGACACACCCAGCAGGGGTGTGGAAGGGAGTGATTTAGTCAGTCAGTGTCCGGACTTCAGAGTGAGAAGTCAGTTTCCTGTCCTTGGACAGAGTAGACGTGTCCAGTTTAAGTCTATCATCAGTTCAGAAAGTGGAGTCTGGTGTAGGTGTCTGTATACACCTTAGTCTAGTCAGAGCTGTGCCCCACTGGAAGAAAGACTGAACTATCTATTAAGAGACAAGCAAGGCGAAGGGCAAAGTGGAAGGAAGGTAATTGGAAAAGTGCTTTTGACTTGGAAAAGTCCTGCACGTTGCAACCGGTTACTGGGGACCGAAGGATCACTATTGTACAGCATAGTGAAGAGAAAACCAGGAATCTACCGGACCCTAGGTCGCGGCAGACAAGCCCCTTTATAGTCAGAACGTAGCTGGAGTCAGGGGGTGTGAAGACTTTGAGTTGTGCACGACAAGAAAAGGATTCAGCTCCCTCGCAGGAAGGCTTCTAACACAAATTTGACTGGGCAGAACAGCTAAAGACTAGCTGGAATCATAGAGAGGACTACGCTTCAGGCTGGTCGTACTCAGCTTCATTGGAAAGTAAAGGAGGCCCCTAACTTGCTTAGCTGTTGCCTCAAAGCTCATCCTCCATCAACCCCATCAGCCTCCCTGGGACCTGCCTTATCATCCTGCAAGTAAAGGTATGGAAAGACGTTGACTGTGTGAGACTGAGTTATTATTGCATGCCTGCACAATCCTCACCTAACTACCGACCTGAGGGAAGAGTCCCACCTGTAGGGGACCCGACATCTAGCTGCATCACCATCCCCTCAGAGATCTACAGCAGCGCTGGTACAAATTACCAGTATACTACAGGTGGCGTCACGAACTGTATATAAACCTATCCCCTGTAAATATTCCCCCAACAAACGCCAGACCGCCAGGGCCACAGACCGAGCCACAGCTACCTGTGACAAACCCCATAGACTTCCATGGGCTCGGCTCTGAGTACCCCATTGCCCTGGTAACCCACAATTGTGGTGGCGGGTCGACACAGATTCAATGTGAAGCTCTGGCAACGCCCACTAGGGCTGGGGAACTTTATATATGAGCTGCTTCACAGCGATAGGCTGGAGCAGTAATTCTAGTAAACACCCAATCCACATAAAAGCAGGACAGGTGTGGGCCGCGCCCCCTATGCAGAGCCAGACAGCACAACACAGAGGGAACCCAACAATGGCTGCTGCCAACCACGCAGTAAGTCATGCACCACTGCAGAGGACTTCGCAAGCTACGGATGGCTTTCACAGCAAGTCAGGAACCGCACATGCGGGCGGTCATGCAAAGCAGCGGAGCCACTCACGCAAGTACAGGTACGCAGCAGAGCCGGGAACTGAGCAGCATCCATAGGTAACAGACAACAGTATCCCAGCTGGTTAGGGGGAAAGGAGCAAAAGGGTTAATGCAAAAAAAACATGCAAAGTAACGCTGGAAAACAAAGTACAGACAATACCAGCGTTACAGGCTGCAGTTGGAAGCATTTGTCTTGTTACTGTTCCTTTAAGACTGAAGGCAGAATCCACCCAGGAGGAGTCTGGTACCACCCATGGTCAGGCGCTGCATCTATACGCCGTGCTATCTATGTAGCTCTGCATGTCCGGAGGTCTCTGCTCCTCCACAGCCGTTAGCCGCTTCCTGAGACGTGACCACATTGTATGTAAGAGACACCAGAAGAATTTCCCTGCAGCACAGAACTGGGGTCTTCCAATATTAACAAACTTCGTAGAGTTAAGAATTAGGGTAGCGTTCCTAACATTAACAGTTGTCAGTTGCCCAAAGGATCAATGATAACCTGTGGATCGGTGGGAATCTGACCACTGGAGCCCACTTGGATCCCGAGACTGAGGTTCTGAAAAGTCCCATAGTAATGGGGCAGTGGCCGCGCTTGCACACCATCAGGGGTATCAATATGGAGGAAGCTGGGGCTGCAGTTGCACTCAGGATCTGGACTGTATCAATATGGAGGAAGCTGGGGCTGCAGTTGCACTCAGGATCTGGACTATAAAGTGGACCCAAATGGCCTCTGTCAGAAGAAAAAGAATTTACGATTAAAGATCTATAATAGTTGTGGGCCCTGTTGGAGATTTTGCACGGGGGCCCATGAGTTACAAGTTACGCACCAGTGTTCCTGTAGAGGCTTCTGCGACACCAGCACATGGTGACTGTATGTGGCTGCAGATTTGTGAATACTCACCATGCACGCAGTCAGGATTCTCTGGTGCCAGGAGCTCCTGGGCTCGTGACTGCAAGTTTGCAATTTGGATACATACGGTCACCTGCAGACTAGACGTTCCACAGCCTGGCTCACGTCTAGTCAGGATGTGGCAGGAAGTATGAAACTCACATGACCGCCTGCTCCAGTGCCACCACTGGAGAATCCTGACAGTGTGCTGCAATAAGTGACTGCAGACTTGAGACCCTAAGGCTGGACAACCCCTTTAAAGCTGGCCATGCACATTAGATAGCGGTCAGCCAAATATTAATTTCTCTCCCAACTCCCCCAATAACATGAGCCTTCGGCATGGCCTTCATGAGTATGTAATGGGAAGAACAAAAGGATCGGCCAATGGATCTACAACTGCTGAGCCTTCTCTCCCTGACATCCTCTGTCTGGGAAGAGATGGAGGACCCGTAAATCACATCAGATGATCGTCCAACCAGCAGAAATCTGTGGGTTCGGACCACTTTCATCTCATGTGTATAAGGGACTCTAGTCCAGTAATATCAGATCGTGCATCGGGGGGTCCGGAGGTCCTAAATAGAGGGGTCACACTCCGGGCACAGCACCGTACTTTCCACAATGGCCGTGTGTGGTATTGCAGCTCGTTACATCTCAGTCCCAGTTCCAAAACCCGAGCGTATCCATTACAATGTGGATGTGGCCTCTTAAGAGGGTGCTAAGAACCAGGCTCCCACAAATCTGATATTGGTGGCACTAAGTATAGATAGAAGCTCTGATATAGAGACGGAGAGAAAATCTTAATACCGTAAAAAAAAAAAAAGTGAAAACGTGATCGAGCTCTGAGATAAACTCGCAAGTCTCAAGATAATATTGAGGCTAAAATCCAAAAATAACTAGGAAAAAAGGTTTTGTGTAACAACCAATATTACTCCCATATTGCTCCCAATGGGCTGCACCGGACCCCAGGTGGCAAATCTGTACAATTAATGGAATGACGTCCACCCAAAGGACACCACCTTGTGAGTCAAATAATCTTTCCTTAAGAGAAAGGGAAAAAAGTTGACCTAGACCAATGGGTAATGGCCCACAGCAAAAATGCATCTGTAGTAGTGTCATATCGTGTGACCGCATTGTCCCTTGGCTTTCTGGAGACTTTACTTCAAACCCAACGGTGGTCTACTGCCATGTTCCTCATTGCCTCACCTTACACGGTGGGATTGGAGGGGTACCAGCGACCACCATCATCTCCCGCAAAAGGGTATGGACTAGAAATGCTGGGGTATCAATATGGGCTACCAAGTTTAAAGGACGACTTTGACGATCGCCACAAAAGGGTGGAGAACCTACGGTGGTCACCTAAGGAGTGTCGTAGATTTATTGCCAGCTATTTATGGGATTAGTCTTCTCTGATCACTATGAAGCCCTACGACCTGTGCATTGGAAGTGCCAGACTGAGCTTGGGCCATAGAGGATCAGTTGTAAAACAATTAATTGGATCACAAAAGGAGATTGAAACAAAAAAATAACAAAAGTGATCAAAAAAACAGAAAAAAAAATCACAGAAACCCTAATGATGTGATGAAACTACACATGGCTAGAAGGTCATACCTAGGTGCCAAGGGGGTTGCAGACGGGCTCTGGTGTTTGAGGAGGTCCAAAGACCTATTTGTACCATAATAAGACTCCGGGAGCACATATGGTACATGGTTTTTGGGGGGTCCTTGTACACAGTTTGTATTGAAGCCAATGAGATTGATGGAAAAAATGATCAAAATGTTACTACTGTGCAAATTGTGCACGGCCAGGCTGTAATGTATAGTGCTTTCGAATACTGAGAAACCATATTTTGGACGTACTTTTTTGGTGTCTGGGTAGAAATAAAGATAGAAATTAAAAAAAAATGTACGGTAACTATAAAGGTTGACATCATCTCTTGGTCCTCAACATCAGAACAAGTAATGGTCCTCACTTCCGTGTGTGGAGCTTAGCGATAAATGCCCTAAATATCAAGTTTATTACATCTACTGATATAAAATGTAGCAATCGGCCTCGTCACACAGGAATAATGCCCGGTAGAAAGTCTCGAGGCGGTCACTACAGACGGGAAGATGTTGAGTGATGACATTTAGGATCAATATGATTGTATCTCCTAAAGTCAAAATGTTATTTCTTCAGAATGAAACAAAACTTTTCCACAAGGTGGAAATACGAGTTGTAATAAATGAAATTCTTCATGTGATTATTGGAGAAGAGAACATTTCCTTCTGGTAAACCTGTGATATGAACAGTAAATTGCTCATCAAAATACCAAGTCAAAAATATGGTAGGATAAAGAGTTACCTGGAACTAGAGGGTGACCAAAGGACAATTGGGGTAAGACTCTGAGATAAAGGAGGAGTGTGGAGAAAACTGGTAGACGGTAGAGAAATGGGGTAAGGAGAACCAGGGAAACGATAATGGGATAAAGAAGAAGATAATGGAAGGTGATAAGTAAAATCAAATGGGCAATGAGGAGAAGGATGCCACATGGCAAGGAAGCAGATGGAAGTCACAGTGGGTAGAATGAATAGATGGTAGAAGATGGTGGGCCACAGAGGCACATGGTAGAAGATGGTGGGGCAGAGAGACAGATGGTTGGAGATGGTGGATCAAAGAGATGGGAGTTAGGAGATGGTGGGCCAGGAAGGCAGATGTTAGAAGATGAGCCAAAAAGGCAGAATGTGGGCAAAGGAGGAAGAAGGTAGGAGATGGTGGGCCAGAGAGGCAGATGGTGGGTCAAAGAGATAGGTGTTAGGAGATGGTGGGCCAGAGAGGGAGGTGGTTGGAGATGGTGGGTCAAAGAGATAGGTGTTAGGAGATGGTGGACCAGGGAGCCAGATGGTAGAAGATGGTGGGCATAAAGGCTGATGATTAGAGATGGTGGGCCCAAAAAGGCAGAAGGTGGGCCAAAGAGGCAGACAGTTGGAGATGGTGGGCCAGAGAGGCAGATGGTAGAAAATGGTGGGCCAGAGAGGCAGATGGTAGAAGATGGTGGGCAAGGAAGGTAGATTATAGGAGATGATTGGCCAGGGAGGCAGATGGTAGGAGATGGTGGGCCAGAGAGGCAGATGGAAGAAGATGGTGGGTCAGAGAGGCAGATTATAGGAGATGTCAGCTTGTAGGAGATAGTGGATCAGGGGGCAGATGGTAGAAGATGATGGGCTAGAGAGGCAGATGGTAGAAGATGGTGGGTCAGATAGGCAGATGGTAGAAGACTGTGAACCAGAGAGGCAAATGGTGGAAGATGATGGGCTAGGGAGGCAGATGGTAGGAGATGGTGGGCCAGAGAGGCAGACTGTTGAAGATGATGGGTTAGAGAGGCAGATGGTAGAAGACGGTGGGCCATAGAGGCAGATTGTAAAAGATGGTGGGCCATAGAGGCAGATGTTAGTAGATGGTGGGCCAGAGAGGCAGATGGTAAAAGATGGTGGGCCAGAGAGGCAGATGGTAGGAGATGGTTTTCTAGAGAGGCAGTTTGTAGGAAATGATGGGCCAGGGAGGCAGATGGTAGAAGATGGTGGGCCAGAGTGGCGGATTGTAGGAGATGATGGGCCATGGAGGCAGATAATAGAAGATGGTGGGCCAGAGAGGTAGGTGTTTGGAGATGGTGGGCCAGAGAGACAGATGGTAGGAGATGGTGGGCCAGAGAGGCAGATGTTAAAATATGGTGAGTCAGAGAGGCAGCTAGTGGAAGACGGTGGGCCAGAGTGGTAGATTGTTGGAGATGGTGGGCTAGGGAGGCAGATGGTAGAAGTTGGTGGGCCAGAGAGGAAGATTGTAGGAGATGGTGGGCCAGAGAGGCAGACGTTAGGAGATGGTGCGATGTCAAAGTAATTTGAAAAAGTCAGTGAAGCAAAAAGAGTTTTGAGGAGAGGGTAAGCTAAGGAGGCACTTAGGGCAAGTTGCTGGACTAAAATGTTAATCTGATGAGAACAATAAATGCTGAAAATGCTTTTCTGACTGCTGTTGCCTCCCACATGGCCTACATTTACTGTCAGTAGGTTATAAAAAAATGGGAGAAGGTTGATGCAGAGGAAGTGAGTAACACATGACAGCAAGATCACAGTACACAGGATTCTATTGTAGTTTGTAGCCATGGTGATAGATCGCTATGCATAGGAGCTGTGTACTTCAACGGATAGTTTGATCAGCTTCTGGACTCAACGGCCTCTTTACCTGCCCTCGATGCCATCCTACCAGGCAGCCCCCGCGCTCACCATCGCCCGCTGCTGATTAATGCACTTTTGTAGTGCTGTTAGAAAATTGGGGTACAGCCTTAAATCCCCATCCTAGGGCTGAGCAGGAATATCTCTCCAGCTAGAAGTGCTAGTAAAAAGTTCAGACTTTTGCTTGTGCTTGGTGTTTGCCTGCACAGCGCCGGCCTTTCTTGGGCAGACCTTTCTTACACACAGGACGGAGACTTGTGGACATTGCGTGTGATCGTCGATGTTCTTTTTGTCTGTTGAGTCACATGTGGCAAAGCCTCCCCGAATCTGTGATCTGTATCAGTGATTGTGACACGTGCGATTGTGATGGCGGATAGCGTCATCTTTCCAGGGTAGGCGCCTTCTCTATACGTCCCCAACAAAACAGCAAAAAAAATACATCTTTCAATTAGATCTGATGTCATTAAACACACTAAATAAAGGATTTTGAGGCACAGGTTTTGGGCTGAAAACCATTTTAAGGGTCACCCACCATACTCTGGGCTCAACGTTTGGGAGAACCTGCTGATGGCGCTGTGATAAATACTTGATGTAATGTGGCCACCCGTCCATATACTGAGACGCTTGTGTCCACGTCCTTTGCGCCCCACATTTCCCATGTGTTCATATGCGGTGGAATGTGATGCCTCAGCTGCCCGCTGGATGGCACGGAGGCGCTGGCACCATTGTCTTCTCCTTCAATAGAAGCAGATGAGGCCGGATCCCATACAGACGCAATGTTATTTTACCCATGTAGACTACAAAGCTTGTAACATCCATGTTATTCCTGCCCCCGGTCACTGGTCAGTTTTCGTCACCCGATAAAGGGACGCTGGTGTGTTTCTGACTTAGAACCAAAGTTACCAAAAAGAATCCGAAGCGTTTAAAAAAAAGTGAAAAAAATAAAACTTATGATGACATCATAACTTCAGGTATAAAAAATCCAAGTGATGACAATAGTATATAACACATAGTAAACTAACAAAACATTTTCCCTGTAATCTCTATTAAAAAATGGACACTGATATGGACAATTCTCAAAGCCGGGAAATGTAGGGTTAAAGTGAATTTCAACTTTTTTAAAAAAAAAAAATTGATTCTGTGCAAATTTCCAAAAAGTCAAAGTTTTTTGTTACCGATCTCCAAATCCCCTGCATGGACCTAGAGTTAAATGATAAAGTTCTGTCTGCATGAAGCCACCACTAGGGGGAGCTCAGCAGCTTACTGAAGACAGGGTCATGATACAATTCACAGCATCACTAGTATTCAGCAAGCATCCAATCATATGTCTGCACAGAGAACGACAACAGAAACCGCCATCTGTACTGACCGCTAAACACTACTCGTCAGAACCACAACTAATATAATATGATCAACCCCATTAAATGCAGACTACAATCTGTATTATATTTACTTCTTCCTATATGGAGGATCTGCCAACAGCATCACTGATAAGAAGTCAGGATCTAGTAGATCTGAAGATTGACTCCGCTTCTCTCCTCTTTCTTCTCAGCCCAGAGGCAAATTCCAGAGAGTGGAGACACCAGTTCTGTCCTGTTGTTCCCCGCCCGTCCGGGTGTGCTGACACCGTATAAACCTCACCAGCGCAGCCGTGGCCCCGGAGGATATAGGTGTGTTCTGCTCGGCTCTCGCCGCCATGTAACGGACCCTGGTTCATAGACTTTTCCACGTGGCTCCAAGGCACATTATTCTAAAGAGAAATAAAGAATTTGTAAAGCGAAATTTGATGTGTTGTCAAGAGCGCAGCTCGGAACGATATCAAGCGGCAGGCGGTACACTAAACGGTATTATTAAACTATGATACTACAGTGCCGGAGAAAAAGCCTAAATGGTAATTTAATAATACTCTTACTTTTATTATTATATGTACTCTTATAATCGCACCTAAAATTTACAAAATAATTCCATAACTGAATCAAATAAACTAAACTATTATAATACTACCACCTATCTACAAGAATATAACTACTATAATACTGCTCCTATGTACAGGAATATAACTGCTATAATACTGCCCCCTATGTACAAGAATATAACTACTATAATACTGCCCCCTATGTACAAGAATATAGCTACTATAATACTGCCCCTATGTACAAGAATATAACTACTATAATACTGCCCCCTATGTACAAGAATATAACTACTATAATACTGCCCCCTATGTACAAGAATATAACTACTATAATACTGCCCCTATGTACAAGAATATAACTACTATAATACTGCTCCTATGTACAAGAATATAACTACTATAATACTGCCTCTATGTACAAGAATATAACTACTATAATACTGCTCCTATGTACAAGAATATAACTACTATAATACTGCTCCTATGTACAAGAATATAACTACTATAATACTGCCCCTATGTGCAAGAATATAACTACTATAATACTGCTCCTATGTACAAGAATATAACTACTATAATACTGCCTCTATGTACAAGAATATAACTACTATAATACTGCCCCCTATGTACAAGAATATAACTACTATAATACTGCCCCTATGTACAAGAATATAACTACTATAATACTGCCCCCTATGTACAAGAATATAACTACTATAATACTGCCTCTATGTACAAGAATATAACTACTATAATACTGCTCCTATGTACAAGAATATAACTACTATAATACTGCTCCTATGTACAAGAATATAACTACTATAATACTGCCCCTATGTACAGAATATAACTACTATAATACTGCTCCTATGTACAAGAATATAACTGCTATAATACTGCTCCTATATACAAGAATATAACTACTATAATACTGCCCCCTATGTACAAGAATATAACTACTATAATACTGCCTCCTAGCTGAGAGGTTGTGTGTTTGTAGCTCTCCTGATGTCTGGAGCAAGCCCAGGGAGGGGCCACCCTGGGCGGGGAAGCTCCCCAGGCAAGGCCCAGGCTTCCCGGCCTACACTGGGACCAGCCTCCCAGGCCTCTCCTAATGGGAATGTTAATCCCAGAGCCACTGTCAGAGCAGTGAATGCAGCGAGCCAAAGCTGCAGCAGTTCTGTGAAGGAGGAAAAAGCCGTCAGTAAAGTTTTGGGAGGAAAACCTTCTCCAAGTCCAGCAAAGAAGCAAGAAGGAAAAGTGTCGGTCAGTGATGGGTTACAGCACAATGTGAAGTCAGGTAACTCCCCAGTCAGCAGCAGCTCCTGCCAGGTGCACAGGTGAGATCAGCCCCAGCTGTGCAGATCACCTCTCCTGCTCCCAGGCAGAGACGGACGTCTTTGGAAAGACAAACTATCCAGGAGAACTTACAGCAGCATGGCAGTATGGCGCGGTCAGGGCGCACACGTTCGCAGTCAGGTGGCAGCAGTAAAAGTGCTGTGGAGCCTGGAGCCATGAAACCAGCGGTGGTGAAAATTAAGGAGACGTCTGGGTTCAAGCAGCCGGGGACATCGCTGAATGCAGGATCCCAGGAGGAGACGCCACGTGCACCTGAGCTTCAGCTCGCAGAGGAGATCCCAGGACTGGTCAAGAAGTTCGGTGAGTTACAGCAGCAGAAAGACTCACTACAGATGCAGATAGACACTTGCTATAAGCTAAAGGCTATTAATCCCGGGAGTCATGATTTTTATGATGAGACTCTGAACACACTGGGTGTATTGCTGGCAAAAGTGGTGAGGGACATGGACTGCGTCCTAGAGAGGATGGGGCCCCTGGCAGAGACTTATAGGAACCAGGAACTGTTTAATTCACAGAAGCAGAACTCTGCAGGCTCCAGGTCAGACATTGTCCCAGGTGGACCCCAGAAGCAGGTGCGGCCAGTGCTGCAGCCTGCAAGTTTCTGCTTCCAAAAGGGGCAAATGCCGCACCAGCAGCAGCCTGTAGTACAGACCCCAGCAGACGTACCACGAGTCTCAGAATGCCCAGCAAAACTGCCTGCAGCAGATCCAAAGCAGAAGCATGTAGTGCAGATTCCAGCAGAGGTACAACAAGTCACAGAATGCCCAGCACAACAGCCTGCAGCAGATTCCAAGCAGCAGCATGAAGGGCACATTCCAGTAGAGGTACAACAAGTCGCAGAATGCCCAGCACAGCCGCCTGCAGCAGATTCCAAGCAGCAGCATGGACATTTTTCAGCAGAGGGACTACAAGTCTCAGAATGCCATGCACCACAGTTGGGCAGTGGACATGTGACGGTAGTTCCTGATGGTGTCCAGCAGGGCTCTGATGCTGGGGATAGCCGCGCTGTATCTGAGGGGTCGGGGGTTTGGGGGAGCACATTATCTTTGCTGGACGCTGCGCAGTCTGATAGTGACATTGATGTTGATGGTAACAATGTGCATGATGATGTCTGTGATTTCCCCCCTTTAATTCCGAGCACACAAGGTGTAGCAGCCCCCCTGCTGCTGACCTCACCCCGTCAGTCAGCCTAGTGTGACCCTGCAGGTTCCCCCCAGTAATGCCTGGAGTCGTGGTGCTCCGTCCTTCACCTCTGGTGCCAATTATACCGGCCAGGCGTTTAAACGGAGAAACGTTGTGCGTTTCCGGCACAGAGGTGCCAAGGAGGATCTGCCAGATAGAAGGTTTGTGGTCAGGGAGCTCTTGTGTCGCCAGATGGGGTTTGCGCCAGTCAGCATCTTGGCGGTGATTAATCTTCCAGACAGGCAGGGCTATGACGTCAGCTTTAAGCTCATGAGTGACCTGGACAGGTTCTGGTCTAATTTCCCCAAGTTTAGAGACACTGAGGACTGGAGTAAGTTCAGCTTTATTCCTATCTCTAAGCCAGATACCGTTACGGTAAATCTCATCTTCTGGAATGAGTCTGTTCCCCCGCAGGACATTGTGGTGTGGCTCCGGAGGCATTGTGACCTGGTCTCTGACCTCACCAAAAGCAGAGACAATGATGGTATCTGGACGGGAGGGTGGAGGGTTTTGGTAAAACTGCGCCAGTGCGATAATATCACTGCCCACTTACCCAACTCCTTCTTTATTGGGAGGGAGAGGGGTGTGTGTTTCTATCCTGGGCAGCCTCGTAAGTGCTTCAAATGTGGCAAGGCTGGTCACCTGGCGAATACGTGTACTGTGGTGAAGTGCAACCTGTGTGGGGAGGTCGGCCATGTGGCTGCAGACTGCCAGAACATCAGGTGCAACCTCTGTGGGAAGATCGGTCACCCTCACAGGGACTGTCCTGACGCCTGGCACAATATCTGTAAGGACTATCCTGATGAGGATTTGGTGGCAGGGGCAGAGATTCTAGAGGAGGCAGCTTTACTGTCAGGGGAAATACTGGCCAGACCGGAGGCCCACCAGGGGTCTACTCAGGTGACACCAGAGCAGCAGGGTTCAGAGTGTGTACAGGGAAGTATGGAGATTGTACCTCAGGGGCAGCAGTCACAGGGAAGCATTACTTCAGTACTACCATCTGTGTCTCAGACTAAAAGGAAGAAAAAGGACAAGACCTCCCGTAAACCTGAGAAGGAGTATGACACTGGCCAAGGAGCCAGGAAGAAGGTCCAGAGTTCTGCAGGTGTAATGGACTTATCTAATAGGTTTGGTGTTCTGTCTGAGTCTGACGGTGATTTTGAGGATGACCTTAGAAGAATTGACGCAGAGTTTGATAGGGACGTAGAGGACTGTCCTCCGCCCAAGCGGAAGCCATTACCTGAGGGCTCTCGGGTAGAGTCTGAAATGGAGACCGGCGGTGACCAGAATAACTCCGACTCAGATCTGTGACGCTGTCAACTAAATAATGTCCGACCCCAGATAGATAAAATCATTAGGAAATGTTAAGTTATGGAAGGATGTGTCACTGGGTTGAAATATGATGTTTTTTTTGTTTTTTTTTTTCCAACCAGGTGTATGGACTCTTTAAGATAATTTTATATGTATAATCCAGATATGTAATGAATGTATGTACAATCCAAGTGAATTTAGTTTTGTATTACTGGAGGAATGTCAGTATATTTGTATTTGTTTGGTTTTTACAATAAAAATTGCCCCTATGTACAAGAATATAACTACTATAATACTGCCCCTATGTACAAGAATAACTACTATAATACTGCTCCTATGTACAAGAATATAACTACTATAATACTGCTCCTATATACAGGAATATAACTACTATAATACTGCCCCTATGTACAGGAATATAACTACTATAATACTGCCCCTATGTACAAGAATATAACTACTATAATACTGCCCCTATGTACAAGAATATAACTACTATAATACTGCTCCTATGTACAAGAATATAACTACTATAATACTGCTCCTGTGTACAAGAATATAACTACTATAATACTGCTCCTATGTACAAGAATATAACTACTATAATACTGCTCCTATGTACAAGAATATAACTACTATAATACTGCCCCTATGTACAGGAATATAACTACTATAATACTGCCCCTATGTACAAGAATATAACTACTATAATACTGCCCCTATGTACAAGAATATAACTACTATAATACTGCTCCTATGTACAAGAATATAACTACTATAATACTGCTCCTATGTACAAGAATATAACTACTATAATACTGCCCCTATGTACAAGAATATAACTACTATAATACTGCCCCTATGTACAAGAATATAACTACTATAATACTGCCTCCTAGCTGTGAGGTTGTGTTTTGTGGATCTCCTCATGTCTGGAGCAAGCCCAGGGAGGGGCCACCCTGGGCGGGGAAGCTCCCCAGGCAAGGCCCAGGCTTCCCGGCCTACACTGGGACAAGCCTCCCAGGCCTCTCCTAATGGGAATGTTAATCCCAGAGCCACTGTCAGAGCAGTGAATGCAGCGAGCCAAAGCTGCAGCAGTTCTGTGAAGGAGGAAAAAGACGTCAGTAAAGTTTTGGGAGGAAAACCTTCTCCAAGTCCAGCAAAGAAGCAAGAAGGAAAAGTGTCGGTCAGCGATGGGTTACAGCACAATGTGAAGTCAGGTAACTCCCCAGTCAGCAAGCAGCTCCTGCCGGGTGCACAGGTGAGATCAGCCCCAGCTGTGCAGATCACCTCTCCTGCTCCCAGGCAGAGACGGACGTCTTTGGAAAGACAAACCATCCAGGAGAATTTACAGCAGCATGGCAGTATGGCGCGGTCAGGACGCACACGGTCGCAGTCAGGTGGCAGCGATAAACCTGCTGCGGAGCCTGCATCCAGCCAAGGAGCCACAAAACCATCTGTGGTGGAACCGCACAGGACGTGTTCAGAAGCCTGGACCCGTGGTGAAGACTAAAGCTGTTCAGCCGGCGCGTGCACCCGAGCTGCAGCTAGCGGATGAGATACCGGGACTGGTCAGAAAACTGGGTGAGTTACAGCAGCAGAAAAAAGCGCTGCAAATGGAAGTAGACTTTATCTATACCCTAAAGACCACTAATCCTGCCTGTAATGATGCGTATGACCTGAGACTGAACACACTGGGTGTACAGCTGGCTAGTGTTGTGCAGGACATTGAGTCTGTGATGGAGGGCATGGGGCCCCTGGCAGAGACCTACAGGAACCGGGAGCGGTTCGCCTCCTATAAGCAGGGCTGCGCTGTAGAGACCAGGACCCCTGATGTTCAGGACGGGACCCCCCAGCAGCGGACACGGCCAGTGTTACAGGCTGCCCGCTTCTGCTTCCAGGAGGAAAAACAACTGCAGCAGCAAGCAGTGAAGTGTGAACAGGAGCATACACTTCAGACTCCAGCAGAGGCATCACAGGTCCCAGAGTGCCCCACACAGGAGCAGGACAGTATATGTGAGACTGTTTGTGCTGATGAGGCTGAGGCAGCTGAGTGTGAACAAGAACATACACTTCAGACTCCAGCAGAGGCACCACAGGTCCCAGAATGCCCCACACAGGAGCAGGACAGTATATGGGGGACTGTTTGTGCTGATGAGGCTGGGGCACAGACTGTGGCTGGTGATGCTGTGCCCATGGGGTCGGGGGTTGGGGGGTTTCACATTCTGCAATTGACATGACACTGTCTGATGATAATGATGCTGCTAATGATAATGTGCATGATATGTGTGACTATCCCCCTTTACCATCTAGTCCACAAGGTGTGACAGCCCCCCCTGCTGCAGGCCCTCTCCCTGTCAGTCGGCCCAGTGTGACCCGGCAGGTGCCCCCCAGGAATGACTGGAGCCGCGGCGCCCCATCCTTCACTTCCAGCGCCAGGTATACCGGCCAGACATTCAAGCGCATTAATGTGGTGCGGTTTAAATACTTAGGTGCCAAGGAGGATCTGCCACAACGCAGGTATGTGGTGAGGGAGCTGCTGTGTGGCCAGATGGGGTTTGAGGTTAATCAGATACTGGCGATGTCTAATCTTCAGGACAGGCAGGGCTATGAGGTCAGCTTCAAGCTCTCGTCTGACCTGGACAGATTCTGGGCCAGTTACCCCAAGTTCAGGGATGCTGAGGGCTGGAATAAGTTTCTGATGGTTCCTATCTCCAGACCGGACACAGTCACAGTAAATGTCACCTTCTGGAATGAGGCCGTTCCCCCACAGGACATCGAGGTGTGGCTCCGGAGACACTGTGACCTTGTCTCTGGACTCACCAAGGTCAGAGATGAGGACGGTATCTGGACAATGGGGTAGAAAGCTGTAGTGAAACTGCAGCAGTATAATAACATCACTGCCCACTTACCCAACTCCTTCTTCATTGGGAGGGAGAAGGGAAGATGTTATTATCCCGGGCAGCCCAGAAAGTGTTTCAAATGTGGTGGGAAAGGTCATCTGGCTAATGTCTGTACTGTGGTGAAATGCAGTCTGTGTGGGGCAATCGGCCATGTCGCTGCAGACTGCCGGGACGTCAGGTGCAACCTCTGTGGTCAGATGGGCCACGCTCACAGGGACTGTCCAGACGCCTGGCACAACATCTGCAGAGTCTTCCCTGATGAGGATGTGATGGCAGGGGCAGAGGCTCAGGAGGATGAGGATGTGGTGATAGGGGCACATGGGGAGGAGGATTCAATGTCAGGAGAGATGCTGACCAGCTCAGATGCCCACCAGGAGTCCACTCATGTAACACCAGAGCAGGAGGGTGCAGAGGGGAACATGGAGGTCGTCCCTCAGGCCCAGCAGCCTCAGGTAGCCCTCCCTTCAGCATCACTGTCTGTATCTGATGACTGGAGCATTAATCATAACAAAAGAAAGAAAAAGAACACGTCCTCCCGTAAACCTGAGGCAAAATATGACACCGGTCAGAGTGCGAGTAAGAAGGCTCCAAATCCTGCAGGTGTGATGGTCGTGTCCAATAAGTATGCAATTTTATCAGAGTCCAACGATGACAATTATGAGAAAGAGTTGAGGAAAATTGATGCTGAGTGTGACAGGGACATAGAGGACGATCCCCCGCCAAAGCGGAAGCCCTTATCTGTAGACCCTCAGGTAGAGTCTGACATGGACACCAGTGGTGGACAGAACATCTCTGACTCATGATGATGGCTGCTTCTCTGCTCCTTCTATATTGTGTTGTGATGGCGGGGTTCTCATTAACACTGACCTCCAGTAATGTCAATAGTATTAAGGCGAGGAGGACGAGACAAGCAGTGTATGAACATCTCACATATCTGGACACAGATGTCATCTTCCTGCAGGAGACACGACTGACATCTCTGGGGCTTATGAGAGAGGCTGAGAGGGAATGGCGGTCCGGTCCATCTTTCTGGTCGCTGGCTGTGGAGCCTTATGCCGGGGTCGCTGTCCTGTTTAACACCAATGATGTGACTGTGCATAGGATGACGGAGGTGGTCATGGGAAGATGTCTGGTCCTGGAAGTCACTATCCATGGTAGGCGACTCCGGCTTATTAACATCTATGGGCCACAGACGGTGACTGACAGGATCCAGCTGTTTAATGACGTTAAGCCTTACCTCTTCACTTCTCTTCCAGTGGTGATGGCGGGGGACTTTAATGCCATACTGACATCAGGTGACAGCTCTTCAGGCAGGACAGTGACCAGGGACGGAAAGGTCTTACATAACATCATAACGCAGGCTGGACTGGCTGACGTTTTCACACATGGAGGTCGACAGCCAAAATTCACGTATTCATGTTCCAACAGGTGCAGTAGGATAGATTTTGCTTTTGTGAGTCCTACTGAGGCTGTCGGCACCCTAAGTGAGAAGGTCGTCCCTTACTCTGATCACCTCGCCTTGTGCTTCTGTCTGGGGACCTCTAACCATCCGGATATTGGTAGAGGGTTGTGGAAGCTCAATTCCAGTCTTCTGGATGATGCCTATGTTCAGAGTCGTGTCCACTCCCTTATCCAGCTTCATCTAGACAGGGTTGACTTCTATGACAACATGACCGACTGGTGGGAGGACGTCAAGGAGGATATCAGATCCCTCTTAAAGAGACTGTCAGTTAATAAAGGGAGGAATAAGTACAGCCAGTACCTAAAGCTGCGCAAAGAATTGGAGTCACTGTATTCGGCGGGTGGGGATGACAAAGTGAAGATCGACCGGCTGAAATCTGAGATAAGGCAGTATCAGTATAGCCGGTATACCTCTCTGGTTCTTGAACGGGATTATGGGTCCTTAGGGGCCCCTGATCCCTTTGAGAATTGCAGGGAGAGGGTGGCCAAAAAAATGGTCACAGGTCTCATTGACTCCCAGGGTGTATTGCAGGATTCACGGGAGGGTATCCTGGAGGTGGTGAGATCTTACTATGCTGACTTGTTTCAGAGGAAAGTTTTGGATAAAGATAAGATGGCTCAATTCTTGGAGGCAACTCCAGTGCCTGATACTAATGATCTGGACTTTTCTCCTTTGACAGCAGAATTAACGGTGGAGGAAGTTAAGGAGGCTATTGATAAATTATATCTGAAGAAGGCACCAGGTCCAGATGGTATAACAGCAGAATTCTATAAGAAATTCAGAGACCTCCTGGCTCCAATCCTCGTGGATGTGTATAGAAATTGTCTAGAAAATCACCTGATGCCTCCATCCATGAGAGTGTCCTCGTTAATTCTGCTATCTAAAGGTAAAGAGCCGAGCGACATCAAGAACTGGAGGCCGATTGCCCTCTTGAATGTAGATAGGAAGATTCTAGCAAAGATCCTATTTTCTAGATTAGTCTGTTTGTCCCCGGCACTGTTGGCAGGCTCTCAGTTTGGCACAGTAAAAGGGCAGAACATCTCTGGAGCAGTCATCTCGATACGAGAGATGTTTGAGAGATGTAAAGCTCTGCGGTGTGGGAGATATGTTGTTAGTCTGGACCAGGCTAAAGCCTTTGACAGGGTTGATCATGACTATCTGTGGGCCTGTGTAGCCCTGGTACACAATACCAGGAGGATGAGTGGAGAGGTAACAGTTAAGGTCTCTTCATGACATCATGTACACTTCTGACACACCCAGCAGGGGTGTGGAAGGGAGTGATTTTCTAGTCAGTCAGTTTCCTGTCCTTGGACAGAGTAGACGTGTCCAGTTTGAGCCTGTCATGAGTTCAGAACGTGGAGGCTGGTACAGGTGGTCTAATTCACCTTAGTCTAGTCAGAGCTGTGCCCCACTGGAAGAAAGACTGAACTATCTATTAAGAGTCGAGCAAATCGAAGGGCAAAGTGGAAGGAAGATTATTGGAAAAAGTGCGTTTGGCTTGGAAAAGTCCTGCACATTGCTACCGGTCACTGGGGACCGAAGGATCACTATTAGCTACAAGCATAGTGAAGAGAAAACCAGAGATTTACCGGACCCTAGGTCGCGGCAAACAAGCCCCTTATAGTCAGTACGTAACTGGGGTCAGGGGAAGTGAAGACTTTGAGTCTCTGCAGGACAAAATAAGAATTCAGCTCCCTCGCAGGAAGGCTCCTGACACAAAGCTGACTGGGCGGTACAGCTATAGATTAGCTGGAGTTATTGAGAGAACTACGCTTCAGGCTGGTTGTACTCATCATTATTGGACAGTAAAGGAGGCCCCTAACTTGCTTAGCTGTTGCCTCAAAGCTCATCCTCCATCAACCCCATCAGCCTCCCTGGGACCTGCTTGAACATCTTACAAGTAAAGGTATGGAAAGACGCTGACCGTGTGAGACTGAGTTATTATTGCATGCCTGCACAATCCCTACCTAACTACCGACCTGAGGGAAGAGTCCCACCTGTAGGGGACCCGACATCTAGCTGCATCACCATCCCCTCAGAGATCTATAGCAGCGCTGGTATAAATTACCAGAATACTACAGGTGGCGTCACGAACTGTACATAAACCTATCCCCTGTAAATATTCCCCCAACATACGCCAGACCGCCAGGGCCACAGACCGAGCCACAGCTACCTGTGACAATCCCCATAGACTTCTACGGGCTCGGCTCTGAGTACCCCATTGCCCTGGTAACCCACAATTGTGGTGGCGGGTCGACACAAAAACTTGGCGTCACGAACAGGATCCGAAACTTGCAGCATTGCGAGCCCTGTGTGCCTGTGGAGTGTTTTGGCGAAAAAGACTGTTGCTGTTGTTTGGCGCCAAATACCGCCATATTTGCCGCCAGATTCGCGCCCTAAGGCGTTGGAGAAGAAGGTGGGCGTACCTGAAAGAGCGCGCAGAGTCTTGGACACGCCCCGGCTCTGACTCAGCGGCAGGTCCTGCAACAGGAAGTGAACGCTCTGACATCAGAGCGCCTGCGACGAAGGTCCTGTTCCCACTGCGGTGCCTGTGAAGTAGCAGCGTCTGAAAACCGGTAGGCTCCGTTTAACCAAGGGGGCGCTAAGATGTCACAACAACCGGCTGACAGTGCGGCCCCGGTCGGAGTCCCCAATCCCGCACCGTCTGGTATTGTAGCGCCAGATGGGGGCGCAGGCCCTGCACCCAGTCCGGTAGTCCCGATCATGCCACTAACGCTCCCATATATGCCTGGGGCGAAATGGCTTCCCCAATACAGCGGTGAGCCAGGCACATTAGCAGGCTTCAAGCGGAAGTTATGCAGCATCCTAGAAATGTACTCCATGCCTGAGAGACAAAAAGCTGCTGTGCTAATAGGGCAGCTAACTGGCGCTGCTGAGAGGGAAGTGGAGACCTGGGATACCGTTGATCAGGAGTCGGTACCTGCGATCTTCCTGAAGCTACATGCCATATTTGAAGACCGCACAGAAACGGATCTCCGGATGGCCTTCTATCACTGTTCACAACAGCCAGGTGACAGCATCCGGGACTATGCTTGCCGACTACAGGGAGCCCTGAAAGCACTCAAGCAAATTAACAATTTAAATGCTATCGACGAGAATAAAATGTTGAAAGAACAATTTATACAGGGATTGAGATCCCCAGAGGAACGCAGAACTGTGAATTGGTGGTCCTTAGATCATCCTGATGCTACCTTTGATGCCCTAAAGGACATGGCAATAAAAGGGCTGCGGCCCCTGGGCAAACCTGAGGTGGCCACCCAACATCATCAGGCTGAAGTCACTCCGGAACCGGCAGTAACCCCCTTTTCCCCGCTAGTGGCTGAAGCCAAAGCGCAGGTGACACCTCCTAGTGAATTGGACTGTCTGCGCTCAGAGGTGCGCCAGCTGACTAAAAATCTGGCTGCTGTAATGAGTGCCCTGCAGCTGCGGAAAGAGGAGGAAGGGAAGATCTTGTTAGCTGACTGCCCAGAGGACGTTCCGTGGATGCACCGGAGAAGAAAGAAGACGTCGCCCCCCGGAGGAGGACAACGCCCCCCAGGAGCAACCTCTGATCAACACCCTTCTCGTCGAGAGATCATCTGTTATCGCTGCAACCGGAAAGGTCATCTGTCTACACAGTGTCCTTTAAACGGGCAGAACCTGGGTCCAAGGGCCAACACCCAGGAGAATACCCGTCAGGCCCCTAGACTGGAACCGCAGGTATGTGGGCGGGCGACCCTACCTGTCTATTATTCTAGATGGTATTGCTGTTCCAGCATTGTTAGACACTGGGTCGCAGGTGACCCTAATACCTGATGCTCTATATACCAAGTACTGGTCAATGGACAGTCTTAAACCTCCGAGCCTTGACTTTACTGTGTATGCTTCGAATGGTCTTCCTGTAGAAGTACTCGGAACAAAATGTGTAGATGTAAAGGTGGGCAGAGAGGAGTTGAAAGACCAAGGGCTTCTGGTAGTAAAGACTGTAAATGAGGAGAACGGTTTAAATATCATTTTGGGTACTAACATTATCGGTAATTGTTTGGGAGAAGTTGTGTTCTTACTCCAACAGCTCGCTGAGATTGCCCGACCAAGGCAGAGAGGAGTAATCCAAAGAGAGATCCGGGCCCTGGTGTGTCAGCAGCAAGCGAAGCTTACCGACGGCGAAATTGGTAATGTACGGGTCACTGACTCGGATCCTATTGTGATACCCCCAATGAGTGAAATGATCATTTGGTGCAGGGCAGCCATAGGTCTGAGAGGACAGAATTACCAAGCTGTAGTAGAACCCCACCATTCAGAACATAGACCTACACTTATGACTGCTAGAGGAGTAGTAGAAGTGGTGAATGGAAGAGTACCGGTACGGCTTCTCAATTGGGGAGATGATGAGGTAAATTTACCCCGTTATGCAACCATTGCTAAACTTCATGCTGTTGATAATAATTCTATTCTCCCGGCTGAGTCCTTAGACTCCTGTCAAATAGAGGAGGACAATGACCCAGCAACTCAGGTGGCGGAATGGTGTCAGCAACTCCATGTTGGGACGGACACCACTCCCGCTCACCAGAAGCAAGGGGTATTACGGGTGGTGCAAGAGTACGCCCAAGTGTTTAGCAAAAATCCACTTGATTTTGGGATCATTAAGGGAGTACAACATCATATCCCTACAGGCAGTCATCCTCCCATCAAAGAGCGGTATAGGCCCATACCTCCAGCTCATTATCAGAAGGCTAAAGAAATGTTGAATGATATGAAGAAAGCTGGGGTGATAAGGGATAGTTGTAGCCCCTGGGCAGCCCCTCTAGTTCTGGTTAAAAAGAAAGATGGTAGTATGAGAATGTGTGTGGATTACAGGCAGGTGAACCGCATAACACACAAGGATGCATACCCGCTACCACGTATAGAGGAATCATTAGCTGCTCTGAAAACGGCTAACTACTTTTCTACCCTTGATCTGACTAGTGGTTACTGGCAAGTGGCTGTGGCTGAGGAGGATCGTGAGAAAACGGCTTTCACCACCCCAATGGGGCTCTGTGAGTTCGACAGAATGCCGTTTGGGCTCAGCAGTGCCCCAGGAACATTTCAGAGAGTGATGGAAAATTGTCTGGGACATCTCAATTTTGAAACCGTGCTGCTATACCTAGACGACGTTATCGTGTATTCCAAGACATATGAGGACCATCTGAAGCACCTGGCAGAAGTGTTTGAGTCCCTGTCCAGGTATGGGATGAAATTAAAACCCTCAAAATGCCATCTACTCAAACAGAAGGTACAATACTTGGGGCACATCGTCAGTTCGGAAGGAGTAGCGCCGGACCCAGAGAAAGTCACCGCCATCCAGAAGTGGCCGGAGCCGAAAAACCTTAAGGAAGTGCGACAGTTCCTGGGACTAACGGGTTACTACAGGAGATTCGTGAAAGATTACACGAAGAAGGCAGCCCCTTTACAGGACCTCCTAGTAGGACAATCCCTAAAGAGCAGAAACCCTCCTTTCAATTGGGGTAAAGAACAGGCTGAAGCATTCCAAAAGATGAAAGAGATCCTGACAGGTGATGAGATCTTAACCTATCCTGATTACAGCCAACCGTTCCTGTTGTACACCGACGCCAGTAATGAAGGTTTGGGAGCAGTTCTCAGTCAGAAGCAGAATGGCCAAGAAAAAGTCATCGCATATGCCAGCAGAAAACTCAGGCCAACTGAAAGGAATCCGGAAAATTATAGCAGCTTCAAGCTAGAGTTTCTGGCGCTGGTCTGGGCCATTACTGAAAGATTTAAGCACTATCTGGCCTCCAATAAGTTCACTGCGTTTACAGATAACAACCCCTTAACGCACCTGGAAACCGCCAAGCTGGGTGCCATGGAGCAGCGATGGATGGCTCGGTTGTCCAATTACCAGTTTACTATCAAGTACCGGGCAGGTCGAAAGAATGCTAATGCTGATGCGTTGTCCCGAAGGCCGCATGACTCTGACACGGAAGAAGAATCGGACGACCTGGAAGAAATTGAGCTACCTGCGTTCCATCGAAATGGGGTAGTCCACGAGCATCGAGTCCACAGAAAGCAGTATGGTGCAACATTAAATCCTTTACCCCATCATAGCTGGAAAGAGACTCAGGACAGTGATCCAGTGGTCAGCCGCATCAAGGAGTTGTTAAGACAGGAAGGCTCCTCTCTGGAAAAGGATGCACCTATGTCAGCCAAGCTCCTGTGTGGGAACGAGAAAAGCAGGTTGTTCCTATACCGTGAGAAGTTGTGCAGGAGATACGTCAACCCCAGAACCCATGAGATGGTCTGGCAAATCGTGGTCCCCAAGGCAGACGTCCCAATGGTGTTGGAAGCATACCACGATCAAGCAGGACACTTTGGCTGGAGGAAGCTGGAGACCCTGTTGAGATGCCGGTTCTACTGGGTAGGGATGCGCAGCTCCATCGAGAGGTGGTGTCGGAACTGTGGACCCTGTGGTCTCAGAAGAAAGGACTACGGTAGTCAGAAGGCACCCCTGCAACCTATCCGGACGACTCGTCCTCTGGAGATTGTGGCCCTGGACCATGTCAAATTGTCGCCAAGTAGATCTGGATACTCATACGCCTTGACCATGGTGGACCATTACTCCAGATTTCTGGTAGTTGTTCCAGTTAAGGACCAGACCGCAGTGACGGCCGCGAAAACCTTTCAAGCAAGCTTCTGCAGACCGCATGGGTATCCCGAGCAAGTCTTAACCGATCAGGGACCTGCTTTCGAAGCTGATTTATTCAAGGAATTCTGTCACATGTACGGGTGCAAGAAAATTAGAACGACACCATATCACCCTCAAACCAACGGTCTTTGTGAAAAGATGAACCATATTGTCCTTGACTTGTTGAGATCCATACCGTTGGAAGACAGGAATCGATGGCCGGACTTACTACCTGATTTGGTTGATTTGTATAATCATATACCTGTAAGCTCAACTAACTGCACTCCAGCCTATCTTATGAGAGCAAGGCCCGGAAAACTACCAATGGATTTAGAACTTGGAGTGGTAGAACCGGAGGCAGACGACGCTGTGGAAAACTGGGACATCAATCGGCAAGAGCAATACAGAAGAGTACAAATCTGTGTGGAGGAAAGTCTCAATAAGGCACGGGAGAAACAGGAAGATGTTTACAACCGAAATGCTCCTGCCAAGCCTTTGATGCCTGGAGAGGTAGTATTAAAAAGAAAAAGGAAGATGCACAAATTGGATAATCAGTGGGAGCAAGAACCCTACGTCATACAAGATTCTAAATATGACAACAGAAAAGTTTGTGTCGTCAGTAAGGACGGAGGAAGAACAACAATCACTGTGTCCAGAGATCATTTGAAGTTGTGTCCAGAACACTTAAAGAGTTGTGAAAAGAACCCTGTCCTCAATCAAAGAGAAAGAAAGGAAGAGGTCATACACACCGATCTGGGAGATTTTCCTGCGGATTGGCCCCGACTGGGAGATGCTGTGATAATTCCAGTGTTGCAGTTTTATCAGCCACAAGAGGAAGTTCTACCTCCAGTTGTGCCTGTGGTGCCAGTTGAGCCCGCTCAGGAGTTACCCATCCCAGCAACACCTCAACCTGTGGAACCTCAAGATGGATCATCTGAAGCAGCGCCCCATACTATGGGATCTCCTGGTGAAGCTGACTCACACCGCCCAGCCATCAGTACGCTTGCCAGATCCATAGAAAGATTAAGGCAGTTCTATAGTTTGCCGTTACGCAGTGCAGACAGATCGCAACTTGATATACCTGAAACTACACCACGTAGATCAGAGAGAATCACAAAAGGGAAATTACCCATTAGATATCAGCAGTAGTTATAACGAATTTATGTGAACATTGTAAAAGTCTATATATATAAATGTGTTTTCCCTATTATGTCTTCGTTTAACAATGGACTCAGAGGCTGAGGACTGAGCCAGCCCAAAAACTGTATCCTGTAAATAGTTGCACTTTGTGCCTTTTTAATGGTTTCACATGAAACCTTGACTTACCTCTGAACAGAAAACCCGTGTGGTGTGGCACTGAGTGAGGTCTGCATTCGGATGTCCTGCAGCCCACCCAGGACCTACGTTGAAGGTTTGGTGCGGGTCCTTCACAAGGAATACTGTATATTTATTGAATGCTATTTAATACTTGTATTTTTCTATAATGTTTGCAACGTTCAAGATATCCTCACCTCCCGGATGGGACGAATTAATGTTATTGTTAATATTTTCATGCATAAACAAAAATGTCTCTTTATATTTTACAGCCCGGGAGTGCTGTCGTTTACCATGGGGGAATGTGTAGCCCTGGTACACAATACCAGGAGGATGAGTGGAGAGGTAACAGTTAAGGTCTCTTCATGACATCATGTACACTTCTGACACACCCAGCAGGGGTGTGGAAGGGAGTGATTTTTCTAGTCAGTCAGTTTCCTGTCCTTGGACAGAGTAGACGTGTCCAGTTTGAGCCTGTCATGAGTTCAGAACGTGGAGGCTGGTACAGGTGGTCTAATTCACCTTAGTCTAGTCAGAGCTGTGCCCCACTGGAAGAAAGACTGAACTATCTATTAAGAGTCGAGCAAATCGAAGGGCAAAGTGGAAGGAAGATTATTGGAAAAGTGCGTTTGGCTTGGAAAAGTCCTGCACATTGCTACCGGTCACTGGGGACCGAAGGATCACTATTAGCTACAAGCATAGTGAAGAGAAAACCAGAGATTTACCGGACCCTAGGTCGCGGCAAACAAGCCCCTTATAGTCAGTACGTAACTGGGTCAGGGGAAGTGAAGACTTTGAGTCTCTGCAGGACAAAATAAGAATTCAGCTCCCTCGCAGGAAGGCTCCTGACACAAAGCTGACTGGGCGGTACAGCTATAGATTAGCTGGAGTTATTGAGAGAACTACGCTTCAGGCTGGTTGTACTCATCATTATTGGACAGTAAAGGAGGCCCCTAACTTGCTTAGCTGTTGCCTCAAAGCTCATCCTCCATCAACCCCATCAGCCTCCCTGGGACCTGCTTGAACATCTTACAAGTAAAGGTATGGAAAGACGCTGACCGTGTGAGACTGAGTTATTATTGCATGCCTGCACAATCCCTACCTAACTACCGACCTGAGGGAAGAGTCCCACCTGTAGGGGACCCGACATCTAGCTGCATCACCATCCCCTCAGAGATCTATAGCAGCGCTGGTATAAATTACCAGAATACTACAGGTGGCGTCACGAACTGTACATAAACCTATCCCCTGTAAATATTCCCCCCAACATACGCCAGACCGCCAGGGCCACAGACCGAGCCACAGCTACCTGTGACAATCCCATAGACTTCTACGGGCTCGGCTCTGAGTACCCCATTGCCCTGGTAACCCACAATTGTGGTGGCGGGTCGACACAGGCCACTTTGTCAAAGTACGGTATTCCGGGACAATTTGTGGATTGGCTGAAGACTTTGTACAGAGAGGCGGTGAGCTTTCCTCTGATTAATGGTTGGCAGGGTGACATTTTTGGAGTTGGGGCGGGGGTGAGGCAGGGTTGCCCACTGAGTCCGCTCCTGTATGTTTTTGCCCTAGACCCGTTTCTGAGGTCACTTCAGGAGTGCGATTTTCAGGGGGTGCCGGTCCCCCTCTGCCTGCCTCTGAATGTTGTTGCCTATGTGTCTCGACCCGCCACCACAATTGTGGATTACCAGGGCAATGGGGTACTCAGAGCCGAGCCCATGGAAGTCTATGGGGTTTGTCACAGGTAGCGTGGCTCGGTCTGTGGCCCTGGCGGTCTGGCGTATGTTGGGGGGAATATTTACAGGGGATATATATATACAGTTCGTGACGCCACCTGTAGTCTTCTGGTAATTTGTACCAGCGCTGCTGTAGATCTCTGAGGGGATGGTGAGGCAGCTAGATGTCGGGTCCCCTACAGGTGGGACTCTTCCCTCAGGTCGGTAGTTAAAGCAGGGTTGTGCAGGAATGCAAGTAAATAACACAGTCTCACACGGTCAGCGTCTTTCCATACCTTTACTTGTAAGATGTTCAGGCAGGTCCCAGGGAGGCTGATCCAAGGAGAATGTATTTCGAGATAGCAGCTGGACAAGTTAGGGGCCTCCTTTACTTTCAACACGATGAGTACAACCAGCCTGAAGCGTAGTTCCCTCTATAACTCCAGCTATTCCATAGCTGTACTGCCCAGTCAGTTTTGTGGTAGGAGCCTTCCTGTGAGAGAGCTGAATTCCTATCTTGTCGTGCACTGACTCAAAGTCTTCACTCCCCTGACCCCAGTTACGTACTGACTATTTGGGGCTGTTTGCCGCGACCTAAGGTCCGGTAAATCTCTGGTTTTCTTACCACTATGCTTGAAGCTAATAGTGATCCTTCGGTCCCCAGTGACCGGTTACAATGTGCAGGACTTCTTCAATCCAAAAGCACTTTTCAAATAATCTTTCCACTGTGCCTTTCGCCTTGTCCTCGCTGGTAGCATAAACACTCACACTTGCAAAAAGTCATATAATCACTCCCTTCTTCTCTTCCTTTAGAGTTAGTTCCAGATTCTCAGTTATCCACTAGGCAGGAGCACGTCTCTGAACCTTTCACTGTCCTTGAGACAGGTGACTGAAGTATTTCTGTACTAAGCTCTTCTTTCTTAATCAGTGTCTTCAAGTGAGGTACAGCTCTGACCAGGCTGAGGTGATCTATATCTCGCCCTTACTGGCCTCCACTTGCTGAACTGCTGCAGAACCAGGCTGGACTGCTTCCTCCCTCCAAGTCCCAGCTAGACTCCACACGTCTGCTCTGTCCGAAGACAGGAAACTGACTATTCAAAAATCACTCAACCAATATACACCGACCACTCCCTCACAAGTGACTACACTACCCTAAGGGTGTGTCTAGTGTATGTTGAGTGAATGGGTATTGAGCATTAAACTGCTATCTCTCCACACACTCTCCAGGGTACTGCGTGTGCCTAACACCAGGGCTACACATTCCCCCATGGTAAAAGACAGCACTCCCGGGCTGTAAAATACAAAGAGACAGTTTTGTTTATGCATTTAACATCAAAACATGAACATTAATTCGTCCCATCCGGGAGGTAAAGATGTCTTGAACGTTGCAAACAACAAATATAGAAAAATACAAAAGTATTAAGGCATCAAAACATTCAATAAATACACAGTATTCTTGTGAAGGACCCGCACCAAACCTTCAACGTGGGTCCTGGGTGGGCTGCAGGACATCCGAATGCAGACCTCACTCAGTGCCACACCACACGGGTTTTTGTATTCAGAGGTAGTTGTGCTGGTTTTATGTAAAACCAAGATAAAGCACCGAAGCGCAACTATATACAAATAAGTTCTGGGCTGGCACAGTCCTCAGCCTCAAAGTCCATTGTAAGCAAAACGACATATTATATCACATTATAATAATAATAAAGTGCAAAACTTTTTCTGGTTACCCAGCCGGGCATTCTACTGTTAGCAATATATAAATGTATTATATACTCATTTAACTAGTGCAAAAATTGGCAAACTTCTTAAACTTTTTACAACTTTACTTATGGTAGACCCCTATCTGGATCTCACCGGTTTTTTTTTTACTATTTAATTATTCAAATACATTTTCCACCCTGGGGGCTGGAACAATGCGGTGATCCCTAGATCCCAGGACTAACAGGTCGTGACCTGCTATTGGGGTTTGAGTCGCCACAGTTCTTGTGCGAACCTCTAGGGGCGCAACGGGTACATTCTCCTTGCGAGACACCGATTGCGTTTCAATCTGAGTCACAGTTAACGATATGGATCGTGTCATGGATTGCGATGGAAATTGGGTCGCATGTTGCGATGTAGATGTTGCTTTCATTTGCGATGAACCTGCAGGGGCGATGCTGAGGCACGGCCGGATACTGCTTGAGCTGGAGACGGGGACACTGCGGTAGTGGTGACGTTACCTGCGTCGGGGACGGGGTCACGGACGATGGTGACGTTAAGGGCATACCATCCCTTCATTCCCCAGTGCCGTGTGTATGTAACAATGTCTCCATTAACTAAGTCCCTCCCGGGATGGCCTTGCGGTAGGTGGGATTCTACGTCCCTGCGACTAACAAAGACCCCTGGGTAGAGGCCCGGTTCACGGATGAAGCCCCAGCCCTTCCGGAACTGGAACTCAGTCACACACCCCTGCCGCCGCGGTTCCCTCAGGGTACCTTTCTCTCTCCGGACACTCTCCTTGTCCGCGATCAGCTCTGCATGTTGCCGCTGTCGATTCCGCTGAGCTTCCCGCTCTTCCTCCTGCTGGCGTTTCTGCTTCTCCTCACGACTCTGCCACTCACGTTCCCACTGGGCGGTGTAGGCGACGTCGTCCAGGCGCGCCATCTCGTCCCAGTCGACGTCTGGTAACGACGGACAGGACCCCTCCGGTGTCCCTGCCGGGGTTCGATCATCTGCTGCGGCCTCCTGGCCGGGCGGGCGTTCCGGAACTGGCGGTACCTCCTCAACCTCCTTCGCCTCCACCGCTTCACCGGTGGGATCAGGATTGGTACTTTCGGGGGCAGCCTCCGGTTGCTCCTTTGCCTTGGGCAGCAGAAGTTTTGGTAACTCCAGACGTAGGGGATCATCGAAGGGAGAGATCACCGCGTCCCACAGCCTCCGCTGCTCCAGGGTACGCCGGCGTCTCTCGATCTCTTCAAATCCAGGTTGTGGCAAAATCATCTTCTTCAGGCGTGCATTTTCTTCTTTTATTTATAGCAACGCCTGCTGCAGGTGCAGGACCACGGATGACTCCGGTGCTGGTGGCAGCTTGGCTGGGGCACGGGGCCTGCCTTCCTCCGCTTCCCTGCTCGGCTGCACACGTCCTGCTTCCATGATGTTCCAGAAGATTCTTTCTTCTTCCTCCAGAGACGTCCGGTCTCTTCCGTGGAGGCGGGATTTGCGTCTCCTCCTCCTCGCAGGGAAGGTGAAGAGGAGGCGGACCTCCTTTGCTGTAGGGCAGGATCGCATATTGTAATAGCACTTTGAGAGGGCAGGCATTTTCTTTGCGCCACTGGGGGGTACACGCCCACGAAGGTACGCCCACCTTCTTCTCCAGCGCCTGAGGGCGCGAATATGGCGACAAAGATGGCGATTTTTGGCGCCAAAAGTGCAAACAGTCCTTTTCACAAAAACAATTCCATAGGCACACAGGGCTCGCAATTTTGCGAGTTTCGCATCCTGTTCGTGACGCCAATTTGTCTCGACCCGCCACCACAATTGTGGATTACCAGGGCAATGGGGTACTCAGAGCCGAGCCCATGGAAGTCTATGGGGTTTGTCACAGGTAGCGTGGCTCGGTCTGTGGCCCTGGCGGTCTGGCGTATGTTGGGGGGAATATTTACAGGGGATATATATATACAGTTCGTGACGCCACCTGTAGTCTTCTGGTAATTTGTACCAGCGCTGCTGTAGATCTCTGAGGGGATGGTGAGGCAGCTAGATGTCGGGTCCCCTACAGGTGGGACTCTTCCCTCAGGTCGGTAGTTAAAGCAGGGTTGTGCAGGAATGCAAGTAAATAACACAGTCTCACACGGTCAGCGTCTTTCCATACCTTTACTTGTAAGATGTTCAGGCAGGTCCCAGGGAGGCTGATCCAAGGAGAATGTATTTCGAGATAGCAGCTGGACAAGTTAGGGGCCTCCTTTACTTTCAACACGATGAGTACAACCAGCCTGAAGCGTAGTTCCCTCTATAACTCCAGCTATTCCATAGCTGTACTGCCCAGTCAGTTTTGTGGTAGGAGCCTTCCTGTGAGAGAGCTGAATTCCTATCTTGTCGTGCACTGACTCAAAGTCTTCACTCCCCTGACCCCAGTTACATACTGACTATTTGGGGCTGTTTGCCGCGACCTAAGGTCCGGTAAATCTCTGGTTTTCTTACCACTATGCTTGAAGCTAATAGTGATCCTTCGGTCCCCAGTGACCGGTTACAATGTGCAGGACTTCTTCAATCCAAAAGCACTTTTCAAATAATCTTTCCACTGTGCCTTTCGCCTTGTCCTCGCTGGTAGCATAAACACTCACACTTGCAAAAAGTCATATAATCACTCCCTTCTTCTCTTCCTTTAGAGTTAGTTCCAGATTCTCAGTTATCCACTAGGCAGGAGCACGTCTCTGAACCTTTCACTGTCCTTGAGACAGGTGACTGAAGTAATTCTGTACTAAGCTCTTCTTTCTTAATCAGTGTCTTCAAGTGAGGTACAGCTCTGACCAGGCTGAGGTGATCTATATCTCGCCCTTACTGGCCTCCACTTGCTGAACTGCTGCAGAACCAGGCTGGACTGCTTCCTCCCTCCAAGTCCCAGCTAGACTCCACACGTCTGCTCTGTCCGAAGACAGGAAACTGACTATTCAAAAATCACTCAACCAATATACACCGACCACTCCCTCACAAGTGACTACACTACCCTAAGGGTGTGTCTAGTGTATGTTGAGTGAATGGGTATTAAGCATTAAACTGCTATCTCTCCACACACTCTCCAGGGTACTGCGTGTGCCTAACACCAGGGCTACACATATGCGGATGATGTGACGTTGGTGATATCTAATCCTCAAGAGGTGCAGATGTTATCTGCGTCCATCAGAAACTACTCAGAGGCCTCCGGGTCTCTGGTCAACCTTGAAAAGAGTCAAGCTCTGTGGACATTAGATACTGATCCCAGCTTTGATCTGCCGCAGTTTACCAAAGTCTCCACCCATATTAAGATCCTAGGGGTTAAATTTGGGAGGGATGATAATGCCACGCTAAATTGGGAGGAGAAATTGGAAGCCGGAAATGCAAAGGTTCAGCGATGGAAGAACTGGAGGCTGACCTACAGAGAAAGGGTCAAAATGTTGAAGACTTACCTGGTCCCCGTTTTCTTGTATGTCTCTGTCATTTTCCCTTTGCCAGAATCTTTCTCAGCGAGGCTCTTCAGCCTGTTCTTCCAGCTCTTGTGGGGGAATCGGTTGAACCTAATAAAGAGGGGAATAACGTACCTACGGCGGAGAGAAGGTGGGCTGGATATGTTGAATCCAAGGGTTTTCTTTGACTCCTTGTTTCTAAAGGTGAATTTTGGGAACATGGACTCAAACAGTAGCTCCCTGTGGGTAAATAGTATCAGGGATTGGATATTGCCTTTTGCAGAATCTTGGGTGCGAGGCGGCAGTCTCAAGAGGAGGAGATGGACAGGTGACCACCTCCCCCAGTATCTGGACTACGGTCTGAAGTGTGTTAGGAGGTGGGGACTGGAGAAGTCTTACATTGAGAGCTGTACGAGAAGAGACCTGTATGCTCATGTATGTAGGACTTTCTTCTTCTCTCCACTGGCCCTGAGAGATTGTGTCACCACCACCCTGCAGGAAAGCCTTAGGTTCCTAAACGGGAAACGACTTCCTCCTAAACTGTTTGATGTCACTTGGCTTTCACTGCATAGTCGGCTCTTTGTCAGGGGGAACATGAAACATCTGAGTGTCTCTGATCGGAATTGTCCCCTTGGTTGTCAGCAGGAGGAGACTATGGAGCACTTTATATGTGATTGCTGGGGAGGGAGGAAGATCTGGGAGGAAGTGTCAGCTAATCTAAAGATCCCCAGACTGAGGACCCTAAAGTACCCTGACATAATCTATGGTGTCCCCTCCACTGTTAGTAACATTGACAGAGAGACGATGTACATCATAATCAGTGTCATCAAATACTATCACTGGGGACATGAGAACCGGGTGTCACTGCACAAAGAGCCGTTCGATTTACACCGCTGCAGCCAATCAGAAATTTTTTTTCAGAATTCCGGTGGATAAAATCACTAGAAGTTGGGAAGGAGTCTGAGAAACATTTAAGTTATGGAGGAACGAAAATTCAGTTAGGAAATATGATGATTTTTTTTTTGTTTTGTTTTTTAAATTTTTTTTCTTCCTTCCAGGTGTGGACTTTATTTCTTATGAATATGATATGATTATTTAATGCTTGGGGTATATATAACCAAGTGATTTGTGTTCTGTAATCCTGGATGATTTTTGTTTCATTATAATTGTATTTATGTTTGGTTTTATAAAAAATTTGCCCTATGTTTCAAGAATATAACTACTATAATACTGTCCCTATGTATAAGAATATAACTATATATACTGCTCCTATGTAAAAAGAATATAATACTATAATACTGCTCCTATTAAAAAAAAATATAATAC
>JARQOD010000005.1:15892467-15917167 GCA_033576555.1 Oophaga sylvatica | reverse complement strand
TTTTGTTTTAATTTATGTTCTGTTTGCTGTGGACTTTAATAAAACTGGTTGCGGCCAGTTTTTAAACAGAACCACTGTCTGTGAATGGTCTCTTTATGCCACTCCGTCTCCCCAAGACGGCGATCCCAGAGCTATATCCCCTGAAAAACTTACAATTGGTGCTTGAATGCTGGGGCAGCACAGTGGCTGAAGACTTTGAAAAAAAAAAAAAGGTGTCTGCACCGCAAAACTGAACTTATTGTAGAGAAGACTGTGGAGTGTATATGTCTTGGGTGAAGGCTGTCAGCCAGCCCAAGATGTCCGGCAGTATGGAGGAGCTCATTAAGCAGCTGGCCCAGAACCAGCAGGCCATGCAGCAGCAACATCAGCAGGCCATGCAGCAACAACAGCAGGCCATGCAGCAACAACACCTAGAGGCCCAGCGGAGCCAGCAGCAACAACAGGAAACCAACCGGTTGTTACTGGAGCAGGTTGCAGCACTAAAAAAAACTCCTAGCACCTCGTCCCCGAATGAAGACGCCGGGTTACTGGCATTATCCGCTGTAAAGAAGGCGGTAAAACAGACTCTGCAGAAGATGACGCCTCATGACGATGTGGAGGCATATCTGGCTATATTTGAGAGACTGGCAGAGAAGGAGAATCTGCCACAATCTGAATGGGCTATGGTGGTCGCGCCTATCTGACTGGGGAACCCCAAAAAGCCTATTTTGACCTCAGCGAGCAGGACAGCAAAAACTATACTAAGTTGAAAGCGGAGATTCTTGCCCGCCTGGGTGTGACGAGGGCAGTCCGTGCCAGGAGAGTCCATAACTGGAGATACAGGCGAGACAAGCCTGCTCGCTCACAAATGTATGACTTGATTTCGTTGGTAAAAAAGTGGTTGGAACCTGACGTCAGCACCCCTGCCCAAATGGTTGAAAAGGTGGTGCTGGACCGGTACATCTGGGCCCTTCCCCCTGAGGTCCAGCTCTGGGTCGGACAGGGAGACCCCAAAGATGCCGATCAACTGGTCAGCCTAATAGAAAGGTATTTCGCCACCAAAGACTATCTACGTGACCAGCCGTCCGAGCGATCATCAGTTCGGAATACCCGGCCTCCGTCATCTCCGGTAAGAGGGTTCCAGCTGTGGGGGCAAGGGGGGCTGTTGATAGTCCGGGTCAGCCCCGAGGGGACATGTATGAGCGGAAGGGTGATACTTACCTACCAGGAGAACCCAGACCTAGGAAGGTCTCCCCGTCTGAACACCCTGACCTGAGACAGTGTTGGAGATGCCGTGAACGGGGTCATATTTCAGCCAATTGTCCACTAGTGGGGGAACCTATGGACTGTGACGCTGGACAGTCTCTCTCGTTCCTCGCCGAGCCCGTGTGCGTGGCCACCCTAGTCGAGGAGACTGGCCCACAGCTGTGTCAGGTCGTGATAAATGGGTGCCCAGTACAGGCCCTACTCGACTCAGGAAGTCGAGTGACTCTGATACATGCTAGTCTGGCTGATGGGAACTTCTCACAGATAGGTACCTAAGCGTGGTGTGCATACATGGAGACGTCAAAGTCTACCCAGTAACCTCCTCAGACTTCGTCACAAAACTCGGGGAGATCTCATATGAAGTGGGGGTAGTGAAGAACTTGATGCATCCCGCCATATTGGGTCGTGACTTTCCCCTGTTTTGGGGTCTTTGGGAAAAAAATGTTTCTGCTGGACAGTGTGATGAAGCTCCTACTGAGGGTGCGCAGTCCCGAGGGGCGGAACACAAGGCTAGTGGGCCGTTAAACTTATGTGATAATGATGACCATGATGATGATGATGACCATGATAATGATGCTGATGCTGATAGTAATCATGATAATGATATTGATAATGATGATGACTGTAAAAAAAATGATGAATTTCCATTTCAGGTGATGTTGGGGGAGGGGGAGGATGTTTCTCTAGAACAGAATGTCCCTGACCTACCGGTGTCCCGTGGCAATTTTGGGAGTGAGCAATTGCAAGACCCCACTCTTAAACATGCCAGGGAGAATATAACTGTTCTGAATGAGATCCCACAAGAGCCCGGCTCTGATGAAAAATTTCCCCATTTTGCCATGAACAATGACCTGCTGTATAGGGTCACTAAAGTAAAGGGAGAGGCCGTGAGTCAGCTCCTGGTACCTAAGTCATATAGAAGTATGGTGTTAGGTTTGTCCCATAACCACGTGCTGGGTGGGCACCTGGGGATGGACAAAACCCAGGAAAGAATTCTTCAGAGGTTTTACTGGCCCGGGGTTTATCGAGATGTGGAGGATTATTGTAAAACCTGCCCCTCGTGTCAGATAAATGCTCCGGTGTCTCACTTCCGGAGTCCATTAATCCCGCTGCCGGTTATAGAAATACCCTTTGAAAGGGTAGCAATGGACTTGGTAGGTCCTATTGTAAAATCAGCCAGGGGACACCAATACATCTTAGTTGTCCTTGATTATGCAACCCGGTACCCCGAGGCGGTCCCTTTAAGAAATATGGCATCTAAAAATATTGCACGGGAACTTTTTCATATGTTTTCCAGGACAGGAATTCCTAAAGAGATCCTCACGGACCAAGGCACACCTTTTATGTCCAAAGTGATGAAGGAACTGTGTAAGTTGCTTAAAATCTCGCACATTCGGACATCTGTGTATACCCCCAGACGGATGGGTTGGTTGAACGTTTTAATAAAACATTAAAACATATGTTAAAGAAAGCAGTAGAGAAAGATGGGAGGGACTGGGACTACCTGTTACCCTACTTATTGTTTTCAGTCAGAGAGGTTCCCCAGGCCTCTAGGGATTTTCTCCCTTTGAGTTGGTGTATGGTCGGCATCCGCGGGGCTTGCTGGACATAGCCAAGGAGGTTTGGGAAACCGAGACAACTCCATACAAGAGTGTTATAGAGCATATTGCCCAGATGCAAGAGAGGATGGCTAAAATTATGCCATTGGTGAAGAATCATCTGCAGAGAGCCCAAGAAGCTCAAAGCAGAGTCTATAATCGGTCAGCAAAAATTAGGTCTTTCAACCCCGGGGATCGAGTCCTAATTCTAATTCCCACGGTGGAAAGTAAGTTTTTGGCCAAGTGGCATGGTCCATAGAGGTCGTACAAAAAGTGAGCGAGGTTACTTACAAAGTACACCAACCCGGGAGACGGAAGCCCTACCAGATATATCATATCAATCTGATCAAGCCCTGGAGGGACAGAGAGGCATTGTTGGCCTCGGGTGAAGTAGAGAAAGGGGTAAAACCATCTCTACCTCCTGTGACCATTGGTGAGACATTGTCCGTGCACCAAAAACAGGAAGTACGGGAGTTTCTGCAGAAAAATCGGCAGAGGTTTTCTGACTTGCCCGGCCGGACTTCTCTCGTAAAACACCATGTCGAGACTGAGCCCGGTACTAAGGTCAAAATAAAACCGTACAGAATTCCAGAAGCCCGCAGAAAGATAGTCTCTACTGAAATCAAACGTATGCTAGACCTCGGGGTCATTGAGGAGGCCCAAAGCGAGTGGTGTAGCCCGATTGTTCTGATCCCAAAACCTAATGGAACCTGGAGGTTCTGTAATGATTTCAGAAAGTTGAACGAAGTGTCAAAGTTTGACGCATACCCGATGCCACGGGTAGATGAGCTAATCGAGAGGTTAGGGGGTGCCCGTTATATTACAACCCTCGATCTGACAAAAGGGTACTGGCAGATACCCCTATCTGAGGAGGCAAAAGAAAAAACGGCCTTTGCAACCCCGGAAGGTTTGTTTCAGTATCTGGTGATGCCATTCGGGTTGCATGGAGCCCCAGCTACCTTTCAGAGGCTTATGGACCAGATCCTACACCCGCATCAAGCCTATGCAGCTGCCTACCTGGATGATGTGGTAATTTTCAGTTCTGATTGGGAGAGCCACCTCGCTAAGGTACAAGCCGTCTTAGACTCGATAGGCGGAGCTGGGCTGAACATAAACCCAGAGAAATGTGCAATTGGCCTAGAAGAGGCCAAGTACTTGGGCTATGTGATTGGCAGAGGGCTGATCAAGCCACAAATCGATAACGTAGAAGCAATTCGAAACTGGCCTGTACCCCTCACAAAACGACAGGTCAAAGCATTTTTGGGCATCACTGGGTACTATCGCAGATTCGTACCAAATTATGCCTCCATTGCTGCCCCATTGACTGACCAGACAAAAGGGGGGAAGTCCAAAATGATAAATTGGAATCCGGAGGCAGAAAAAGCATTTCTGTCGTTGAAAATGGCTTTGTGTCAAAGACCAGTTCTGGTCAACCCTAATTTCAGGGAAGAGTTTCTTGTTCAAACTGATGCCTCTAATGTGGGGTTAGGGGCGGTGTTATCACAGGTCGTGAAGGGTGAAGAACACCCAGTCCTGTATCTAAGTCGAAAAATGACACCGGCTGAACAAAATTATGCCATTGTGGAGCGAGAGTGCCTCGCAATCAAATGGGCGCTGGACTCCCTACGGTATTACCTCTTGGGTAGGAGATTTAAATTGCAAACAGACCATGCTCCTCTGGCATGGATGAAGCAGAACAAGGAAAGAATGCCAGGGTGACAAGGTGGTTCCTTTCACTTCAAGAGTTCAATTTCTCGGTTGAGCATAGACCTGGGAAATTACAGGGTAATGCTGATGCCTTGTCCAGAGTTCACTGTCTCTTCGGAATTTCTGACCAGTCCTCCGGTCTGGAGAAGAGGGGGGGATATGTGAGACAGTGAAGGGGTGTGTGCTGGACGGCGTGTATATCTCGCCCAGGTTTCTTAGCTGGGGCGCATAAAATAGGTTGTCAGTGCGGTGTTCATTCCATTCCTATCTGGGACAGGTTTGCAGTGCAACCCGGAGTGAACACAGCTGCTTAAGTAGGCAGCCATAAGTACCTGCTTGAGAAGTTCAGAGGGGGCTCTATCTCTCAGTCTGGATCTGACTTCAGACGCCATTGGAGCCTCATGTGAGCTGCACGCTGGTAACTACTGAACATATGTGTTGTTTTGGGCACAGGCTATTAGAGTCTGGACCCGGATAGAAAGGGTAATCTATCTAAGTGTAATTAGTGGCGGGACACGCCTAGGCTTTATGTTTATGATTTTGTTTTAATTTATGTTCTGTTTGCTGTGGACTTTAATAAAACTGGTTGCGGCCAGTTTTTAACAGAACCACTGTCTGTGAATGGTCTCTTTATGCCACTCCGTCTCCCCAAGACGGCGATCCCAGAGCTATATCCCCTGAAAAACTTACAAGGCGTATACGGCAAAGTCAGGGTTTGGGGGTTGGAGACTGTCACTGGACTAGTACTTGTTGTAGAGAACATCGGGTATAATGGTTACCTGGGATCCGTGTCCAGCAGGGCAGGGATTGCGATCCCGTCCAATATGATGGACAGGTATGGTCTTCCTCCCACAAACCTGCGGTTCCAGTCTGAGGGGCCTGAGGAGTCTATTCCTGGGTGTTGGCCCTCGGACCCAGGATTTGCTCGTTTAAAGGACACAGACGTGCTGGGTGACCTTCCTTGTGGCATCGGTAGCAGATGATCTCTCGGCGAGGATGATGCTGGTCGCGGGTCCTTCCTGGGGGTGGTGTTGTCCTCCTCCGGCGGGGCGACGTCCTCCCTCTCCTCCGGCGCATCCAAGGGACATCCTCCGGGCAGTCAGCCAGCTAGATCTTTCCTTCTTCTTTCGTCGGTAATTGCAGGGCACTCATTACAGTGGCCAGGTTTTTGGTCAGCTGGCGCACTTCTGAGCGCAGACAGTCTAGCTCAGTAGGGGGCGCCTCCTGCGTTTTGGCTTCTGCAACCAGCGGGGAAAAGGTGGATGCTGTTGGCTTTAGGGTGGTTTCACTCGGGTGACACTGGGTTACCATCTCGGGTGTTTCCAGAGGTCGCAGTCCTTTTATAGCCATATCCTTAAGGGCGTCAAAGGTAGCATCAGGATGATCCAAGGACCACCAGTGCACAGTCCTGCCTTCCGCTTGGGACCTCAATCCCCGTACAAATTGTTCTTTTAACATTTTATTTTCGTCGGTGACACTTATAGGGTTGACTTGTTTAAGAGCTCGCAGGGCCCCTTGTAGTCGGCAGGCATAGTCCCTAATGCTGTCATCTGATTTCTGGGAACATTGGTAAAACCTCATCCGGAGATCTGTTTCAGTGCGGTCCTCAAAGATAGTCTGTAGCTTTAAGAAAATTGCAAACACTGACTCCTGGTCTGCAGCCGTCCAAGTCTCTACCTCTCTCTCAGCAGCACCAGTTAATTGCCCTATTACCACCGCAGCTCTTTGCTTTTCTGTCATAGGGTACATGTCCATTATGCTGCATATTTTTCGCTTGAACCCGGGCAGCGTGTCTGGCTTGCCGCTGTACTGAGGGAGCCACTTTGCTCCAGGCATGTATGGCAGTGTTAGCGGTACTATTGGGACCACAGGACCAGGTGAGGGGCCCACATTTCCGTCCTGCGCTGCAGTGCCAAGTGGTAAGTCATTGGGGTCGTCATCCTGGGCCGCGCTGTCGGCTTGCTGCTGTGACATATCTGCGCCCCCTTAGTTAATCGTAGCCTACCTTCTCTGAAGGCTGCAGCTCTGCCGGCACAGCGGTGGAGAGAAGACCTGTGTCGCTGACGCTCTGACGTCAGGGCGTTCACTGAAGCTCTCCACAGGACCTGCCGCCGCGTCAGCGCTGGGGGCGTGTTCAGGACTCAGCGCCTTTTTCAGGTACGCCCACTAATTTTCGCGCCACTAGGTGAGTGCACGCCCACCTTCTTCACCAGCGCCTCAGGGCGCGAATATGGTAATAAAATGGCGGTTGTTGTTTTACAAAAATGGCAATACAGTCTTTGATGATTTTTGGCAGTTCTCAAGCACAAAAACAGTTCAAATTAGGCACACAGGACTCGCGTTTCACGAGCTTCAGAATCCTGTTCGTGACGCCAAAATATAGATGAGTCGCACAAAGTACCAGGGTTCATGGGTACTCGGCACCGAGCCCGTTGATGTCTATGGGGGATGTCACGGGTAGCACAGCTCGGTCCGTGCCCTGGGCGCTCACCGTAATGTGGGATATTTACAGGGGATTTGGATGATGAAATGGGAATTCGTGTAAGTTGTCGTGACGCCACTTGTAGTATCTGGTCAGAGGGACCAGCGCCGCTGTGCACATACTCTGGAAGGGATGATGTTGGGCAGCTAGATGGTAGGCCTTCTACAAGTAAGACGGTGTCCTTCCAGGGTGGATAGAAATATGAGGATGCAGGACAGATGAGGATCCCCCGTCAGAGACAATAAGTGAGTCACACACAAAAGTCAGTTTGGTACCTTTACTGCAGGAATGGCAGGGACTCCCCGGAGCACGGCAGGGCGAAGGATGTACGTCCGGATTCCTCCACTGGTAGGTGTATGGCCTCCTGTTCTCTGTCGTTATTTAATGAAGTCCTGACCTGCATGTAGCTAGGTCTAACTCAGTCTCTGTTCTGTACCTGGCTGACTTGGTGGGGGACCTTCTCAGTGGCAGAACAGGGTCTTTTTATCGCTGATCAGGCAGACCCTGTTCTCCTGATCCTGTACGTGTCAACTCTGTGGTACTCCTGAGACTTGTAGTCCTTCAGGAACTCCGGTGTTCTCCTAAAAGATCATAGAGATCCTTTTAGGCTCGGGACCCGGCGTCCGGTATTCGTTGCTGGGGGGGGAAAGCTATTAATGCTTACTGGCCCCTTCAATTCCACTTGCTTTCGGCCTACCTGGGTCCTATAAAGATCACACACGCTGGCAGTTAATGTGCTGCCTCTTCGCCGCTCTCTTAAGCGTCGGCACGCTTCCTCCTGAGCTACACTTCAGCTTCAGCTCTGACTAGGATCAATCAATCTCCGTCTGTTTTTAGCCCTGACTGAGCTATGACAGGAATCCTCTCACTCTTGTGTCCTGAGGAGATCTCCTCTGTCCCTCACAGCTTGTCTGAGGTAACTGCTGTTCTGATCTGTCTGAGGTAATTGCTGTTCTGATCTGTCTGAGGTAAAACTGGAACTAACTGTTTTTTTTATGTGCCTAACACACAGCTCCCTCTACTGGTCTCTTAGGTAAGCTGAGATGTGTGTGTATAGTGACCTCTAGTGGGATCTTCCTTTAGTACATCCTTCTGGAAGATATGGATCCAGTCACAGCTGGGCTTCACACGAACATTCTAGGATTCTAGGATTAGTGTTAATTTTCAGGAGGACACTGAACAACAATGGTGTGCCTGTCAGGACTGCAAGGAGAAAGCCTCTGCTCTCCAAAAAGAACATTGCTGCCTGTCCGCAGTTTGGTAAAAATCACCGGGACAAGTCGGAAGGCGACTGGAGCAATGTATTGTGGACGAATGAGACCAAGATGGAACTTTCTGGTATGAATGAGAAGCATTATGTTTGAGAAGGGGTTAAACTTCCCTCCATCCGATGTGCAGGAATAATCAACAATTACCGGAGATGATTATCTGCAGTTATCGCTGCACAAGAGGTCACACCGGATACCGGGAGCAAAGGGTTCACATACTTCTGCCACTCACACACGTGTGATATTGGAGCATATTTCTCAATAAAATGACTTTTTTTTTTGGTTCTTTATCTACTTTTAGAATTTTTGTGAAAATCTGAGTAGTTTTTTCGGAAAGGGTTCACAAACTTTCCGGGGTCACTGTCAGCGTGATGACGTATACCTCTGTCTATCTGTCCGCAGGAAATCATCAGCTCCATCCTCCTGAGTGGTCGGATCGGGCCGGACATCCGGCACGTGGAGTGTTACGGGCTACGACTGAAGCACCTGAAATCTGATGAGATCCACTGGCTGCACCCCGACATGAACGTGGGCGAGGTGCAGGAGAAGTACGAGTGTCTCCACCTAGAGGCGGAGTGGAGGTAAGGCTCAGCACCATGACTGGTATATTTATCGGTGGGTGGGATAATGACTCCACAAGCCTCATACACAGGAGATCTGGGGTCAGTCATACAAGATGTTTGGCACAACCTCCTGCCGAGTTCCTCCATAACCTGAGTACAAGTGACGAGGAGAAGTGATGGAGTTATACATAGTGACGTTGATGGAGCAGAAGTGGTCTCCAAAATGTCCTTAAAGGGGTTCTCCAGGCTGGACAGCGTCTTCTTCACAGGAAGACTCCACGGATAGTGAACCTATTATAACCCTCTCCTGCTATCAGGTTTTATGTGGTAGCAAATGTTTCAATTCTCCGCAGCGCCACCAATGGTGACAAGAAGCATTGCAAGCTTGTCGTTGCCATCAGTGTGTTGGTTCTGCGAGGCTCAGCTCCTCCACAGCGAGAGACGCGCTTTGTGGTTGCCTCCTGTGATACAGGTTATGGGGCCGATCCCCGGATTCCCTGCGCTGAATCTTCCTGTGATTATTCCTAGGTACGATCTCCGGATCCGCTACCTGCCGGACAATTATATAGAAAGTTTCAAGAAGGACAAAACCACGTTACTTTACTTCTACCAGCAGGTGCGTGGCCGCTGGTCGGCAGTGGATGGTCCTGATACCTGGTGGGAGGAGTGATTATCTGGGTGCGGTGTAATCTGTGTAATCGCTGGTGTTATCTGCTCCCCCATCAGTAACGCTCCATGTATGCCCCACGGTCACATCCCGAGTGCCCCAGAGCTCCCAGAAAAGTGTGCCCCCAATATAGTCACCGTGCCCCCAATCTAGTCACCGTGCCCCCAATCTAGTCACCGTGCCCCCAATCTAGTCACCGTGCCCCCAATATAGTCACCGTGCCCCCAATATAGTCACCGTGCCCCCAATATAGTCACCGTGCCCCCAATCTAGTCACCGTGCCCCCAATATAGTCACCGTGCCCCCAATATAGTCACTATGCCCCCAATATAGTCACCGGCCCCAATAAGTCACCGTGCCCCCAATATAGTCACCGTGCCCCATAGTAGTCACTGTGCCCCAGTATAGTCACCGTGCCCCCATAGTAGTCACCGTGCCCCAATACAGTCACCGTGCCCACATAGTAGTCACCGTGCCCCAATACAGTTACCGTGCCCCCATAGTAGTCACGTGCCCCAATACAGTCACCGTGCCCCCAGTATAGTCACCGTGCCCCCAATATAGTCACCAGGCCCCCATAGTAGTCACTGTGCCCCCAATATAGTCACCGTGCCCCCATGTAGTCACGTGCCCCAGTATAGTCACCGTACCCCCATAGTAGTCACCGTGCCCCCAATATAGTCACCGTGCCCCAAGTAGTCACGTGCCCCAGTATAGTCACCGTGCCCCCATAGTGTCACCGTGCCCCAATACAGTCACCGTGCCCCCAGTATAGCACGTGCCCCATATAGTCACCTGCCCCCATAGTAGTCACCTGTGCCCCCAATATAGTCACCGTGCCCCATATAGTAGTCAAAGTGCCCCCAGTATAGTCACCGTGCCCCCATAGTAGTCACGTGCCCCCAGTATAGCACCGTGCCCCCAATATAGTCACCGCCCCCATAGTACTCAATGTGCCCCCAATATAGTCACCGTGCCCCCATAGTAGTCACGTGCCCCAGTATAGTCACCGTGCCCCCAGTATAGTCACCGTGCCCCAGTATAGTCCCAGTGCCCCCATATAGTCCTGTGCCCCCAGTATAGTCACCGTGCCCCCAGTATAGTCACCAGTGCCCCATATAGTCACAGTGCCCCCAGTATAGTCACCGTGCCCCCAGTATAGTCACCGTGCCCCCAGTATGTCCAGTCCCCAGTATAGTCACCGTGCCCCCAGTATAGTCACCGTGCCCCCAGTATAGTCACAGTGCCCCATATAAGTCTCAGTGCCCCAGTATAGTCACCGTGCCCCCAGTATAGTCACCGTGCCCCAGTATAGTCCGTGCCCCATATAGTCACGTGCCCCCAGTATAGTCACCGTGCCCCCAGTATAGTCACCGTGCCCCCAGTATAGTCACCGTGCCCTCATTATAGTCACGTGCCCCCAGTATATCACCGTGCCCCCAGTATAGTCACCGTGCCCCATATAGTCACGTGCCCCATATAGTCACCGTGCCCCATATAGTCACGTGCCCCCATATAGTCACCGTGCCCCATATAGTCACGTGCCCCAGTATAGTCACCGTGCCCCATATAGTCACCGTGCCCCATATAGTCACAGTGCCCCCATATAGCCATGCCCCCAGTATAGTCACGTGCCCCCATAAGTCACCGTGCCCCCATAGTCCGTGCCCCATATATCACCGTGCCCCCATAGTAGTACGTGCCCCATAGTCCGTCCCCATATAGTCACGTGCCCCCAATATAGTCCCGTAGTCGCCCCAGTATAGTCCATTCCATTCCAGTGCCCCCATTATAGCACCGTGCCCCCATAAGTCACCTGCCATATAGCAGTGCCCCCATATAGTCAGCCCATATAGTAGTGCCCCCATATAGTCACCATGCCCCAGTATAGTCACATGCCCCAATAAGTCACCGTGCCCCCATATAGCACCGTGCCCCAATATAGTCACCGTGCCCCCATATAGTCAAGTGCCCCAGTATAGTCCCAGTGCCCATATAGTCACCGTGCCCCATATAGTCACGTGCCCCATATAGTCACAGTGCCCCCAGTATAGTCACCAGTCCCCCAGTATAGTCACCTGCCCCCAGTATAGTCACCGTGCCCCCAGTATAGTCACCGTGCCCCCATATAGTCACCATGCCCCCATATAGTCACCGTGCCCCCAGTATAGTCACCGTGCCCCCAGTATAGTCACAGTCCCCATATAGTACGTGCCCCATGTAGTCACCGTGCCCCATTAGTCACAGTGCCCCAGTATAGTCACCGTGCCCCCATATAGTCTCAGTGCCCCATATAGTCACCGTGCCCCAGTATAGTCCAGTCCCCATATAGTCAGTGCCCCAGTAAGTCCCATGCCCCATAAGTACGTCGATCCAGTACCAGTGCCCCCAGTATAGTCACCATGCCCCCAGTATAGTCACCGTGCCCCCCAGTATAGTCACCATGCCCCCAGTATAGTCACCGTGCCCCAGTATAGTCACCGTGCCCCCAGTATAGTCACCATGCCCCCAGTATAGTCACCGTGCCCTCAGTATAGTCACCGTGCCCCAGCATAGTCACCATGCCTCCAGTATAGTCACCGTGCCCCCAGTATAGTCACCGTGCCCCAGTATAGTCACCGTGCCCCCAGTATAGTCCCAGTTTCCCCATATAAGTCTCATGCCCCCAGTATTGTCACCGTGCCCCCAGTATAGTCACCATGCCCCCAGTATAGTCACCGTGCCCCCAGTATAGTCACCGTGCCCTCAATATAGTCACTGTGCCCCCAGTATAGTCACCATGCCCCCAGTATAGTCACCGTGCCCCCAGTATAGTCACCGTGCCCCCAGTATAGTCACCGTGCCCCATTATAGTCACCGTGCCCCCATTATAGTCACCGTGCCCCCAGTATAGTCACCGTGCCCCCAGTATAGTCACCGTGCCCCAGTATAGTCACCGTGCCCCATATAGTCACAGTGCCCCCAGTATAGTCACGTGCCCCCAGTAATCACCGTGCCCCATATAGTCACCGTGCCCCCAGTATAGTCACCGTGCCCCCAGTATAGTCACCGTGCCCCATTATAGTCACGTGCCCCATAAGTCTGTGCCCCAGTATAGTGACTGTGCCCCCAGTATAGTACGTGCCCCAGTATAGTACGTGCCCCATGTAGTCTACAGTGCCCCATTACAGTCCAGTGCCCCCAGTATAGTCACCGTGCCCCCAGTATAGTGACTGTGCCCCAGTATAGTCACCTGTGCCCCCAGTATAGTCACCGTGCCCCCAGTATAGTTTCAGTGCCCCCAGTATAGTTTCAGTGCCCCCAGTATAGTCACTGTGCCCCAGTATAGTCACCGTGCCCCCAGTATATCGTGCCCAGTATAGTCACCGTGCCCCAGTATAGTCACGTGCCCCCAGTATAGTTTCAGTGCCCCAGTATAGTCACTGTGCCCCAGTATAGTCACGTGCCCCAGTATAGTCACGTGCCCCCAGTTAGTCACGTGCCCCCAGTATAGTCACCGTGCCCCAGTATAGTTTCAGTGCCCCATTAGTCACTGTGCCCCCAGTATAGTTTCAGTGCCCCAGTATAGTCACTGTGCCCCCAGTTTAGTCACTGTGCCCCCAGTATAGTCACCGTGCACCCAGTATAGTTTCAGTGCCCCCATTATAGTCACAGTACCTCCATATAAGTCTCAGCGTCCCATTATAAAGTCTCAGTGCCCCCATTATATTATGGGGGAATCTTGTGCCCCCAGTGAGGGTCCGGCTCTCATTACCATGTTCGAATTTCCCTGGGAAAGCAATCAGTTACCATAGAACAATGAGGAATTGCCGTTCATGCGATTGTCCAGATTCCAGCGCAGGCGGCTGCGGCTCTACACCCGTAATATGTGACTTTCTGCGTTTTCCTGCAGCTGAGGAACGACTACATGCAGCAGTACGCCACCAAGGTCAGCGAGGGCATGGCGCTGCAGCTGGGGTGTCTGGAGCTCAGGTACCGAGAAACGACATCGGAAACTCGCTTCAGTATCAATTCCCTTATTCTCTGCAGCTTTCTGCTTTATTAGAAGGTTTTTATTATATGATTCAATTTTATTTGCTGAACACGGACTTCCCCTTTAACCGAGACAGCGGCCCTTTAAATTTAGTACAAATCAGAAGATGTGTGCGATCCTTGGAGCACATGACCAGGAATATATATATATATATTCTGTATATATATATATATATAGCTCAACTCTAAGGATGCAAATTAGCCCTCTCCCAGAAATATTAGAGAAAACTCGCTAGTGCCACCTAGTGGCCGCTTGCAACATAACAAAAGATGTTTTCTACTGTCAGTTGAATAAAAACAATGGAATTTACCATTCAAAGACAGCAAGCAGAGATCTTGAAATAAAAACTATGAGGAAATGACGCAGAAGAAATATTAGGAGATAACTTTATTTATAAAAAGGAAATACTGTAGATTTTGTTGTATTTTGCTGCCATCTAGAGGGCAAGTGGTGAATTGCATGCAGGATTAAACTTGTCGCCTTCTTGTGTTTTAGGCGATTCTACAAGGACATGCCTCAAAACGCCCTGGAGAAAAGATCAAATTTTGACTTCTTAGAGTAAGCGGAAATACTGTAAGATGGATATTATTAGTATATATAAGGGTTTGGGGCTTCTGTTTTTTATGCTGTGACTTATTTTTCTCCAAAATGCGCAGAAAAACCCAAAAAACACTGATGTGGCGTCAACGACGTAGTTTCTGTGTGAATTCTGTGTCTGATCGGCACTTCCTGCAGGGACGACCACAATCAGCGCACATTCCAGCAGGAAGTTACATCACACGTTCTGTTCCCGCTGCTGGAAATATTTTGCTATAGTAATTTTATTTTTTTTTTTTAAACCATAAAGGGAATTTCAATGTCAGTATTGAGAACACAGCAAAATAGAAAACCTGCAAAAAATTGGGAACAATGAAAAAAAATAAGAAACGAGTTTGTTCTAATTAAAAAAAGTTAGTGTCATCAGACAAGGCACAAGCGAGAAAAAGACCTATAAAAATATATATATTAAAGGGACAAAAAAGAAAATAGAAATTATGTGTGTGTTTTTTTTTTTTTTCATTTTATTATGTTATTTTTTTTAAATTAGATTCTATCTTATTTAATCTATAAAATATATAAGGGAAAAAAAAGAAAATATATATTTTTATTCCCTATAAAATATATAAAGAGGAAAAAAAAAGAAAATATATTTTAAAGTCAAAAAGACTTGGTGAACTCCTTCCCCTGCCGTCTTGACACTATGATTGTGGTTACCCGTAGCCACCACTAGGGGGAGCTCCTGGAATACAGATGTATACAGACAATCACTGAGCTCAGTATTAGCCGTATAAGTAGATATGTAATGATTAATCACTCCCTTACACATATATTATGAAATTATACAGTATGGAACGGGTTTTAAGTCGTATTGAGAATCAGCCGACATCTGCCTCTAAGAGTAGTGATTGGCGTTACTGATTGCTGCTATTTAACCACCTATAGGGGACCTTTCACCACTTTTTACATGCTAAACTGACTACATCACGATTAAGTGTCTTAAATTTCTGCAATTAAATATTGGTTCGTCAAGTTTATATGCTAATTAGCACTATAGGCAGGATTGGAGGCTTCCAAAGGGGGCGTTAGCAGAGATTCTTCTCTGGGGGCGTGTTCTTTTCTCCCTGTATGATATTATCCAATCATATCCAGGGGAAAAAAAACGGGTCCTTTTAAATGTCACTGTCAAGTAACGCAGTATTGGGGCTGGGTCCGTTCCAGCGACTGTCATCCCCCATCTACGATGGGATTACAGGGTCCTGATGGGTTCTCTACTGAAGACCCCCACTATGAATCCTGATGTAACAATGTAGTGTCAAACAATCAATCACAGGTTCAAGTTCCCTAAGGGGACTAAAAAACAAGTAAAAACTAGTAAAAAATATATATAAAAAAACAAATAAAATATCAAAGTTTGATTTACCCCCTTTTTCCAAAATAAAGATAAAGAAATGTAAAATTACTCCCCCCCACCACACTCATATTTGTTATCGCCATGTCCAGAAAAGTCCAATCTAGCAAAATATAAAATTATTTAGCCCGTGAAGAAAATGTCATAGAGGACAAAATTTTGGTTTTAAAGTCTTTACAACTCCCCAAAAATGCAATAAAAAGGGATCAAAATGTTGGATGTATCCCAAAACTGCACCAAGAAAAACTACAGCTGGACGCACAAACGACAAAAACCTCACCCAGCGCCATTGATGGAAAAATAGCAACAAAGGTTACTGGTCTCGAAAAATGGCAACGCAAAACCAAACTGATGAAGGTTCTGATTTTCTTTTAACCACTAAAATCTAGAAAAAGAAAAAAAGATCCAATTTTTGTTATCACCGTTATTGCACTGACCGGGAGAATCGTGTCACCAGGTTATTTTGACCACAAACTGAACCCAAACGACAACTCGTCCTACAAAAGTCCTCACACGATTATGGGGACGGAAAATTAAAGTCATGGCTGTAGGAAGAAGAGGAGGAAAAAACGAGAATTCCGAATTGTCCTGGTCGAATGGGGCTTACAGGATCGGTCGTACATTTGGGTTTCGGGCTCCATCTAAGTTTTGATATTCTTCTCTTCTCAGGAAAGAAGTCGGACTGGACCTATTTTTCCCTAGACAAATGCAAGAAAGTCTAAAGGTAAAATATATGTCAACGTCAGAAAAAAGTTAGAAATTTGGGAAATATAACGCCTCGATAGACCGGGGTTTTCAGGGTTCCCTCTGTCGTCTGTTTCCTGCCACATTATTTTCTTTTTCTCCCTATGTTCTACGTGAAGCCCAAGCAGTTCCGGAAGATGATCCAGCAGACGTTCCAGCAGTACGGGTCCCTGCGGGAGGAGGAGTGTATCATGCGTTTCTTGAACACTCTCTCCAGCTTCACCTCCATCGATCAAGAGACCTACAGATGCGAACTTGCGGTGAGGGCTTCTATTTCTGTAGTCTAAATCTAGTCCCTCCAGGACCCTGAAAGTCCCAGCTGACTACTATGGAGGACTATGCGTTACATGAAGTCAGTGGGTACTGTAATTCTACATTTCACCTCTGGGGGAACTGTGGGAAAAGTGAGCACTTGCTGTAGCTTCATCCACAGCTGATCACTGGTGGTCAGGGCAGCTGGATACTTTGGATCAGCTTTTGTCAGGAGAACCATCTAGGACCTAGTTTTAGAGAAACTTATTCCTTATATTTTGATACACCAATTCGATTGACCAAAATTTTGGTGAACTTTGTTGATATTAAAATGGGCTCCAGATGTTCTTCAAGGTGATTGGGTGTTTGTAGAAGAGGTTGTTGCCCCTTCAAGAACACATTAAATTGATTAATGATTGTATCTTCATTTTTAGCAAGGATGGAGTATCACTGTGGACCTGGTCATTGGACCGAAGGGGATACGACAACTCACCACCAAGGACTCAAAGGTGAGTGGTGGCTACTGCTTTCTAGTGCACTGATTGGATGGATTGTCAGGTATCTTGTTGCGTCTGACCATATGGCAGCTACCACTGAATGCATCCCTGAGTGGTTTTCAGGTCATTGTTGTCCCAAGATGAACCCAGGTCCTGAGAGGTTTAGCACCCCATATGGTGCCCGGTGGTTTCATGCCCTAGTTCCTTATGTCAAAATGATTTGGTTCACACTTCACAGTTGTTTTTTGTCCCAATCCCAGATGTCTAATGGACCACATAGTTGTTGTTTAAAAGTTGGTTGTCCCAGATGATCCCTGGTATCCAGTAGTTTGGCAGAAGAGAATTCAGCTGGTGCGTAGTGGTTGGGTGTCGCGTATGATCAATGATGTCCAGCAGCTTGTTGAATAAAGGCATTCTCTAGTGTCCATTGGTTGGGTGCCTTAGATGGTCTCCAGTGCCCAGTGGTTTAGCAGACAAAGTAGTATGTGTTGCCTAGTCTTCTGTGTCCATAATAGTCTTGGGTGTTCAGTGGGTGAATTGGCCTGGTGTCTAGTGGTTGGACATTGAACATGGACCTTCGAGTCTTGTAGCTTTGTGGCACAGAAAGTGTCTTTCAACTATTGTTTTGGTGTATCAGATGGTCCTCATTAGTGTCTAGTAGTTTGGTGGTGATACACTCTCCGATGTCATGTGGTTGGGTGTCACAGATTGTCACTGGTATCCAGTAAATTGATGAAATACAATGTCTAGTGGTTCAGTATCCCTTATATTCGCTGGTGAGAAGTGGATTGTTGGCAAACATGGTGGCTGGTGTGTGGGTGCCACTTCTGTCCTATGTGTTCAGTAACGTGATGGTTGGACACTCTACAGTATGATGAGATTTGTGTTCCTGGTAACTAGTGGATTTTTAGCAAAAAAAATCATCTTGTGTCTGTTAGTTGAGTCTCCTTGTTATTCCCAGTTGTCTGGTGCCTCAATTTTATGACTTCTGATGTCCTGTGATTGGGTGTCTCAGATGGTCCCCATTAGATTGATGTCAAACAAAGTTCCTGGTGTCTAGTGGTTGAGAGTTCCAAATTGTTTTGTGGTTTGACTTTTACCATGCAAGGAGAAACTAACTGCATTTATTTGGAAATTCCATGAAGAGCAATCAGGATGTATTTCCCCATATTCATACAAAGCATTGACGCTCATGACATAAAAATAGAATCAATCACTCTGTGCCTAGCTCATGTCTGGTTCTGTGCTTGACTCTGTGTGCTTGTTCGTGTCTGATTCGTGCTTGGTTCTGTGCTGGTTCTGGCTATGGGTTCTGTGTCTGGTTCTATGTTGGTTCTTGAGCCTGGTTCTGTGTTGGTCTGTGCCTGTTTCTGTGCTTGGTTCTGTGCTTGTCTGGTTCTGTGTCTGGTTCTGTGTTGGTTCTGTGTCTGGTTACTGTGTCTGGTTCTGTGTCTGGTACTGTGTCTGGTACTGTGTCTGGTTTTGTGTCTGGTTTTGTGTCTGGTTTTGTATCTGGTTTTGTCTGGTTCTATGTCTGGTTCTGTGCTGGTTCTGTGTCTGGTTCTGTGCCTGGTTTTGTTATTGGTTCTGTGTCTGGTTTTGTGTCTGGTTTTGTGTCTGGTTCTGTGTCTGGTTCTGTGTCTGGTTCTGTGTCTGGTTCTGTGTCTGGTTCTGTGTCTGGTTCTGTGTCTGGTTCTGTGTCTGGTTCTGTGTCTGGTTCTGTGTCTGGTTCTGTGTCTGGTTCTGTGTCTGGTTCTGTGTCTGGTTCTGTGCCTGGTTTTGTGTCTGGTTCTGTGTCTGGTTCTGTGCCTGGTTCTGTGCCTGGTTCTGTGCCTGGTTCTGTGTCTGGTTCTGTGTCTGGTTCTATGCCTGGTTTTGTGCCTGGTTCTGTGCCTGGTTTTTTGCTTGGTTCTGTGCTCTGTCAATTGTCTTGTACCCGGCAATAGTCCTTGGTATTGTGCTAATGATCAATATGATATTCATTGCCTTTTCTATCTCTGTAGTCCACATGCTTTGCCGAGTTCAAACAGATTAAATCTATCAAGTGTTCATTACTGGAGGATGGACGGGCACTGCTGCTATTGGGGATATCTGGCGCCCCCCAGGTAAACTCTGTAGCCAATAGATACTCCTGGTTGTTGTATTTTTACCACTCCCAGCATGCTAAGTATGTCTCTTATGAAGTTTAAGTGGCCTCTAGTGGTCATCTTAATATACTTCACCATAAATATATGTAAATCACGTTCTGCTGCACAGGTCAAGATAAGCAGCTTTCACGCAGTGAGAAAGTAAACAGTCTAGTCACATGATACTGAGCATGGACCGAGTTATCAGAGTGTGGTCTAGTGATGTTACTTATTTACTGGTATACTTTTCTGGAGCTGTCCCTTTCAACAAGTTATGCTGCATGTACCAAGATAGGCAGCTTTCACAATGGAAGAAGCAAAGGGAAGAATATACTCTTCTGAGACAGAGCATGGACTGGGATTATCTATGGGTGGTCTGGTGATGTTATTGAAAATTGGCAGACTGGTTTGGAAGTGTCCCAGTCATCAAGTTGTACTGCATGCATCAAGATAGGCAGCTTTCACTCAGTAACAATATAAAGAAGACAGTCACCTGAGACCGAGTGTGGATCAGGAGTATTAGAGGGTGGTCTTGTGATATACTGAAAATGGGTAGAACGGTCTGGAACTGTCTCATTCATGATGCTGTACTGCATGCATCAAGATAGGCAACTTTCACACTTGCAGTAGTAAATGGAAAATGATAGTTGTCTCAGAGAGAGCTCAGGCTGGTGTTATTGGAGGGTGGTCTACTGATATTTATGGCCATTTGTAGATCTTTTAGAAAGTGTCCAGTTCCAGACAAGTCTCCTGGTTCTACTGGATTATGCTGCATTTGCCAAGATAGGCAGCTTTCACATTAACAGTAGGAAAAGTAAAACGCTAGTTGTCTGAGACAGAACAAGGGCTGGGGTTATCGGAGGGTGGTCTTGCGATATTTATGACCATTTGTAGACCTTTTAGAAAGTGTCCAGTTCCAGACAAGTCTCCTGGTTCTACTGGATTATGCTGCATTCGCCAAGATAGGCAGCTTTCACATTAACAGTAGGAAAAGTAAAACGCTAGTTGTCTGAGACAGAACAAGGGCTGGGGTTATCGGAGGGTGGTCTTGCGATATTTATGACCATTTGTAGACCTTTTAGAAAGTGTCCAGTTCCAGACAAGTCTACTGGTTCTACAGTATTATGCTGCATTCGCCAAGATAGGCAGCTTTCACATTAACAGTAGGAAAGGTAAAACGATAGTTGTCTGAGACAGAACAAGGGCTGGGGTTATCAGAGGGTGGTCTTGCGATATTTATGACCATTTGTAGACCTTTTAGAAAGTGTCCAGTTCCAGACAAGTCTCCTGGTTCTACTGGATTATGCTGCATTTGCCAAGATAGGCAGCTTTCACATTAACAGTAGGAAAGGTAAAACGATAGTTGTCTGAGACAGAACAAGGGCTGGGGTTATCAGAGGGTGGTCTGGGGATATTACTGACCGTAGCTGACCTCATGTGAACTGTCCAGTTCCAGACGAAACTACAGTTGTACTGTATTATACTGCATGCACCAAGATAAGCAGCTTTCACACTGGCTGTAGGAAAAAGACCAGCAGCTTGTAAATATCATGTGTAGGGTTGTCTGGGGTTTGTCTTGTGAGGTCAGTAACCATATCCAGTGCCAGACTCGATGTGGCTTAGGTGCAATACCGAATGCAACCTGTGAACAGGTGTGGCACTGTTTTTGGAAGAGAATGTAAATTCTTTTAACTCTCTTGCACTATTATTGTATTATACTGCTATGTCTTTGTGATTTTTAAGCCATTAGCTATCAAGACATCGTCGTTGGCGGTGGCGGAAAATATGGCCGACCTTATTGATGGATACTGCCGGCTGCAGAACGAATCTCAGGACTCGCTCATCGTCTATCCCGGGAAAGGTGAACACATTGTAACCTCTGCCCTTCCACCTGTTCTAATGACAGACTATACAAGATATAGGGGTATTGTCATCGAGCCGCAGCGGGCTCTGACCCACCTGACCGCAGGACGCTCTTCATACCATACTGTGCCGCGGGGTAATATGATGACTCACCCCGGACGATCCGGTGCCGGAGCCTCAATTATTAGGACGTCAGGACACTAAACTCCAATCTGACTCCCACCTACAATGAGCCATTGATAATACTGGTGTTATAGGGGCCACAGGGTGTCCTCAGTCACTAAATCCTCCTTATATCACATTAGGTATATGACCGATATTACGACCTGACCTTATTACATCACAATCTTATGGATAATGCGGATTTTATAATATTTTATATCACAGAAAACGACAAGCGCATCAGTCTGCCCCGGATTCCAACCCAGTAAGTAAAACTTCAAACTCACGTAAGATGGTGCCGTTATATTAAATCATGGTTGGGCTTGTTTTTTTACTTAGATACATGAAGATGTCAGGTTTCGGTATTTTTTTTAGTTATGTTTTTTAGTAAATTACCCAATTTAACAAGTTCTATGGTGAGTGTAATTCTGAAATCATCCTGTAGGTGGCAGCAGAATACAAGAAAAACTTTTTTTTTAGAAACTTTCCTTTTATACTAGAAATGGAGAGTTCTTGTTTCCAGGCTGAGACAGATCAGCAGGTGGTCACAGCCAGGCGCACATCAGGAGTTAAAAGTTTTGCAACTTTACCATAGACTTTATGTGTAAGAGCCGGCCGGTGTAGTAGCCGTGGTTGTGGACACCTGGGCTTCTGTGTCCTGGCCTTCCCTTACAGAAACATATTCACCATTAGTCAGCATCACTGTGTCTTCAGGTCCATCTCCTTCTGGTTCCTCTTTATGCTGTGGGAGATCCTCTCCAGGTAAATCAGCACAGAGACACAATCCATTTCAACGTCAACAAGAACATCTTTACTAGTTTCATCACACAGCACATCCAGAAGCTTCACATCTTTTACAACAGGCTTCACAAAACATTGTTCCCTTTCTTTCCCTGTGTTACTCTCGTGTTCACAAGGCGAGGGCCCGGGTCTGACCGTCCCTGACGGTTCCTCAGCATTCTCTCTGCACGGCTCTGCTACGGAAATACATCCCTCGGTCTGTTTCGCCCCAGACACAAGATCATTAACTTCCGGAGTGAGAAACCACTGAAAGAAAGTACCGCCCTTCTGCTCTGTCTTCTGCGTTTGCACCACATCTTTCCAGTCTGTACTCACTGTATCTGTGGGGTACCTTGGCCGTTTCGTCCCGGTCTCCTTCCTGTAGCGTTTTGCCGAACCTAACCAATGCCGCCTTAATATAGACTTTGTCATCGGTCCCTTCGTCACTAATGAGTCCGCACCCCTGTCTATGTCGGTGTACACCATCCGCTCTGCTCTGTCTTCTGCGTTTGCACCACATCTTTCCAGTCTGTACTCACTGTATCTGTGGGGTCCCTTGGCCGTTTCGCCCCAGTTCTAAGCGTTTCTGCCCAAACTATGAGTTGCCACATTCTTGTCTTCTCTACTGCAATCTCCCGTTGCTGAACTCTTCTGATGCTGTGGATGACTGAGGTTCACTTCAATTCAAGTTGCGTGACTGCTGAGGCGTCCTGGGCCTATAGCCCTTGTGGACCCTCGGGCGTCCCTTGCCCTCTGACTAGAATCTATTCCTTACACTTGCTTACCACTCAGCAGCCCCTCCTACTATTAACCATGTACTAACTCTATTCTTTATCTAAGAACTATGGGCACTAAGATACCCCCCATCTAGTGGCCAATCCTAAAAACTCCTCTGTCCCTAACTTTATACACAAAAGATGAATATACATTAAACATTTGACACTTAATGATAATACACATAAGTGTGTAGCAGTACCAGTAAAATATGAAAAAGCAGTAAAATATAAAAAATAACATTTTTTTCACTCCCTTACATATGCTTCAGTTCTTCACTTTTTCCAAGCTCCTTACTTGCTGTCAATGAATGAATAAATAAAATTTTTTGGTGTCGATGTAGTAAGTTTCACACCTGAGGATCAGTTACATTTCTATCCAGTCTGAACAGTCCCTTAAGACATGAGAAGATCAGCAGCACAATTCTCTGTCCTGGTAGTTTGTTACAATGTATCAGTGCAGGATTAATGAATGTACTGTTCTAATTGATTCCAGCAGCCTCTCTGCAGGTGATAAACTATGAGTTTATATAAAACTACTGCAAAATATCTAGCTGCTATAAACCGTGGAGATGGCAGCAAAAATCTAATGAATCATTTCCCTTTAAATAATAAAATACTGATTACTCTCTGCCACCACTAGAGGGAGCTCCCAGTGTACATAATAATCTCAATAGTAACTCATGATGTGTGAGCTCCCTCTAGTGGTAGATGCAGGTAGTTGGGGTTTTTTTTTGCACTTTTTATGAGATTTGCTGCTTTGGATTAGGAAAAAAAAAGTTCCTCATTTCCTTCCAGGGACATTCCAGAAAGGAACTCAAGACTGGAAGAAGGGAGCAGCTTCGGTGAGTTCTGCACATTTGCTGCTTGCTGCAGTTCACTAATAACATAATAAATATTAATTTGCCTAATAAATCGGTCTCCCCCTCTAGAGTCTGATATATATGCCGAAATACCGGAGGAGGGGGAGCAGAAGTCTGCAGGTGCGTCCCCTACATTATATAACATCAGCACATTGTGAGCTTAAAGGGAAACTCCACCCATAATAATCCCCCCGATCAAGGGACCACCCATGAGACACCCCGAAATGACGTGCCTGATCATAATTATCGACACGGGAGCATTGACTACATCCGTCTCGGATATCCACCACACTCCTGTCTGCAGTGCTGCTTGGAAGTTTGTGAACCCTGAAGAATTTTCCATATTTTTGCATAAACTTGACCCAAATCGACATCAGATTTTCACAAAAGTCCTAAAAGTAGATAAAGAACAAAATGAAACAAATATGTCAAAAATATCAGACCTTGTTATATTTGTATTGAGGTAGATGCTCCACGTCTGTGAGTGGCAGAAGTATGTGAACCCTTTGCTCTCGGTATCCGGAGTGACCTCTTGTGCAGCGATAGCTGCCGATAAACATCTCCGGTAATTGTTGATTATTCTTGCACATCGGGTGGAGGAATTTTAGCCCATTTCTCCCTACACAGACAACAATGTTGTTTTTGGAGAGCAGAGGATTTCTCCTTGCAGTTCTGCCATGCACACCATTGTTATTTTGTTTCTTCCTGATGGAGGGCTCATGAACGCTAACATTACCTGATGTGACAGAGGCCTTTAGTTGCTTAAAGGTTTCCTTGGGTTCCTTTGTGATCTCGCAGACTATTATACGTTTTACTCTTCGAGTGATCTTTGTGGGTCATCCACTCTTTGGGAGGATTTTTTTATTCTGTGTCTGCCTGATGGTGGAATCATGAACTCTAACATTACTTAATGTGAGAGAGGCCTTTAGTTGCTTAGTGGTTTCCTTGGGTTCCTTTGTGATCTCGCAGATTATTATAAGCTTTGCTCTTAGAGTGATCTTTGTGGGTCGTCCACTCCTGGGGAGGGTAAAAATGGTCCTGAATTTCCTCCATTTATTCACAATCTAAAGAGTTTGGACTCCACCAATCCATAGTCAGATAGAGATGGTTGTGTAACATTTTAGCCTAA
>JARQOD010000005.1:15867874-15892367 GCA_033576555.1 Oophaga sylvatica | reverse complement strand
AATATTGATCTAAAAAAGTGAAATATATTTGTATGTTTTTATCATTTTGCATTTAATATTTATATTGTTGGGGCATGTTAGTGTTTCCTAGTGCCACAAATAAAATTCATTTTTTTTATTTTATTTTTTTTTATATTTTATGGTACTGGCATAATTTTTCACTGATTCAGTATCCAGGAATTCTTCTTGGGCTTTGTAGTGCGGGAAGTTTCTCCACGTTCAGTTGTTACCAGTAGATCATGTCCAACCCTAAAATTTAACATTGGGGTCGGGAGATGGCCACAGTACCAGAAGATCCTCCAGCCTGTGGACCCAGTCTCTGACCCATTAATAGTCCCAAAAAGTCCAATAATTTGCAACCAGGGTCTAATGGATCATCAGAAAAATTCCTTGTCATGGGCACAAGAACCCCATTCTGTCAATGAGGGGAACCAATTTTACAAGTGGAAATGCTTGGCTGTAGAGATACACCTGTCCATGAGCTGAGGATGAGCTGCAATACCAAACATAACCTGTGGACAGGTGTGGCGCTGTTTTTAAAAGACAATAGTCAATTTTTCGAAATCCAGACAACTCCTTGTCTCTTACACGATAAGTTAGCATTTCAATAAAAAAAAAAAAATTCTAAAATATATTAAATATTTTTTAAAAATTAAATTTTTTAAACAAATGTTTGAAATTTTAAATTTGACATGTCAGTCGCCGGTTGATAAAATAATTGACCCGTTTTTATTTTCTGAGCAGATTGAAGGAACACAAAAACTCTTAAGCAAAGACTTGGCCGAACTGATCAGTAAGATGCGGTTAGCCCAGCAGAACGCGGTGACGTCTCTTAGCGAGGAATGTAAAAAGCAGATGTTGACGGCCTCCCACGCGTTGGCCGTGGACGCCAAGAACCTCCTGGATTCTGTGGACCAAGCTCGAGTCAGAGCCAATCTGGCAAAAGTGGCCACCGAGTGAAATTGCAAATGGACTCCCAGAATATGACTCGAAACGCGTCAAAAACTCGAAACGCATCAAAAACTCGAAACGCGTCAAAAACTCGAAGCGCGTCACATAGACAGCCAATGCTGCTAAGGAGCTGGAACTAAGAACTGGACCAAAAAAAATCAGCTGGAAATAAAAGGAAAAAAAAAGAAACATTGCTACTTTGCTAATAGATGACAATTTATGGATCGGAGGGAAGTATTTATTTTGCAGATTTGTTCCTGGGACCCTTTTCCTGCGATGGATAAAATGTTTTTTATTCTCAAATTTTTTGACTTTTGCCTAAAAAAGAAAAATGTGGAGTTTTCACCCACGGTCGACCATGGACAGGAGCAGTCAGAAACCTCAGTGTTTCTTTTATTTATTATCTCACTTTGGTTTACTGTGATTTTTTTTTGGAGACTGTTGTGCAGTTTGTGTTTGATATCGCCTTGGTGGGGTTGTATTATTTTTCTTTTTGGGGTGGGGGCTTAGCGTTTCTTCACGTGGCAGCAGTCTAGCTTCTATTTCCCTGTACATAGCAGCGAAAAAAGTCGTCTCGTGACTCGAGTATTTAGGAAGTAAGACGACAAAAGCGTCAAAATCATCACGTCTTTCATTTCTGTTCCCATTTTCTCTTTCCTTGGACGATTTTCTTTAGATCTACAAATGTTTTATCCTAGAAGAATTCGGTTCCCGGGTTTATGAAATAATGAAATGTTTATGTCTATTATTATTATTATTATTGGACTGGAACTTTATAAATGTAAATACGGTGGACAAATTCTTATATTTTTCCTGGCAGGTAAAACCATAAGGCAGGGGCTCCACTTGTTGTCGGGCAGGCTGACGCCACCATCGCCCGACCCCAATGTTTATCTCTAGGGGAAAAGTTGAGTCTTAATTATAAATATTCCAATATGGTCAGATTTTTGGTAATTACTGGAAATCATTTTGATTTTTTTTCCCTTCTATAGAGAAGTATAGATATCAAGCGCCATTTTGCCAAAAATTACCTTGGGGCCCTACGCTTAATTGTTACTTTAAATGACTTTTCCTTAAAGTAGGTAAGACGTAGAGGAGTTCTCTTTGTCTTTAATATCTAACCTCAGGATAAACAGATCTGAACCAGAAGTGGCATAGCGCCACACATTCATCAGTGGCCGTGAATGGTACTGCAAAGTCAAATTGTTTTTGGAGAGATCTTGCAGTACCATCCATGGCCACTCCTCAGTGTATGGCGCTGTGTCATTTCCAGTGCACCATAGTCCATTCAATCAGTTGGATCTTCACCGATCTGGTATTTATTGACCTTTCCTATGGATTATTAAAGTCCCTTTAAACCACTTAAAATGATTGATATATTTGCAAATTTTGACAAAATACCAAATTTTCACAACTCTGACTACTTGGGGGGATAACCAGCTTATTTTATATTAATGCACAGTCTATGACCTTGGCTGGTCGTGCAGCTGTGGTTCATCTATGAGGAACCGTGGGACCAAGCACAGGCACAAGGACAAACCAGATAGGGCCAGGGCAGGTGCCGTTAGCTTTCATTTTCCTAAAAATGACTTGCACATCTCCACACTTGACTTGGGTCCTCTGCCCTAATGTCCCATGGTCCGCACTGCCACTTCTCCTGTCCTGGTAAAAATCAGATACCAGGCTTCTACCATAGTATTTATGAAGAGCGTTAACTTCCCAATATGCAATAAAAGTCGGATAAAAGACTGCATCACAATAGGAGGCTACGTTTTAGGACCATGGATGCTCAGGAGGACAACACTCCTGCCTTGGTTTGAGACCCCTAAATCAGTGAAGACATTTGCTGTAAATCCTACTGAGGTTTAGCATTGGTCCCTAATGGACCTAAGTACAATACAGCTAGGAATTAGTCAGAGGGCGCTTAGACTTTCCTTGTAACACCATCAGCCATGGATGCCAAGAACCTCCTAGGTTGCGTTGGCCAAGTCCGAGCCAACCTTGGAAAAGTGGCAACTGAGTGACCATGCTAAGGGTCTACAGAAACTTCTTAAAGTTGTGGTCGTGTAGACGGCATTGGCTGCCGAGGAGCTGACTTTTGGTTGAGAAGCATTGGGACTTGTGCACACAACATTGTTTTCAGGTGGATTCTGCCCGAAACTAACGAGAAAAATCCCTTAAAAAATGCTGAAAAGACTAAACAACTGCACAGCGACAGCAAAACTACTTACTGTTCATACGTTCAGTCTGTTACTGCTTCAAGTTTCAAAAGTCATGAAACGGCTAAAAGAAGTGACCGGTCCATTCTTCTGGAGACTTCCTCTAGATCTTATACCCTAGTTACTAAAAGGTCGGGCAGCTGTGTACAATGCACAGAAAACAAGAAGGCAATGATGTGAAAATCTCTTGTCGGTTTTTTATCACACGGAACAAAGAACAGATGAGAAGATGAAAGTTGGACATTTTCCAGTTTCATTAGAAAAAATATTATTTAATTTAGTAATTGATGTCAGTAACAGATCACAGAACAGTTGTGCCCGGTGCCACCATGCTGCCTGAGCAGTGTCCACCATGGTGCCGGGCCGTGTCCACCATGGTGCCTGGGTCATATCCACCATGGTGTCCGGGTCATGTCCACCATGGTGCCTGGGTTATATCCACCATGGTGTCTGGGCCGTGTCCACCATGGTGTTCGGGTCATGTCTACCATGGTACCCAGGCCGTGTCCACCATGGTGTCCGGTTCATGTCCACCATGGTGCCTGAGTAATATTCACCATGATAACTGGGCTGTGTCCAACATGGTGCCTGGGTCATATCCACCATGATAACTGGGCTGTGTCCACCATGGTGTCTGGGTCATATCCACCAAGGTACTCGGGCCGTGTCCACCATTGTACCCGGGTCGTGTCCACCATGGTGCCCGGGCCGTGTCCACCATGGTGCCTGGGTAATTTCCACCATGATAACTGGGCTGTGCCACCATGGTGCCTGGGTCATATCCACCATGGTACCGGGCCGTGTCCACCATTGTACCTGGGACCGTGTCCATCATGGTGTCCGGGTCATGTCCACCATGGTGCCTGGGTAATATCCACCATGATAACTGGGCTGTGTCCACCATGGTGCCTGGGTCATATCCACCATGATAACCGGGCTGTGTCCACCCTGGTGCCTGGGTCATATCCACCAAGGTACCCGGGCCGTGTCCACCATTGTACCCGGGCCGTGTCCATCATGGTGCCCGGGCCATGTCCACAATGGTGCCTGGGTAATATCCACCATGATAACTGGGCTGTGTCCACCATGGTGCCTGGGTCATATCCACCATGATAACCGGGCCGTGTCCACCATGGTTCCCGGGCCATGTCCACAATGGTGCCTGGGTCCACATGATAACGGCTGTCCACCATGTCTGTAACCACCATGATAACTGGGCTGTGTCCACCATGGTGCCTGGGTCATATCCACCATGATAACCGGGCCGTGTCCACCATGGTTCCCGTGTTGTCCACCACAGTGCCTGGATCATATCCACCATGGTGCCTAGCTCATATCCACCATGGTACTCGGGCCATGTCCACTATTGTGCCCGGGCCGTGTCCATCATGGTGCCTGGGTCATATCTACCATGGTACCGGGCCGTGTCCACCATGGTTCCCGTGTTGTCCACCACGGTGCCTGGATCATATCCACCATGGTGCCTAGCTCATATCCACCATGGTACTCGGGCCATATCCACTATAGTGCCCGGGCTGTGTCCACTATTGTGCATTGCCTCCTCTTCCTATTACTACCGTCTCTATACGTTGGGGAAGTGAGGAGACAATTGCTGGAGTTTTAGAAGAGGAAGTTGTCCCCTTCATGCCTGATTTCGGTTCCTCGCTGCTCTCCAGTTCAGAGTCTTAGCCAGATTTTTAGTTCAACAATGCACCAAATGTTTTTATTGGTGAAAAGTCAGGACTGCAGGCGGCCATTTCATCACCCGGACTCTTCTTTTGCAGGTGTTCTGCTGTGATGGATGCAATATGTGGTTTACGATTGTCCTGCTGATGTATACAAGGTCTTCCCTGAAATAGATGTCTGGATGGAGCAGATGTTGCTCTAACACGTTAAATAATGCTCAGCCTTGATGGCGCCTTTCGTGTGTGCACTGCCCCTGGCATAGGCATTAATGCAGCCCCAGACCATGAGCAACACAGGAACTGTGCACTGATAACGAGCTGTAATTCAGAGGGAAATGCAGGAGAGACTCATGTTTAGTCTTCCATTCATCTTCCTTTCCTTGCCAGAAACACAAGGATCTTTATCTGTCATCTAATCCTGGCCAGCGGAGATTACAATGAAAACGTAAGCCGTGAAGCATGAAGTCTTCAGAATTTACCGATTCCATTTCCCAGTGCAATAATTATGGAGGGATTTCCTATTCATTTAATTCGGAAGGGAGTAGTAGACATCTTTGAGCATTTCCTATTCAGTGCATTGGGAGGGGAGTAGTAGACATCTTTGAGCATTTCCTATTCTGTGCATTGGGAGGGGAGTAGTAGACATCTTTGAGCATTTCCTATTCAGTTCATTGGGAGAGGAGTAGTAGACATCTTTGTGCAGTTCCTATGCTGTTCATAGGGAGGGAGTAGTAGATATCTTTGAGCATTTCTTATTTAGTTCATTGGGAGAGGAGTAACAGATATATTTGAGCATTTCCTATTCAGTTCATTGGGAGAGGAGTAGTAGACATCTTTGAGCATTTCCTATTTAGTGCATTGGGAGGGGAGTAGTAGACATCTTTGAGCATTTCCTATTCAGTTCATAGGGAGGGAGTAGTAGACATCTTTGAGCATTTCCTATTCAGTTCATAGGGAGGGAGTAGTAGACATCTTTGAGCATTTCCTATTCAGTGCATTGGGAGGGAGTAGTAGATATCTTTGAGCATTTCCTATTCTGTGCATTGGGAGGGGAGTAGTAGACATCTTTGTGCATTTCCTATTCTGTGCATTGGGAGGGGAGTAGTAGACATCTTTGAGCATTTCCTATTCAGTTCACTGGGAGAGGAATAGTAGACATTTTTGAGTATTTCCTATTCTGTGCATTGGGAGGGGAGTAGTAGACATCTTTGAGCATTTCCTATTCTGTGCATTGGGAGGGGAGTAGTAGACATCTTTGAGCATTTCCTATTCAGTTCATTGGGAGAGTAGTAACAGTTATATTTGAGCATTTCCTATTCAATGCATTTGGAGAAGAGCAGCAGACATCTTTGAGCATTTCCTATTCAGTTTATTGGGAGAGGAGTAACAGATATATTTTTGCATTTCCTATTCAGTGTATTGGGAGAGGAGTAGTAGACATCTTTGTGCGGTTCCTATTCAGTGTATTGGGAGAGGTAGTAGACATCTTTGTGCGGTTCCTATTCAGTGTATTGGGAGAGGAGTAGTAGACATCTTTGTGCGGTTCCTATGCTGTTCATAGGGAGGGAGTAGTAGACATCTTTGAGAATCTCCTATTCAGTGTATTGAGAGGGGAGTGCTAGACATCTTAGAGCGATTCCTACTTCTCTGCCCAGTTTTTCAAGGTGTCTTCACCCTGTGCAATCCTTAGGCATGTGCCAATGAAATTTCTCCAACGTTCCTTGCTACAATGTCTAAATGTTTTTGCAATAAGAGGAAACTTTTAAGTGATCGCTGAGATTCGGTAGTTGTTTTCGTCTGGAGTTCATGGTCTCGATCTGCAGTTCTCTTTCGTTGTTTGGCTGTGCAGGGACCTGGAACCGGATCAAAAAGAGAAGCGGCCAGAAAATGTGTCTTTAATGCAGCGTTCCTAAATGATGAAAGACGCCAGACGCTTCTGTTTACCTTCTGATAGAATAATGATTAGGAAAAAATCACAGGAGAATATTTAATGAGCGGCAGAAGAAGAAGATTAAGTCTGTAAATATCAAGAGAAGAGATAAAATGTAAGATTATAGCGTAAGAGCGAATTAGAGAAGACTTAACACTGCTTTCTACTTCAAGGTTTATGTATCGGTGGTCACACGGCTGTAGAAGATATTCTCCATACAATGAAACTGCGGCAATCTGCTGCGTAACCCAGAAAACTGCTTTCTTCTACGTGTAAGCAGCCTCTAGACCACCAGGACTACCGGCAATTTTACAATGTATATGACCTAAGATATCATGAGACAGCTCATAGTTATATATGTTTTATATCATCCACTCGAATGCTATGCCATTATATCATATGTTCATTGGATTACATTATGACGTCTCAAGGATTTATGGCCCTGGTGGTCTAGTGGGATTAGAGAATCTGATATATTTAAAAGGTTTTATTCTTCCCGTTCATGAAGGCTAGCGTTCCTCGCAGTCTGGCGTCCTATACACTTTGGTGATGTGTATCAGTGGAAGCCAAACTCAATCCTAAAGGTTAACTAAAAGTACAGACAACCCACATTACCATAAGACACAGATCTAGTGATGAATGTCATCATTACCCACCATCGCATTGGCTGCTGATTCGTTGTCTGCTGTCTGGCTTCACCATGCCGCTCACCCCCAATACTCCAGGTGTGGTCACTTGGCTGCTGTCACTCTTGCCCTGCTGGAAACACAGACTCCGGATCTCTTAAAGGGCCAGCATGTCTCCAGATTCACCTTCTTCAGCTGATGCACACCACACCCTTCCCTATCACTTATTGCCTTAGCATAAGGTTCTATTATTCCTGTCTGCTTGAGGCTATGCTTCTAGCTTGTTTACTGACCTTGTCCATCGTCTGCGACCTGCCGTGACCTTTTGCTGACTACCATAATGTCTCAGCCCCACAAATATGAACCCCACTTGCCACTGCCACAGGGCAAGTGGGAAGAGGCGGGCAAAGTGCCAGAATTGGCTCATCTAATAGATGTGCCTTTTCTGGGCAGCTGCGGGCTGCTATTTCTAGGCTGGGGGGCCAATATCATGGCCCCTTACCAGCCTGAGAATTCCAGACTCGAGCTGTCAGCTTTAGCTTAGCTGGTTGTCAAAAATAGGGGGACCATAAGTGTTTTTTTTTTTAATTATTTAAAAAATTGCAAAATGCGACCTGTCCTACGTTCTGCCCCACGCAGTAATCCATGTCTGGGGATAAACAGCTTTCAACCTGGAAGGTGCCAAGATGCGACTGTACAGGCTGATGACCACTGAGGAATGAGCTGCTCATGGCTAGTGGTGACGTCATTGAGGTGTCTTCCGGTCACTGAGGCTGTGTTCCCAGCCAGGTCGCTGAACTGTGGTGATCTCAGTGAGGGTCCCGCAAGCACAGTAAGAAAAAGCCTCATGGTGAAGTGCTGAGTTCAATGATGAGGTCACCACCGGTCACTGACGCTGTGGTCTCAGCAGCTCATTCACCAGTGGTTCTCAGCCTGGATGGTTGCATCTTGGCACCGTCCGGGTTGAAAACTATTTATCCCTAGACATGGATTACGGCGTGGGGCATAACTCTGGACAGGTGAGGGATATGATTGTTTTTTATTTTTGTTTTATTACAGGAGACGAGGGATTTAATGGAATTAGGCATTAGGGGAGTATGGTTTAATTTAAATTAAAGAAGTCTGTGTCATTATTTCAAATAAAGGACTTTATTCTGGTTGTGTCTTTATTTACAATACAACTATAGGATTAGTTATGGATAGGTGTCTCCATTACTAAGCTGTGGGCTTGATGTGACCTGACAATACAAAAGTGACATCAACCCACAAATATGAACTCCACTTGCCACCCCTACAGGGCAAGTGGGAAGAACTGGGCAGAGCACCAGAATTGGCGCATGTAATAGATGTGCCTTTTCTGGGCAGCTGCAGGCTGCTATTTTTAGGCTGGGGGGCCAATATCAATGGTCCCTTACCAGCCTGAGAATACCAGCCCTCAGCTGTCAGCTTTAGCAAGGCTGGTCATCAAAAATGGAGGGGACCCCACGCCGTGTTTTTAACTTATTTATTTAAATAATTAAAAAATACGGCATGAGGACCCTCTATTCTTGATAACCAACCTTGCTTAAGCTGACAGCTGAGGGTTGAAGTTTTGCCTGGATGGTTATAAAAAAACAGGGGAACCCACATCAATTTTTTTTCAATTATTTATTTAAGCACAATTGATGAGTCAATTGATGCCACTTTTCTTGGTGTCTGCCCCTAATTTTCACTGTTTTGGCAGCTTTTTGGCCCCTTTGAAGATGTTGGTTTTGCCTCCTATTGAAGTCAATGGGGTTTAAGTATGTTCGTCGATCATCGGGATATTCGCTGATCTGAACCGAACCGAAACTTAAAAGGTTCGCTCATTTCTAGTCCAAATCCCGGAATATGGGTTCACTTAGATTCCTCTCCTTATTTTAGTCAGACGTCTACTTTGTTACAGCCTACGAGGTCCATGACTTCCAGGCCGGGCGTGTGTCAGTTACACCAATGAATAGAGATGAGCGGATCGTTCCACTGAGGATCGACATCAAGTCATATTTCCTGAAATACACAGATCCCTGCAAAATCGAACAATCTGACGCTCATTTTGAGTTGATCTGCCCCCAAAAAAGTTTAGTGTCTCTCTCTCTTTTCTCTTTCAATCTTTTTCTTTCATTTTTTTCTCTCTCTCACTTTCTCTTCTCTTTCTCCCCTTTTCTCTTTCTCACTTTTTTAACTCTTTTTGTCTCTTTCTCGCTTTATCTTATTTTCTCTTTGTCACTCTCTTTTTTCTCTCTCTAATCTCTCTTTTGCTCTCTGTATCTGTTTTGGTGTCTATTTTCTTTCTCTCTCTGCCTCTCTTTTCTTTCTCTAAGTCTTTTGTTTCTCTTTTTCGGTCTTTCTTCTTTCAGTGTCTCTCTCTCTCATTCTTTTTTTCTCTCTCAGTCTTTCATTCTTTTTTTTGCTCTCTTTCATTGAGTCTCTTTGTTTCTCTGGAGAAGTTACTGACATTTCAGTATTGCAAATCGAACATTTGGTGAAAAGTCGGTAACTGTTAATCTCTACCACTCACTTTCGCCATTAGTGTTGGACACCAAGACCTGCCTGCACAACTGCTGGTGGATCCTCTAGGACACCAAGATCTGCCTGCACAACTGGTGGTGGATCCTCTATGACATCGAGACCTGCCTGCACAGCTGGTGGATCCTCTAGGACACAGAGACCTGCCTGCACTGCTGGTGGATTCTCTAGGACATCAAGACTTGCCTGCACTGCTGGTGGATTCACTACAACACTGAGACCTGACTGCACAACTGGTGGTAGATCCTCTAGGACATCGAGACCTGCCTGCACAGCTGCTGGATCCTCTAGGACACCAAGACTTGCCTGCACTGCTGGTGGATTCTCTAGGACACAGAGATCTGCCTGCACAGCTGCTGGATCCTCTAGGACACCAAGACTTGCCTGCACTGCTGGTGGATTCTCTAGGACACAGATCTGCCTGCACTGCTGGTGGATTCTCTAGGACACCGAGACTTGCCTGCACTGCTGGTGGATCCTCTAGGACACAGAGACTTGCCTGCACTGCTGTGTGGATCCTCTAGGACACCGAGATCTGCCTGCACTGCTGGTGGATCCTCTAGGACACCGAGATCTGCCTGCACTGCTGGTGGATCCTCTAGGACACCGAGATCTGCCTGCACTGCTGGTGGATCCTCTAGGACACAGAGACTTGCCTGCACTGCTGGTGGATACTCTAGGACACCGAGACTTGCCTGCACTGCGGGTGGATTCTCTAGGACACCGAGACTTGCCTGCACTGCTGGTGGATTCTCTAGGACACAGAGATCTGCCTGCACTGCTGGTGGATCCTCTAAGACACCAAGACTTGCCTGCACTGCTGGTGGATTCTCTAGGACACCGAGACTTGCCTGCACTGCTGGTGGATCCTCTAGGACACAGAGATCTGCCTGCACTGCTGGTGGATCCTCTAGGGCACCAAGACTTGCCTGCACTGCTGTTGGATTCTCTAGGACACCGAGTACTGCCTGCAGTGTTGGTGGATCCTCTAGGACACCGAGACTTGCTTGCACTGCTGGTGGATTCTCTAGGACACCGAGACTTGCCTGCACTGCTGGTGGATTCTCTAGGACACCGAGACTTGCCTGCACTGCTGGTGGATTCTCTAGGACATGGATACCTGCCTGCACTGCTGTTGGATTCTCTAGGACAGGGTTCCCCAACTCCAGTCCTCAAGGCCCACCAACAGGTCATGTCTTCAGGATTTCCTTAGTATTGCCCAGGTGATAATTGCATCACATGTCCAATCCAAAGGAAATCCTGAAAACATGACCTGTTGGTGGGCCTTGAGGACTGGAGTTGAGGAACCCTGCTCTAGGACACCGAGACTTGCCTGCACTGCTGGTGGATTCTCTAGGACACCGAGACTTGCCTGCACTGCTGGTGGATTCTCTAGGACACCGAGACTTGCCTGCACTGCTGGTGGATCCTCTAGGACACCGAGATCTGCCTGCACTGCTGGTGGATCCTTTAGGAAGAGGAAGAGAATTGTGGACTTGCACAAGTCTGGCTCATCCTTGGGTACAATTTCAAGATACCTGAAGGCACCTCGTTCATCTGTACAAACAATTATACACAAGTACAAACAAGATGGGAATGTTCAGCCATCATACCGCTCAGGAAGGAGACGGGTTCTGTGTCCCAGAGATGAGCGTGCTTTGGTTTAACATGTGCATATCAACCCAAGAACAAAAGCAAACGACCTTGTGAAGATGATGGCGGAAGCTGGTAAGACTGTGCCAATATCCACAGTGATCAGTGTATCAGCATGGGCTGAAAGGCCACTCTGCCAGGAAGAAGCCATTACTCCAAAAGAAACATAAAAAAGCCAGACAAATGTTTGCAAATGCACACAGGAACAAAAACCTTAATTTTTGGAGACACGTCCTGTGGTCTGATGAAACTAAAATTGAGCTTTTTGGGCATAATGACCATCGTTACGTTTGGAGGAAAAAGGGAGAAGCTTGGAAGCCTAAGAACACCATCCCAACTGTGAAACATGGGGGTGGCCGCATCATGTTGTGGGGTTTTTTCCTGCAGGAGGGACTGGTGCACTTCACAAAATAGATTTCATCATGAGAAAAGAAGATTAATGTCACGCTGTATAGCAGATATATATATATGTGATGACAGTAATCTATATCAAAAGGGCAACATACAATATAACATGCGCATAGATATAGATAACATAGAATTACCTGACAGAAAGTCCAGTGGGTCAATACGGAATCCGTTATACGCTGTCTCCGGCTAGAGGGTGACCGGGGTCTATGCTGACCCTAAACTGGGGTCCTAACTAATCCCTCTACCTGGAGGTACTGTTAAAGGTACAGAGGTCCAGGCCACCAGCGTAAACCCTGTCTCCAATCAATCCCTGCCAACTGTAATCTAGTCCTAAGAAGGACCCTGATTACCACCAAAGGGAATGAACAGGTAACGGTTAATGAACAGAAAGACATACAAGAAAGACAAGAAATAAAGTAAATAAAGTCTTACATACAACACTCACACACAGTAGGAACACCTAAGGTCTCAGAGATAAACTATAAGCTGTAAGAGTAAAAACAACTAAGGAGCTCTTAGCTTAAGTATTCTCAGAACCGCTCCAGTCTGCTAGACTACATGAATGCTTTCACCGGCATCTAACAAGCAGACTGGCAGGTATATGAAGGAATCTAATTAGAACATAATCAAAAGCAGCCGGGCGAGGCTGGACCTAGTCTTAGCAAAGAGCTAGGTAAAATTAACTCCCTCATTACCAAACACAAAGAAACAGCAACTCAGCTGTGAGAAGTCAGAGTGTGTAATCGCGACGATCCTTGTGGCGATACACCCATGACAGTACCCCCCCCTCTACGAGGGGACTCCGGACCCTCAGGGCCAGGTCTGCCCGGGTGAGTTGTGTGAAAGGTCCGAACCAATCGATCTGCGTTAACATCAGACGCAGGGACCCACGTCCTCTCCACAGGACCATACCCCCTCCAATGAACCAAGTACTGAAGGGATCGGCGACTGAGACGTGAGTCAATGATTTTCGACCCATGAAATTCCATGTTATCATTGACCACCACTGAAGGCGGAGGTAGAGGTGACGGTATGACTGGTGCCACATACTTTTTAAGTAATGACTTGTGAAACACATTATGAATTTTAAATGTAGGAGGGAGGTCCAGACGAAATGCCACAGGATTAATTATGGAACTGATCCTGTACGGCCCGATGAATCTGGGACCCAACCTCCAGGAGGAAACTTTAAGTTTTATATTCCTGGTAGACAACCAAACTAGATCGTTCACCTTCAGATCTAGACCAGAAACTCTCCCCTATCAGCCATCCGTTTGTAACGGTTCCCCGTAACCTTCAGTCTTAACCGATCTGGAACTATCAGTCTCCCTGGGAGTCCCACCGGGGCGTCCCCTGAGCCCCAAATACCTCCCCTCAAGCTCAGAGCATACAGCTGACACTACAACTCCCTCCTGAGGAATAGGAACCGGATCATCCGTCTTCCCGGCCCCTGGGAAAGTACGAGATAAGGCATCAGGAAGCAACTTTATTGAGCAGTCATATGCGCGATGAGGAGGTAACTCTTTACACCCCTCCTCTGAGAACATCTCCCCAAAGTCCTCCAGAAAAGGAGACAAAGTCCTAGGCACAACCGCACCGATGACCGTGCTCATGCAGTTATTCCTGCAAAATTCACCCCACTGGCTTATCTTTCCGGATTGCCAATCAATCACTGGGTTATGTTTAGCCAACCAAGGAAGTCCCAACACAATAGGAGTAGGTAGACCCTCCAACACATAACAAGACAATTGCTCTTTATGTATTGCCCCTACTCGAAGATCTATGTTATGAACAGCTTGTACCAAGCTACCTTGACCGAGAGGTCTAGAATCAATAGAGACTATAGGGACCGGTTTGGCCAATACACTCAGTTGCATACCATGCACCTGGGCAAACCGAGCGTCCACCAGATTAGCCCGGACCCACTATCAAGAAAAACAGAAATCCTCTCAGTTCTAGTACCAATCACCACCTCCGCAGGCACGAGAAACTGAGAGGGATTTGGGGACGAAATACACACTCCCAGGTTAACTCCTTTGCTCAAAGAGGCCCGGGATGGACACCCCCCAACAAAATGTCCCTCTCTCCCGCAAAAGAAACACCTTCTAGTCTTGCGGTGCACCACCAATTCCTTCCTACAAAAAGATGTCCCTCCCAACTGCATGGGTTCCTCAGAACAGACCAGGGGAACCTCAGTATAAGGGACTTTAGTAGTAGGTGGAGTCATCACGGGAGGCGGAGTTACCTCGCGTTTTCCCCGAATTCGTCTATCAATGCGAATAGCGAGGGCCATAGCAGCCTCCAGTGATGGAGGAGAATCATACTGAGCCAACACATCCTTTAATTTGTCAGACAACCCTTGACAAAACTGACTCCTAAGAGCTGGGTCATTCCACTGAGTATCTGTTGCCCATCTACGGAACTCAGAAGAATATTCCTCCGCTGGACGATTTCCTTGCCGTATTTTACGTAACTTTGTTTCAGCAAGGGAAACTCGATCCGGATCATCATATACCAGACCCAGGGCAGTAAAAAATCGATCCACTGACTGGAGATCTGGGGAGCCTGGAGGAATAGAGAACACCCAAGATTGAGGGTCCCCTTGTAAGAGCGAGATAACAATTCCCACCCTCTGCTCTTCACTCCCAGATGACCGAGGCCGCAGCCGAAAGTACAATTTACATGCCTCCCGGAAAGTAAAAAATTTGTTCCGCCCACCAGTGAACCTGTCCGGGAGAGCAACCTTAGGTTCAGATCTGGTTTGCTCCGGGGGGAACAAAACCTTGGACTTAATGTCTGCAAACTCCATGGACAACCCCTGCAACTGCCGGGCCAGCTGGGCTACTGGATCCATGACAGCTGGAGAGAATCTTTTGTATGGCCGGTGAAAATGTCACGCTGTATAGCAGATATATATATATGTGATGACAGTAATCTATATCAAAAGGGCAACATACAATATAACATGCGCATAGATATATGATAACATAGAATTACCTGACAGAAAGTCCAGTGGGTCAATACGGAATCCGTTATACGCTGTCTCCGGCTAGAGGGTGACCGGGGTCTATGCTGACCCTAAACTGGGGTCCTAACTAATCCCTCTACCTGGAGGTACTGTTAAAGGTACAGAGGTCCAGGCCACCAGCGTAAACCCTGTCTCCTATCAATCCCTGCCAACTGTAATCTAGTCCTAAGAAGGACCCTGATTACCACCAAAGGGAATGAACAGGTAACGGTTAATGAACAGAAAGACATACAAGAAAGACAAGAAATAAAGTAAATAAAGTCTTACATACAACACTCACACACAGTAGGAACACCTAAGGTCTCAGAGATAAACTATAAGCTGTAAGAGTAAAAACAACTAAGGAGCTCTTAGCTTAAGTATTCTCAGAACCGCTCCAGTCTGCTAGACTACATGAATGCTTTCACCGGCATCTAACAAGCAGACTGGCAGGTATATGAAGGAATCTAATTAGAACATAATCAAAAGCAGCCGGGCGAGGCTGGACCTAGTCTTAGCAAAGAGCTAGGTAAAATTAACTCCCTCATTACCAAACACAAAGAAACAGCAACTCAGCTGTGAGAAGTCAGAGTGTGTAATCGCGACGATCCTTGTGGCGATACACCCATGACAATTATGTGGCAACACTGAACCAACATCTCAAGACATCAGCCAGGCAGATAAAGCTTGGGCAGAAATGGGTCTTCCAAATGGACAATGGACTGTTCCAGCAGTCATCACATGGTCACTCATTTGTGATTTTCATACTTGCAGTCACTTGAAAACTAGCTCCTCTTCCTGCTTCTCTCAGTAAAGCCGGGGCAGAAGTATTTCACTGAACCTTGAGAGAATCAGGAAAAGTATCTTGTCGGAGATAAGTGGTGACATGACAACTACTCAAACGGATTGGTTGCGGATGAGAGGGTCGCCAAACTGACTTCTTGCCCCAGGTGGCAGAAAACCTAGAGTCTCCCCTCACTAGGGATCACCCCAGTGAGGGGAGACTAGGGCCAGGGATAGTGTGATCCTGAATAAAAGTGACTGACAAGACAGAGTGGCCTTTAGAAGACAGGGCCTTGGAGAGGAGTCACGGACCCCAGAACTTTAATGCGGAAGGTAGCGGGCCTAAGCAGGACTGAGTACGACGGATTAGTGGGGGTCCCAAGTGCAAGGGTTTTAGGGCGCCAGTAGTAGAAGAAATTTGATGTGGAACTGCTGAGCAAGTGTGTAGCCCTGGTATGTAAGGCACACATAAAAATCCTGGAGTCTGCACAGAAAGGTAACAGTTAAAGCTTACATCATCCATTCACACTTTAGACACACCCTCAGGGTATATAAGCTAGTGACATGCAGCAGAGAGGTGTGAGGTGTGGTTGAGTTGTGCTGAGTCTTCCATGAAGCGAAGTGAAAGACAGTTAGTTCCTGTCAGCAGTTCATAAAGTGGAGGCTAGTAAGGGTGAGCCAGTTCATCCTAGCCTAGTCAGAGCTGTTCCTTAACCTGAAGACAGAGACAGCTTTGGAGAAAGGGAAGTTTGCAGCAGAAACTTCAGTCGCCTGTCCCAAGGACAGTGAAGTTCAGACGATGTGTTCCTGAACCAGGAGAATACTGAGAATCTGTCAGCGAGCTCCAAGGAAGAAGTAAGAAAGGATTGACTTGTACTACCTTAGGAAGTGTGCAGTGCCTATGTTAAGAGTGGAAAGCAGGGCGAAGGGCGCAGAGGAAGAAGTTAGAGAAGTGCCTTAGATATTGGATTGTCTGCACAATTTACCCGGTCACTGGGGACCGAAGGGTTGCTATCGCTTCACGCATAGTAACGGAACAACCAGAGTCTTACTGGACCTTAGGTCGCAGAAAGCAGCCCTTGAAGTGTCAATACGTAATCGGAGTCAGGAGGAACAAGGACTTTTAGCTAGGCCAAGCATAGAAGGACTCTGTTCTCACCACATAGAAGGCTCCACCACAATATTGGCCGGGCAGTACAGCTATAGAGTTAGCTGGAGTATTCGGAGTTAACTTAGCTTCATGCAAGTTGGGCTCTTCTACAATCTGGAAGTTAAGGAGGCCTCTAACCTGCTCCGCTGTTACCTGGACGTGCAGTCTCCACCCCGACCAGCTCCCCGGGACCTGCCTAACATCTGACAAGTAAAAGGTATGGAAAGACGCTGGATGGTGTGAGACTGATTCATTTATCTGCACCCTACATCATTATAACCATAGACTCAGAGGGACAGTCCCACCTGTGGGGGACCCAACACCTAGCTGCCATAACATCCCCTCAGAGTTCTATTCAGCAGCGCTGGTCTTTAGTGACTAGAAAACTACAGGTGGCGTCACGAACTGTTATCTACCAAATCCCCTGTAAATAAACCCTTTAACGCCTGACCGCCAGGGACACGGAACGAGCCACGCTACCAGTGACATTCCCTATAGAAATCTACAGGCTCGGCTCCGAGTACCCCATAGCCCTGGTAACCCACAATTGTGGTGCGGTGTCAAACAAAAACTTGGCGTCACGAACAGGATCCGAAACTTGCAGCATTGCGAGCTCTGTGTGCCTGTGGAGTGTTTTGGTGAAAAAGACTGTTTGTGCTTTTGGCGCCAAATACCGCCATATTTGCTGCCATATTCGCGCCCTGAGGCGCTGGAGAAGAAGGTGGGCGTACCTGAAAAGCGTGCAGAGTCTCGGACACGCCCCCGGCTCTGACTCAGCGGCAGGTCCTCGACAGGAAGTGAACGCTCTGACATCAGAGCGCCTGCGACGAAGGTCCTGTCCCCATCGCTGTGCTTGTGGAGCGGCAGCTTCTGGAAACGGTAGGCCCCGATTAACCAAGGGGGCACTAATATGTTGCAACAACCGGCCGACAGTGCGGCCCCAGCCGGAGGACCCGACTCCGCACCGCGTGGCGTTGTAGCGCCAGATGGGGGCGCAGGCCCAGCACTCAGTCCGGTGGTCCCGCTCATGCCACTAACGCTTCCATATATGCCTGGGGCGAAATGGCTTCCCCAGTACAGCGGCGAGCCATGCACTTTAGCAGGATTCAAACGGAAGATATGCAGCATCCTAGAAATGTACTCCATGCCTGAGAGACAAAAAGCTGCTGTGCTAATAGGGCAGCTAACTGGCGCTGCTGAGAGAGAAGTGGAGACTTGGGCTACCACGGACCAGGAGTTGGTGCCTGCGATCCTCTTAAAGTTACAGGCCATTTTTGAAGATCGCACCGAAACAGATCTCCGGATGGCATTCTACAACTGTTCACAGCAACCAAGTGACAGTATAAGGGACTATGCCTGCCGACTACAAGGGGCCCTGAGAGCCCTCAAGCAGGTTAATACCATAAGTGTCATTGATGAAAATAAGATGCTGAAAGAACAATTTGTGCAAGGACTGAGGTCCCAATCGGAACGCAGAACTGTAAATTGGTGGTCTTTAGATCATCCAGATGCCACCTTTGATGCCCTAAAGGACATGGCAATAAAAGGACTGCGACCCCTGGGCAAACCTGAAGTGGCAACCCAACATCACCAGGGTGAAATCACTCTGGAACCGGCAGTACCCACCTTTTCCCCGCTAGTGGCGGAAGCCACAACGCAGGTGACGCCCCCTAGTGAATTGGACTGTCTGCGCTCAGAAGTGCGCCAGTTGACTAAAAATCTGGCTGCTGTGATGAGTGCCCTGCAGCTGCGGAAAGAGGAAGAAGGAAAGATCTTATTAGCCGACTGCCCGGAGGATGTCCCATGGATGAACCGGAGGAGAAGGAGGACGTCGCCCCACCGGAGGAGGACAACGCCACCCCCAGGAGCGACCCCTGACCAGCACCCTCCTCGCCGGGAGATCATCTGTTACCGCTGCAACCGGAAAGGTCATATGTCGACACAGTGTCCTTTAAATGGGCAGAACCTGGGTCCGAGGGCCAACACCCAGGTGGAGACTCGTCAGGCCCCTTAGATTGGAACCGCAGGTTCGTGGGTGGACGACCCTACCTGTCCATCATTCTGGATGGGATTGCAGTTCCGGCGTTGCTAGATACTGGGTCTCAGGTGACCATAATACCTGATGTCCTATATACAAAGTTCTGGTCTATGGATAGTCTTCAACCCCCGAGCCCTGACTTTACCGTGTATGCTTCTAATGGTCTCCCTGTGGAAGTACTCGGGACCAAAAGTGTGGATGTGAAAGTGGGCAGAGAGGAGTTGAAAGACCAGGGGCTTCTAGTAGTAAAGACTGTAAATGAAGAGAACGGTTTAAACATAATTCTGGGTACTAACATTATCAGTAACTGTCTGGGGAAGTTGTGTTTCTACTCCAACAGCTCGCTGAGATCGCCCGACCAAGGCAGAAGGGAGTGATCCAGAGAGAGATCCGGGCCCTGATGTGTCAGCAGCAAGCGAAGCTTACAGACGGCGAAATTGGTAATGTACGGGTCACCGACTCGAATCCTATTGTGATACCCCCAATGAGTGAAATGATAATATGGTGTAGGGCAGCCATAGGTCTGAGAGGACAAAACTACCAAGCAGTAGTAGAACCCCATTGCTCAGAACATAGACCCACACTCATGACAGCGAGGGGGGTAGTGGAAGTGATAAATGGGAGAGTACCGGTACGGCTTCTCAACTGGGGAGATGACGAAGTAAATTTACCCCGTTATGCAACAGTTGCTAAATTACATGCCGTCGATAATAATTCTATTCTCCCGACTGAGTCCTTAGACTCCCGCCAACTAGCGGAGGATAATGACCCGGCAACTCAGGTGGCGGATTGGTGTCAGCAACTCCATGTCGGGACAGACACCACTCCCGCCCACCAGAAACAAGGGGTATTACGGGTGGTACAAGAGTACGCACAAGTGTTTAGTAAACACCCCCTCGACTTTGGGGCCATTAAGGGAGTACAGCATCATATCCCTACAGGTGGTCATCCTCCAATCAAAGAGCGGTACAGGCCTATACCTCCAGCCCATTATCAGAAAGCTAAGGAAATGTTACATGATATGAAGGAAGCCGGGGTGATAAGGGATAGTTGTAGCCCCTGGGCAGCACCTCTAGTTCTGGTTAAAAAGAAAGATGGTAGTATGAGAATGTGTGTGGATTACAGGCAAGTGAATCGCATAACACATAAAGATGCTTACCCATTACCACGAATTGAGGAGTCCTTAGCTGCTCTGAAAACGGCTAACTACTTTTCTACCCTTGATCTGACTAGTGGGTACTGGCAAGTGGCTGTGGCTGAGGAGGATCGTGAGAAAACGGCTTTCACCACCCCAATGGGGCTCTGTGAGTTCGACAGAATGCCGTTTGGGCTCAGCAGTGCCCCGGGAACATTTCAGAGAGTGATGGAGAACTGCCTGGGACATCTCAATTTTGAAACCGTGCTGCTATACCTAGATGACGTCATCGTATACTCCAAGACATATGAGGACCATCTGAAGCACCTGGCAGAAGTATTCGAATCCCTGTCCAGGTACGGGATGAAGTTGAAACCCTCAAAATGCCATCTACTCAAACAGAAGGTACAATACTTGGGGCACATCGTCAGTTCAGAGGGAGTAGCGCCGGATCCAGAGAAAGTCACCGCCATCCAGAAATGGCCGGAGCCGAAGAACCTCAAGGAAGTGCGACAGTTCCTGGGACTAACGGGTTACTACAGGAGGTTCGTGAAAGATTACACGAAGAAGGCAGCGCCTCTACAGGACCTCCTAGTAGGACAATCCCTAAAGAGCAGAAACCCTCCCTTTAATTGGGGTAAGGAACAGGCTGAAGCATTCCAAAAGATGAAAGAGATCCTTACAGGTGATGAAATCTTGACCTATCCTGATTACAGCCAACCGTTCCTGCTGTACACCGATGCCAGTAATGAAGGTTTGGGAGCAGTTTCTCAGTCAGAAGCAGAATGGCCAAGAAAAAGTCATCGCATATGCCAGCAGAAAACTCAGGCCAACTGAGAGGAATCCGGAAAATTATAGCAGCTTCAAGCTGGAGTTTCTGGCGCTGGTCTGGGCCATTACTGAAAGATTTAAGCACTACCTTGCCTCCAACAAGTTCACGGCGTACACAGACAACAACCCGTTAACGCACCTGGAAACAGCCAAGCTGGGAGCCATGGAGCAGCGTTGGATGGCTCGGTTGTCAAATTACCAGTTTACCATCAAGTACCGGGCAGGCCGTAAGAATGCTAACGCCGACGCATTGTCCCGAATGCCACATTAATCTGACACGGAAGAAGAATCGGACGACCTGGAAGAAATTGAGCTACCTGCGTTCCATCGAAATGGGATAATCCATGAGCAGTGTGTCTACAGAAAGCAGTATGGCGCAACATTAAATCCCTTACCCATCACAGCTGGAAAGAGACTCAGGACAGCGATCCAGTGGTCAGCCGTATCAAGGAGTTGTTAAGACAGGAAGGTTCCTCCTTGGAAAAAGATGCACCTATGTCAGCAAAGCTCCTGTGGAATGAGAGAAGCCGGTTGTTCCTATACCGTGAGAAGTTGTGCAGGAGATACGTCAACCCCAGAACCCATGAGATGGTATGGCAGATAGTGGTCCCCAAGGCAGACGTCCAAATGGTGTTGGAAGCGTACCACGATCAAGCAGGACACTTTGGCTGGAGAAAGCTGGAGACCCTGTTAAGGTGCCGGTTCTACTGGGTAGGAATGCGCAGCTCCATCGAGAGGTGGTGTCGGAACTGTGGACCCTGTGGTCTCAGACGAAAGGACTACGGTAGTCAGAAGGCACCCCTGCAGCCTATCCGGACGACTCGTCCCTTGGAGATCGTGGCCTTGGACCACGTCAAATTGTCGCCAAGCAGGTCTGGATACTCATATGCCCTGACCATGGTGGATCATTATTCGAGATTTTTGGTGGTCATCCCCGTCAAGGATCAGACAGCAGTGACGGAAGCAAGGACCTTCCAAGCAAGCTTCTGCAGACCGCATGGGTATCCAGAGCAGGTACTGACTGATCAAGGCCCTGCTTTTGAAGCGGATCTGTTTAAGGAATTTTGTCACTTGTATGGGTGTAAGAAAATTAGAACGACGCCATACCACCCCCAAACCAACTGGCCTTTGCGAGAAAATGAACCACATTGTCGTTGACTTGCTAAAATCCATACCGCTGGAAGAAAGAAATCGGTGGCCAGAATTGTTACCTGACCTGGTTGACTTGTACAACCACATACCAGTGAGTTCTACCAACTGCACACCAGCTTACCTTATGAGAGCAAGGCCTGGAAGACTGCCAATGGACTTGGAACTTGGTGTGGTGGAACCAGAGGCAGATGACACCGTTGGAAATTGGGACACAAATCGGCAAGAGCAATACAGAAGAGTGAAAGCCTGCGTAGAAGAAAGTCTTAATAAAGCTCGGGAAAAGCAGGAGACTATTTACAACAAGAATGCTCCCGCTAAGCCTTTGATGCCTGGAGAAATGGTGTTAAAAAGGAAAAGGAAGCTGCACAAGTTGGACAACCAGTGGGAACAAGAACCATATGTCGTACAAGATTCCAAATTTGATAACAGAAAAGTCTGTATCATCAGTAAGGATGGAGGAAGAACGACCGCCACTGTGTCTAGAGACCATTTAAAGTTGTGTCCAGAGCCATTAAAGCTTCGGGAAGATAACCCTATTGTGAATCAAGAAGAGAGTGTTGAAGCGGTCATACACACGGATCTGGGAGATTTACCTGCGGATTGGCCCAGACTGGGAGATGTGGTAATCATTCCTGTGTTGCAGTTTTATCAGCCACAAGAGGAAACTCTACCTCCAGTCGTGCCCATTGTGCCAACAGAACCAGTTCTAGAGGTACCTATTCCAGCAGAACCCCAGCCTGCAGAATCTCAAGAAGTAGAATCACCAGAAGCAGCGCCCCATGCTATGGGAACCCCTGGTGAAGCTGACTCACACCGCCCAGCCCTCAGTACGCTTGCCAGATCCATAGAAAGATTGAGGCAGTATTATAGTTTGTCGTTACGCAGAACAGATAGATCAGAGACCAATATACCTGATGCTACTCCACGTAGATCGGAACGGACAACGAAAGGGAAGCTACCTATTCGTTATCAACAGTAGTCCTAACAAACTAGTTTATTATGACTCAGAAAAGGGTTATTATTTATGACCAATTGTATAAAGTTGTATAAAGAAGTTTATTGCACTTGAAGGAATTTAGAGTATTGTGATAGAATGTGAATTACTTGAAAATGTCTTATAATGGACTGCGTGGCTGAGGACTGTATCCTGTAAATAGTTGCACTACGGTGCCTTGTCTTGGTTTCGCACGAAGCCTTGACTTACCTCTGAACATAAAACCCGTATGGTGTGGCACTGAGTGAGGTCTGCAGTCAGAAGTCCTGCAGCCCACCCAGGACCCACGTTGAAGGTTTGGTGCGGGTCCTTCACAAGAATACTATGTGTATTTATATGAAAATGTCTTAATACTTTTGTATTTTACTAATGACCATTGTATACAATGCAACGTTTTAAGAATTTCTCACCTCCCTGCTGGGAAGAGTTTGATGTTAAATGTTTAAATGCAAAACAAAATTCTTTCTTTGTCTATTTCACAGCCCGGGAGTGCTGTATTTTACCAAGGGGGGATGTGTAGCCCTGGTATGTAAGGCACACATAAAAATCCTGGAGTCTGCACAGAAAGGTAACAGTTAAAGCTTACATCATCCATTCACACTTTAGACACACCCTCAGGGTATATAAGCTAGTGACATGCAGCAGAGAGGGGGTGTGGTTGAGTTGTGCTGAGTCTTCCATGAAGCGAAGTGAAAGACAGTTAGTTCATGTCAGCAGTTCATAAAGTGGAGGCTAGTAAGGGTGAGCCAGTTCATCCTAGCCTAGTCAGAGCTGTTCCTTAACCTGAAGACAGAGACAGCTTTGGAGAAAGGGAAGTTTGCAGCAGAAACTTCAGTCGCCTGTCCCAAGGACAGTGAAGTTCAGACGATGTGTTCCTGAACCAGGAGAATACTGAGAATCTGTCAGCGAGCTCCAAGGAAGAAGTAAGAAAGGATTGACTTGTACTACCTTAGGAAGTGTGCAGTGCCTATGTTAAGAGTGGAAAGCAGGGCGAAGGGCGCAGAGGAAGAAGTTAGAGAAGTGCCTTAGATATTGGATTGTCTGCACAATTTACCCGGTCACTGGGGACCGAAGGGTTGCTATCGCTTCACGCATAGTAACGGAACAACCAGAGTCTTACTGGACCTTAGGTCGCAGAAAGCAGCCCTTGAAGTGTCAATACGTAATCGGAGTCAGGAGGAACAAGGACTTTTAGCTAGGCCAAGCATAGAAGGACTCTGTTCTCACCACATAGAAGGCTCCACCACAATATTGGCCGGGCAGTACAGCTATAGAGTTAGCTGGAGTATTCGGAGTTAACTTAGCTTCATGCAAGTTGGGCTCTTCTACAATCTGGAAGTTAAGGAGGCCTCTAACCTGCTCCGCTGTTACCTGGACGTGCAGT
>JARQOD010000005.1:15837891-15867774 GCA_033576555.1 Oophaga sylvatica | reverse complement strand
TGAAAAAAGATTGGGGTTTTACTAAAAGATCACAGACGAACTGAGTCAACAGTGTGATCAGCAGCAAAAAAGGAAAAAGCTTTTCAGGTTTACAAAAAAAGCATACAGTCGATCACGTGGGGCATTATTCCCCCTTACTCCCTTGGTAAACCCCTCATCGGAATACTGTGCCCGTTTTGGGCACCAATTTTAAAAAAGGACTCAACAAACGGGAAAGTTCGGGAAAGCGCCCAAAAAGGTGACTGGTTTGAAACCCATGTCCTATGAGAAGGTTACAGTTTTTGGGAATGTTTAGTTGAAAAAAAGAAACAGAGGAGACAAATCGTCTAAAAAATACTCAAGGGCTGTCACATTGTAAAGATCATCTTTATTCTCATTTGCCAAGGAAGATAGAAGCAAGGGGATGAAACGAATGGGAGACCAGATTAGATATTAAAAAAAAACTTTTTGCGATTGGGTGCAATGAGCGGAACAGGCTGCCACGAAGGTGGTGGTTCTCCTTAAATGGAAGTCTTCAGAGGCTGGACAGACATTGTCGGGGGATAATTTGAGAATCCGCTTTGGCGGGGGGTTGGGCCCAAGATAAACCAGAGGCCCCTTTCCAACTCTCCTTCTTATTCAACCCTGTTATATTCTTGTTATAGGGGCTATTTTAGTATTATATTTTTGTACTAGGGGCAGTATTATAATATTTTAATTCTTGTACATGGGGAGCAGTATTATAGTAGTTATATTCTATACATGGGGGCAGTATTATTGTGTCGACCCGCCACCAAAATTGTGGTTTACCAGGGCAATGGGTACTCAGACCGAGCCCATGGAAGTCTATGGGGATTCTTGTCACAGGTAGCTGTGGCTGGGTCTGTGGCCCGGGGGTCTGGCGTATGTGGGATATATTTACAGGGGTTTTGATTTATGTACAGTTTCGTGACGCCACCTGTAGTATTCTGTAATATGTACCACGCTGCTGTAGATCTCTGAGGGATGGGAGGCAGCTAGATGTCGGGTCCCCTACAGGTGGGACTGGTCCTCAAAGTCTATGTGAGTTGTGAAGTCGAGTGCAGAAAAAGAACACAGTCTCACACGGTCACGTCTTCCATACCTTTACTTGCAAGTTGTTAAGGCAGGTCCCAGGGAGGCTGATCCAAGGAGAGTGTATCTTGGACAGCAGCTGGACAAGTTAGGGGCCTCCTTTAACTCCAATAAAACGAGTACAACCAGCCTGAAGCGTAGTTCCCTCAAATCTCCAGCTAATCTATAGCTGTACCTGCCCAGTCAGCTTAGTGTTAGGGGCCTTCCTGTGAAGGAGCTGAATTCTTATGTTGTCCTGCAGAAACTCCAAAGTCTTCACTCCCCCTGACCCCAGTTACGTACTGACTATAAGGGGCTTGTCTGCCGCGACCTAGGGTCCGGTAGATTCCTGGTTTTCTTATCACTGTGCTTGAAACAACAGTGACCCTTCGGTCCCCAGTGACCGGTAGCAATGTGCTGGACTTCTGCAATCCTGAAGCACTAATCCTAAAAATCCACTTGCCTTTCGCCTTGTCCACGCTGGTAACATAAGCACTCAAACTAGCCAAGGGTCGAGCAGTCACTTCTTTCCTTTTCCTTCCTATGAAGTTAGCCACAGATGCTCAGTTATCACAGGCAGGAGCACGTCTCTGAACCTGATACCGTCCTTTAGACAGGGATGCTGAAGACTTTCCGTGCTAATACTTCTTCTTTCTTCAGTGTGTGCTGAGAAGGTGATACAGCTCTGACTAGACTAAGGTGTATTCCAAACACCTATACCAGACTCCACGATATGAACTGGTGATAAAGCAGGCTAGACTCTTTCCTCCCTCCAAACGTCTTCTCAACCAGAAGTCTAGGCTCTACTCCACACGTCCTCACTGTCCGAAGACAGGAACTAGACTAATCACTCTAACACCTACTACTTTGACCACTCCCTCTAGAGTATACTCCACTACCCTAAGGGTGTGTCTAGTGTGTGTCGAGTGAATGAATATTTAGCATTAAACTGCTGTCTCGCCATACACTCTCCAGGGTACTGCGTGTGCCTACCACCAGGGCTACACATTCCCCCATGGTAAACGACAGCACTCCCGGGCTGTAAAATACAAAAGACATTTTTGTTTATGCAATAAACATTTTAACAATAACTTCTTCCCATCCGGGAGGTGAGGAAATCTTGAACGTTGCAAAACTTTATAGAAAAATACAAATATCAATTAGCATTCAATAAATATACAAGATACTTGTGAAGGACCCGCACCAAACCTTCAACGTAGGTCCTGGGTGGGCTGCAGGACGTCCAATTGCAGACCTCACTCAGTGCCACACCACACGGGTTTTTGGTTCAGAGGTAGTTGTGACTGGTTTATGTAAAACCAAGAGAAAGCACCGAAGCGCAACTATTTACAATTAAGTTCTGGGTTAGCATAGTCCTTAACCTCAAAAGTCCATTTGTAAAGAAAGACATATTATATTAAATCGCATTATAAAAAGTGCAACTGTTTATCATTTATCATCTATCATTTACCCAGCCGGGCATTCTATAATTAGAAATATATATTCACTATATATAACCTGTGCAAAACTTTTTCAAAACATTTTAAACTTTTTGCTTTTTACTTTTGGTAGATCCGATAGGGATCTCACCACATTTCTTACTATCTATTCATCTTCTAATAATACACCTTCCACTACATCTTTCACCCCGGGGGCTGGAATGATGCAATGAGCCCTAGATCCCAAGACCAGCAAATCATGTGCTGCGATCAGGGTCTGGGTTGCGACAGTTCTGATGCGAACCTCTAGGGGCGCAACGGGTACATTTTCTTCGCGTGACACCGATTGCGTCTCCATCACAGTCAACGATATAGACCGCGTCAGGGTTTGCGATCTAGACTGGGTCGCATGTTGCAATGTGGAGGTGGCTTTAACTTGCGATGACCTCTGGGTCGCTAGTGGCGATGACTTTGAAGGGGGCGATGCTGGGGCACGGCCGGATGCTGCTGGAGCTGGAAACGGGGACGCTGCGGTAATGGTGACGGTACCTGCGTCTGGGACGGGGTCACTAACGATGGTGACATTCAGGGCATACCACCCCTTCATTCCCCAATGCCGCGTATAGGTGACTATATCTCCGTTTGCTAAGTCCCTCCCGGGATGACCTTGCGGCAGGTGAGATTCTACGTCACGCCTGCTGACAAAGACCGCTGGGTAGAGGCCCGGTTCGCGGATAAAGCCCCAGCCCTTCCGGAGCTGGAACTCAGTCACACACCCCTGCCGCCGCGGTTCCCGTAAGGTACCTTTGTCGCGACGGACAGTCTCCTTGTCAGCAATCAGCTCGGCATATTGTCGCTGGCGGTTCCTCTGAGTTTCCCGCTCTTCCTCCTGCTGACGCCTCTTCTTCTCCTCCCGACTCTGCCATTCTTGTTCCCACTGGGCGGTGTAGGCGACGTCATCCAGGCGCGCCATTTCGTCCCAGTCCACATCTGGTAGTGACGGACAGGACCCCTCCGGTGTCCCTGCCGGGGACCGATCATCTGCTGCGGCCTCTTGGCCGGGCGGGCCGTTCCGGGATTGGCTGTACCTCCTCAACCTCCTCCGCTTCCACCGCTTCACCGGTGGGGTCAGGAACGGTACTTTCGGGGGCAGCCTCCGGTTGCTCCTTCGCCTTGGGCAGCAGACTCTTCGGTATTTGGAATCGTGGGGGTTCGTTGAGGGGAGAGGACGCCGTGTTCGTCATTTGCCACTGCAGCAGGTTACATCGGCGTCTCTCAATCTCCTCCAGTCCAGGTTGGAACATCTTCTTTAGGCGTGCGTTCTCCTCCTGAATCTCTAGCAACGCCTGTTGCAGGTGCAGGATTGCATAAGACTCCGATGCCGATGGCAGCTTGGCGGGGGCACGGGGCCTGCCTTCCTCCGCTGCTCCGCTCGGCTGCACACGTCCTGCCTCCATCATGTTCCAGAAGATTTCCTTTTCTTCTTTCTGCGGAGACATCCGGTCTCTTCCGTGGAGGTGGGGTTTGCGTCTCCTCCTCCTCGCAGGGAAGGTGAAGAGGAGGCGGACCTCCTTTGCTGTAGGGCAGGACCGCATGTTGTAGTAGCACTTTGAGAGGGCAGGCATTTTCTTCGCGCCACTGGGGGGTAGACGCCCACGAAGGTACGCCCACCTTCTTCTCCAGCGCCTGAGGGCGCGAATATGGCGACAAAAATGGCGATTTTGGCGCCAAAAGTGCAAACAGTCCTTTTCACAAAAACAAGTCCTTAGGCACGCAGGGCTCGCAGTTCTGCGAGTTTCGCATCCTGTTCGTGACGCCAAAGTTTTTGTGTCGACCCGCCACCACAATTGTGGATTACCAGGGCAATGGGGTACTCAGAGCCGAGCCCATGGAAGTCTATGGGGATTCTTGTCACAGGTAGCTGTGGCTCGGTCTGTGGCCCGGGCGGTCTGGCGTATGTTGGGGATATATTTACAGGGGATTGATTTATGTACAGTTCGTGACGCCACCTGTAGTATTCTGGTAATATGTACCAGCGCTGCTGTAGATCTCTGAGGGGATGGTGAGGCAGCTAGATGTCGGGTCCCCTACAGGTGGGACTGGTCCCTCAAAGTCTATGTGAGTTGTGAAGTCGAGTGCAGATAAAGAACACAGTCTCACACGGTCAGCGTCTTTCCATACCTTTACTTGCAAGTTGTTAAGGCAGGTCCCAGGGAGGCTGATCCAAGGAGAGTGTATCTTGAGACAGCAGCTGGACAAGTTAGGGGCCTCCTTTAACTCCAATAAAACGAGTACAACCAGCCTGAAGCGTAGTTCCCTCAAATCTCCAGCTAATCTTTAGCTGTACCTGCCCAGTCAGCTTAGTGTTAGGGGCCTTCCTGTGAAGGAGCTGAATTCTTATGTTGTCCTGCAGAAACTCCAAAGTCTTCACTCCCCCTGACCCCAGTTACGTACTGACTATAAGGGGCTTGTCTGCCGCGACCTAGGGTCCGGTAGATTCCTGGTTTTCTTATCACTGTGCTTGAAACAACAGTGACCCTTCGGTCCCCAGTGACCGGTAGCAATGTGCTGGACTTCTGCAATCCTGAAGCACTAATCCTAAAAATCCACTTGCCTTTCGCCTTGTCCACGCTGGTAACATAAGCACTCAAACTAGCCAAGGGTCGAGCAGTCACTTCTTTCCTTTTCCTTCCTATGAAGTTAGCCACAGATGCTCAGTTATCACAGGCAGGAGCACGTCTCTGAACCTGATACCGTCCTTTAGACAGGGATGCTGAAGACTTTCCGTGCTAATACTTCTTCTTTCTTCAGTGTGTGCTGAGAAGGTGATACAGCTCTGACTAGACTAAGGTGTATTCCAAACACCTATACCAGACTCCACGATATGAACTGGTGATAAAGCAGGCTAGACTCTTTCCTCCCTCCAAACGTCTTCTCAACCAGAAGTCTAGGCACTCACTCCACACGTCCTCACTGTCCGAAGACAGGAACTAGACTAATCACTCTAACACCTACTACTTTGACCACTCCCTCTAGAGTATACTCCACTACCCTAAGGGTGTGTCTAGTGTGTGTCGAGTGAATGAATATTTAGCATTAAACTGCTGTCTCGCCATACACTCTCCAGGGTACTGCGTGTGCCTACCACCAGGGCTACACATTATAGTAGTTATATTCTTGTACATAGGAGCAGTATTATAGTAGTTATATTCTTATACATAGGGACAGTATTATAGTAGTTATACTCTTGTACATAGGAGCAGTATTATAGTAGTTATATTCTTATACATAGGGACAGTATTACAGTAGTTATATTCTTGTGCATAGGGGCAGTATTATAGCAGTTATATTCTTGTACATAGGGGCAGTATTATAGTAGTTATATTCTTGTACATAGGGAGCAGGATTATAGTAGTTATATTCTTGTACATAGGAGCAGTATTATAGTAGTTATATTCTTGTACATAGGAGCAGTATTATAGTAGTTATATTCTTATACATAGGGGCAGTATTATAGCAGTTATATTCTTGTACATAGGAGCAGTATTATAGTAGTTATATTCTTGTACATAGGGGCAATTTTTATTGTAAAAACCAAACAAATACAAATATAATGACATTCCTCCAGTAATACAAAACTAAATTCACTTGGATTGTACATACATTCATTACATATCCGGATTATACATATAAAATTAACTTAAAGAGTCCATACACCTGGTTGGAAAAAAAAAACAAAAAAAAACATCATATTTCAACCCAGTGACACATCCTTCCATAACTTAACATTCCCTAATGATTTTATCTATCTGGGCTCGGACATTATGTGGTTGACAGCGTCACAGATCTGAGTCGGAGTTATTCTGGTCACCGCCGGTCTCCATTTCAGACTCTACCCGAGAGCCCTCAGGTAATGGCTTCCGCTTGGGCGGAGGACAGTCCTCTACGTCCCTATCAAACTCTGCGTCAATTCTTCTAAGGTCATCCTCAAAATCACCGTCAGACTCAGACAGAACACCAAACCTATTAGATAAGTCCATTACACCTGCAGAACTCTGGACCTTCTTCCTGGCTCCTTGGCCAGTGTCATACTCCTTCTCAGGTTTACGGGAGGTCTTGTCCTTTTTCTTCTTTTTAGTCTGAGACACAGATGGTAGTACTGAAGTAATGCTTCCCTGTGACTGCTGCCCCTGAGGGACAACCTCCATACTTCCCTGTGCACCCTCTGAACCCTGCTGCTCTGGTGTCACCTGAGTAGACCCCTGGTGGGCCTCCGGTCTGGCCAGTATTTCCCCTGACAGTAAAGCTGCCTCCTCCAGAATCTCTGCCCCTGCCACCAAATCCTCATCAGGATAGTCCTTACAGATATTGTGCCAGGCGTCAGGACAGTCCCTGTGAGGGTGACCGATCTTCCCACAGAGGTTGCACCTGATGTTCTGGCAGTCTGCAGCCACATGGCCGACCTCCCCACACAGGTTGCACTTCACCACAGTACACGTATTCGCCAGGTGACCCGCCTTGCCACATTTGAAGCACTTACGAGGCTGCCCAGGATAGAAACACACACCCCTCTCCCTCCCAATAAAGAAGGAGTTGGGTAAGTGGGCAGTGATATTATCGCACTGGCGCAGTTTCACCAAAACCCTCCACCCTCCCGTCCAGATACCATCATTGTCTCTGCTTTTGGTGAGGTCAGAGACCAGGTCACAATGCCTCCGGAGCCACACCACAATGTCCTGCGGGGAACAGACTCATTCCAGAAGATGAGATTTACCGTAACGGTATCTGGCTTAGAGATAGGAATAAAGCTGAACTTACTCCAGCCCTCAGAGTCTCTAAACTTGGGGAAATTAGACCAGAACCTGTCCAGGTCACTCATGAGCTTAAAGCTGACGTCATAGCCCTGCCTGTCTGGAAGATTAATCACCGCCAAGATGCTGACTGGCGCAAACCCCATCTGGCGACACAAGAGCTCCCTGACCACAAACCTTCTATCTGGCAGATCCTCCTTGGCACCTCTGTGCCGGAAACGCACGACGTTTCTCCGTTTAAATGCCTGGCCGGTATAATTGGCACCAGAGGTGAAGGACGGAGCACCACGACTCCAGGCATTACTGGGGGGAACCTGCGGGGTCACACTAGGCTGACTGACGGGGTGAGGGTCTGCAGCAGGGGGGGCTTCTACACCTTGTGTGCTCGGAATTAAAGGGGGGAAATCACAGACATCATCATGCACATTGTTATCATCAACATCAATGTCACTATCAGACTGCGCATCGTCCAGCAAAGATACTGTGCTCCCCCAAACCCCCGACCCCTCAGATACAGCGCGGTTATCCCCAGCATCAGAGCCCTGCTGGGCACCATCAGGAACTACCGGCACATGTCCACTGCCCAACTGTGGTGCATGGCATTCTGAGACTTGTAGTCCCTGAGCTGAAAAATGTCCATGCTGCTGCTTGGAATCTGCTGCAGGCGGCTGTACTGGGCATTCTGCGACTTGTTGTACCTCTACTGGAATGTGCCCTTCATGCTGCTGCTTGGAATCTGCTGCAGGCTGTTGTGCTGGGCATTCTGTGACTTGTTGTACCTCTGCTGGAATCTGCACTACATGCTTCTGCTTTGGATCTGCTGCAGGCAGTTTTGCTGGGCATTTTGAGACTTGTGGTACGTCTGCTGGGGTCTGTACTACAGGCTGCTGCTGGTGCGGCATTTGCCCCTTTTGGAAGCAGAAACTTGCAGGCTGCAGCACTGGCCGCACCTGCTTCTGGGGTCCACCTGGGACAATGTCTGACCTGGAACCTGCAGAGTTCTGCTTCTGTGAATTAAACAGTTCCTGATTCCTATAAGTCTCCGCCAGGGGCCCCATCCTCTCTAGGACGCAGTCCATGTCCCTCACCACTTTTGCCAGCAATACACCCAGTGTGTTCATAGTCTCATCATAAAAATCATGACTCCCGGGATTAATAGCCTTTAGCTTATAGCAAGTGTCTATCTGCATCTGTAGTGAGTCTTTCTGCTGCTGTAACTCACCGAACTTCTTGACCAGTCCTGGGATCTCCTCTGCGAGCTGAAGCTCAGGTGCACGTGGCGTCTCCTCCTGGGATCCTGCATTCAGCGATGTCCCCGGCTGCTTGAACCCAGACGTCTCCTTAATTTTCACCACCGCTGGTTTCATGGCTCCAGGCTCCACAGCACTTTTACTGCTGCCACCTGACTGCGACCGTGTGCGTCCTGACCGCGCCATACTGCCATGCTGCTGTAAGTTCTCCTGGATGGTTTGTCTTTCCAAAGACGTCCGTCTCTGCCTGGGAGCAGGAGAGGTGATCTGCACAGCTGGGGCTGATCTCAACTGTGCACCTGGCAGGAGCTGCTTGCTGACTGGGAGTTACCTGACTTCACATTGTGCTGTAACCCTTCACTGACCGACACTTTTCCTTCTTGCTTCTTTGCTGGACTTGGAGAAGGTTTTCCTCCCAAAACTTTACTGACGGCTTTTTCCTCCTTCACAGAACTGCTGCAGCTTTGGCTCGCTGCATTCACTGCTCTGACAGTGGCTCTGGGATTAACATTCCCATTAGGAGAGGCCTGGGAGGCTTGTCCCAGTGTAGGCCGGGAAGCCTGGGCCTTGCCTGGGGAGCTTCCCCGCCCAGGGTGGCCCCTCCCTGGGCTTGCTCCAGACATCAGGAGAGCTACAAACACACAACCTCTCAGCTAGGAGTATTATAGTAGTTATATTCTTGTACATAGGAGACAACATTATAGTAGTTATATTCTTGGCCATAGGGGCAGTATTATAGTAGTTATATTCTTGTACATAGGAGCAGTATTATAGTAGTTATATTCTTGTACATAGGAGCAGTATTATAGTAGTTATATTCTTGTACATAGGAGCAGTATTATAGTAGTTATATTCTTGTACATAGGAGCAGTATTATAGTAGTTATATTCTTGTACATAGGAGCAGTATTATAGTAGTTATATTCTTGTACATAGGAGCAGTATTATAGTAGTTATATTCTTGTACATAGGAGCAGTATTATAGTAGTTATATTCTTGTACATAGGAGCAGTATTATAGTAGTTATATTCTTGTACATAGGAGCAGTATTATAGTAGTTATATTCTTGTACATAGGAGCAGTATTATAGTAGTTATATTCTTGTACATAGGAGCAGTATTATAGTAGTTATATTCTTGTACATAGGAGCAGTATTATAGTAGTTATATTCTTGTACATAGGAGCAGTATTATAGTAGTTATATTCTTGTACATAGGAGCAGTATTATAGTAGTTATTTTCCCTGTACATAGGAGCAGTATTATAGTAGTTATATTTTTGTACATAGGAGCAGTATTATAGTAGTTATATTCTTGTACATAGGGGGCAGTATTATAGTAGTTATATTCTTGTACATAGGGGGCAGTATTATAGTAGTTATATTCTTGTACATAGGGGCAGTATTATAGTAGTTATATTCTTGTACATAGGGGGGCAGTATTCATGTGGTCATGTTCTTCCCAATTTGCACTTGCTGCATATCATTAATATTAAGGCATATCTTCATGTATTAGGCTATATGGACAGGATAGTGGGGGATGTGTCTGTTCTCTTTACGTCGGTCCCCTCTCAGTCACAGGACCCTGTACACGGGGCTCAGTCACTAATACTCACTGACATTATGGAGTGCACCCACTGCTGCTACTGAAGAAATCACCAGAGTCGTCATGGTAACCTGGACAGTACAGGCCCGAGCCTCCATTTCTAGTATCGCTTCCTCCCTCACCAGTCGGCAGATTAGTATTTGGCGGGAAGGGCTTCTGTGGGAGCGGAGGCCGCGGGTTTCTATATAGCTGCACACTTTCTGCTCTGTAATATGTGCAGAGAATATCCTCTAATCTGCCATCCAGTAATCCGCTTGTATCATATACATAAATGTCTAATCTCACAGTATGACAGTATGGTAGCTGCGATGCTCAGCGGGCGCCATCTTGATAACGTGGCCGCCTCCACTGTAGGTTCTTTGGGCGTTGACCGGGGGTCATCTTGGACCCTCGATCCACATGGTGGCCATACAGGACGTGTATCTAGTAGGTCGCGAGCTCTCAAATGTGTGTTTTGAGGATTGCACCTTCTTGACAACTTTGCAGCAAAATTATTTCCTTATTAATATTGGAAATTATGTAAAAAAAAAAATCATAATATTTACCGTTATTTTTAGACTCTGAGCCCCCAAGGGCGAAAAGTGCTGAGAACATACAGGGAAGTTCATGGTCGCCCACTCCTTCCATGACGGCAGTCTCAGGACAAGGCGAACATGTGAATTTCCCCAGGCGCCCTGTGAAACGACTGGAAACAATGGTGGCATTTCATAGATCTCTGGACCCCGGGGCTCGTTCCATGAGCCCACCACAAAATCAGCTCTCCTATCTGTCCTAAAACAGCTGACACACATGAGGAGACCATTTTAACCCTCATTTATCCACAGAAGCAGTGACCGGGATACGTAAGTATTATTGGAAGTCCTCCAGGGATTGTGAATGACCTGTTTAAACAAACCTTAGACCCTTTAACTTAAACGGGACCTCTTACTTTCCAAAACTTTGTAATATTTTTACCTGGTGTAAAAACCACTGTTCTCCTGAATCCGGCTATGTTTTTCTTTTCTTCCTATGCTTCTCCATTCCTGAGATATGGCCCCCTTTTCCCTGTATATAAATTGAGCCTTTTTCCAAGTAGGTGTGGTCTTCAAGGACATGTCCACAAAGAAGAGTTGAGAACAACTCCCACTTGGCTGAAAAGACGATTTATGTGCAGGGAAAAAGAGGTCATATCTCAGGAACAGAGAGGCGCAGGAACAAAAGAAAGACATCGCCGCACTCAGGGGAACAGCAGCTTTTATATCATACACCATATTTATGGCAAATGACAGGTCCTCTTTAAAAGTCCATCAGCTGGTTGAATAACATAAATAAGTATTCCCATTGCAGATATTTTTCAGAAAGCTGTCCTTACAGGGCTACAGATACAGTGGGGAAAAAAGTATTTAATCAGCCATCAATTGTGCAAATTCTCCCACTTATAAAGATGAGAGGCCTGTAATTGACATCATAGGTAGACCACAACTATGAGAGTCAAAATGAGAAAACAAATCCAGAGAATCATCTTGTCTGATTTGGTAAGATTTATTTTGCAAATTATGGTGGAAAATAAGTATTCGGTCACCTAAAAAAATGCAAGATTTCTGGCTCTCACAGACCTGTAACTTCTTCTGTAAGAGGCTCCTCTGTCCTCCACTCATTACCTGTAGTTATGGCTCCTGTGTGACCTCGTTATCAGTATAAAAGACACCTGTCCACAACCTCAAACAGTCGCACTCCAAGCTCCACTATGGTGAAGACCAAAGAGCTGTTGAAGGACACCAGAAACAAAATTGTAGCCTGCACCAGGCTGGGAAGACTGAATCTACAATAGGCAAGCAGCTTGGTGTGATGAAACCAACTGTGGGAGCAATAATAAGAAAATGGTAGACATACAAGACCACTGATAACCTCCCTCGATCTGGGGCTCCACGCAAGATCTCAACCTATGGGGTCAAAATTATCACAAGAACGATGAGCAAAATCCCAGAACAACATGGGGGGACCTAGTGAATGACCTGCGTAGAGCTGGGACCACCGTAGCAAAGGCTACCATCAGTAACACACTAAGCCACCAGGGACTCAGATCCTGCAGTGCCAGACATGTCCCCCTGCTTAAGCCAGTACATGTCCGTGCCCGTCTGAAGTTTGCTAAAGAACATTTGGATTATCCAGAAGAGTATTGGGAGAATGTCATATGGTCTTTTGACACCAAAGTAGAACTGTTGGTAGAAACAAAATCCATCGTGTTTGGAGGAAACAGAATGCTGAGTTGCATCCAAAGATCACCATACCTACTGTGAAACATGGGGGTGACAACATCATCATTGGGGCTGTTCCTCTGCAAAGGGACCAGGATGACTGATCCGTGTATATGAAAGAATGAATGGGGCCATGTATCGTGAGATTTTGAGTTCAAACCTCATTCCATCAGCAAGGGCATTGAAGATGAAAAGTGGATGGGTCTTTTAGCATGATAATGATCCCAAGCACACCGCCAGGGCAATGAAGGAGTGGCTTCGTAAGAAGCATATGAAGGTCCTGGAGTGGCCTAGTCAGGCTCCAGATCTCAACCCCATAGAAAACCTTGGGAGGGAGTTGAAAGTCCGTGTTGCCCAGTGACAGGCCCAAAACATCACTGCTCTAGAGGAGATCTGGAGATCTGCATGGAGGAATGAGCCAACATACCACCACCAGTGTGTGCCCACCTTGTGAAGACTTACAGAAAACGTTTGACCTCTGTCATTGACAACAAAGGATATATAACAAAATATTGAGATGAACTTTTGTTAATGACCAAATACTTATTTTCCACCATAATTTGCAAAATAAATCTTCCCAAATCAGACAAGGTGATTTTCTAGATTTGTTTTCTCATTTTGACTCTCATAGTTGTGGTCTATCTATGATGTCCATTACAGGCCTCTCTCATCTTTTTAAGTGGGAGAACTTGCACAACTGTTGGCTGACTAAATACTTTTTTTCCCTACTGTATATGTGGATCGCCCCCCAGGGCAGTGGGATACTCGGTACCGGGCCGGTGTCTTAAAGGGAGGTGTTATGTTTCGGTAGCTGAGGAGTGCAGGTAAAAAAGGCAATACACCAGAGCAGTTGGAATCTATGAGATTGCAGTACCCTGACTAACCACCACAACTAGAGGCAGCCGTGGAGCATTCCTACGTTGGTCCTAGACGCCTCGTCACAGCCTGAGAAACTAACTACACCTAAAGATAGAAATAGGAAAGCTATCTGCCCCGGAGCAGAACCCCAAAGAACATAGAAAGCCCCCAAACATGTAATGGCTGTTAGACAAGATGAAATACTGACACAGAAAGAAAATAGTATGAGCAAACGCTGGGGCCCAAACTAACTAAATAGAAAAGGATAGGAAGGGTACTTACTGCAATCCCAGAAAACCCTGAAAAGCACCAACTCTACTAATTTCAAAAACACCTGAGATCACACGACCTCTTCCACCTAAATTAGTTCTCTGGTGTAACAAAATCAAAACAGCAGCCACTGAAAAAACTGGAAAAAGCAAAAGTACAAACATCAGTGGCTGAACTAAACTGAGAGGGCAAAAGCCCCCGGAGGGGACCCTGAAGGCCCCCACAGAAGTGCAGGACAAAATGCAAAAATATAGCACAAAAACAAAAAGAAGAAAATGTCTTATCTGTTAGCAGGAGATGCAGACACGACACAGCAGGCTACAAGGGAACCAGGAATGAAGGATTCAGACCAGAACAATTGATCACCGGCAACCCTGATGGGAAGGTGACTCCCTTATATAAGACCAGTCAGTAACACCTGATTCCCAGTCCTCACAATCTTCACTGGACAGACCAGCACCGCTTGTAACCACCAGAGGAAGCCTCTGCTCAGAACTCATCTCAAACCCATTCACAACAGGGAGGTGTCACGGCAGCAGTGACCCGGTCCGTGACCTTGGGCGTCCAATGAAAAGGGGATTATTTACAGGGGATAATAGAGTTTGTATTGAAGTGTTCGTGACGCCACCAGTGCTATCTGGTCAGAGGTGATCAGCGCTGCAGGGCAGATCCTCTGAGATGTATGGTGTGATGCAGCAGAGTTGATATAGCTCTCCACAGGCAGAGCTTGTTGTCTCAGGGCAGAGAGATGTTGTAGAAAGTAATGGTGCTGGGAGATGTAGCAGAGTGGAGTGTGTGCCGCAGGAAGAACTTGAGAGGACACAGTCACATGCAGTTTCCAAGGCTTTACTCACAATTCAGGTGCATGCAGTACAAGTGCCCGCTTGGTGCCACGTCCTCCAGGTATGGAGTCCAGCCAACTCCCAGGTAGATGGAGAACACCAGTCCAAAAGCTCCCTGTCAGTATATGCCTTCCCTGGCCGTCTCAGTGTGCTGATTCCCACTCCTTCCTTCCCAGCACCACGCTAAACAGTGTCCCAGTCCGGTAGCTGCGGATCCTGTAGGACAACGTGACCAGGCATTTCCTTGATCCTATATAGCTTGCCTTCCCGGAGAAGATGCTTGCGGTTGTGGCTGTGACCCCTAAAGTTGTCACAGCTGTCAGCTTGCTAGCTGAGTCCTAAAGTTCTCCACTAGGCTAGGGGCCGAGACCCTTCTGCGACCTGGATTCTCCCATCCGTCCGTCAGCCTGAAACGAGCCCCACGGGTAGCCTTCCGCTCAGCCGTATCTCTGAGAAATCCCTTTTCCCTTCCAAGGAACCTTCTTTCTTTCCTTCTCTCTGTGAGCAGCTCCTCAGGACATGGAGCCTGCTGCACGGTTCTATCTCTTTCCCCTCTCCTCTAAGGGAGAGCTGTCTAACACGTCTGTCTTCTTCCTACCCGAAGGGAAGACTGTCCTCTAACTTCCCTCTAACTCCTGCTCTGACCCACAAGCTCCACCCACCATCTAACACCCTTTCCTAGCTGCAGACATGCTAGTGGAACTCAGCTAGTGTGTGTGATGGATGCAGTGTTGCCAGAGCCAGGTGTAGTGCTTCCATCTTACCTGAAAGGTGGGATACCACATCTCTGGCTGAGATGCAGTACCTCTGTGGCGACTGAACCCTCAGGAGCGCCACATATGCCACCTTTGCCTGGCAGGAGGTGGATCAGGGGACTTTTATTCTTCAAATTAGACCCTCTTTAAACACCACGGGAAATGTCGAACTGTACTTTCATAAAGGGGTAGTCCACTTTTTTTTAACAGGTGAGTTTGTTACATGAATTTCTGGCACTTTTCTTTGTTTTTCGCACACAGCATAGCTGTTCTGTTCTCAAAATGGCTGCTGATGGAGAATAATGTGACCAGATCTATCAATCCGTCTCATTCAATACTGCACATGTGAAAGTTGTATTTCTTAAGTCGCATTTAAAGCATCATTCAAAATTTCCCTGGCTGGCATTTTGAGCCCATCCTCACATTGCCACCATATTCTCTCTGTGACGCTAGTCACAACTCATGGACAGGCAGTGAGGCAGAAGAATCAGACGTTCGGGGGTCAATACCGAGAGAGTACGTAAATAACCAAGGGAAAAGACGAAGGCGTAAGTCAGGTCACAGTCCAGGGTCAATAACAAGAGATAACGGATCAAAAGCCGGAGGACAAGACAAACGGATAGTCAGAACATGGTCCAAGGGTCAGGCAGCAGAAGATCAGAACTCAGAGCAACAGAATCAGGGGCAGACAGCTCAGCTAAGAAGCCATGTAATTACCAGAACACTGAACACCTGCATAAAGTCCCGCACACCCCACACACAGATTGGACTGCTAAGCTGTCAGTCAAAGCACCACCAGCCCAGCAAGCCATCCCAGTATTGGACAACAAAGCTGTCAATCAAGACAGTCATCTCAGAAAGAAAGTCTCCATAGAACAGCACAGCAATCATTCACTGAGTGGAGGAATCGTGACACTCTCCTTATAACTGGTTGGCCCCTCATAAAATAGGATACAGTGGCCCAATTGGAAGAATAGTTGCCCAATCTGGGATGGAGCAACGAAGAGAAGACAGTTCAGAAACAAATAACTCACAAATAGGCAAACAGCTTGATCATTACAGTCTCTCAAGAGGCAAAATGCTTGAACCTGGTAGAAGGTTGGCATTTACAATGATGGTTGGTTACAACTTTTAACACATCCTGCTGGCACTCTCTTCAGCAGCTCTTCCTGTACTCTTGCTCTGCTGGCACTCTCTTCAGCAGCTCTTCCTGTACTCTTGCTCTGTCTCAGTGCACACTGTTATTGCTTGTCACAGTTGGCCTGTCTCAGCAGTAATGTCTTGTTGTTGCTCTTGTCTGTCAATCTTCTGCACTCCTGCAGTCCGCTCACTCAGTTACCTTGTTTCAGTGCTTATCAAAATGGTTGTGATGGTTTATGGCCAAATACAGCAAGCAAAGCTACCTTGTCCAAAGTAGGGCAAGCCATGAAGAAGACCTTTGTTGGCACTTAGAAATACCCATCTGTAACACTTTTTCCCTCCGACCATAAGGAAGTGAACAGAAGAAGCACAAATCCAAAATATTCAAATTCATAGACAAATTTATTAGATCAATACACAAACAATGATTAAAATAAACCTAAAGTGACCTCAGATGTGAGGGACACAAATAGGCTACAGGCTCCTTTAAACACACTGTTGAGTAAATCCCAAATTTGGAATAAAGAGGAAAAATAGCCCAATGACTTAAATAAAGTGCTCTTTGCTAAGACCAGAAGATTTGTCCACTCAAATCACAAATAGTCCAATAACCAGGTTATGGCTTAAGCTCATATAATGTATTATTGGGTATAACCACTCTCTGAACTATAGCTAATGGCCATTAAAAAATAAACACAGCCGCAAAATTTGGCAATATGTTTATCCTCATCAAAATACTCACTCTGCGTGTGTGGAGTCCTGTGCCGTGATGCTCCACCCCGACGCGCGTTTCGTCCACACTTCCTCAGGGGGCGTCAAACGCGCGTTAGGGTGGAGGGAGGAGTCACAGTTATGTTAAGACTCGAACACATGACAACATGTAACTTCCCAAGCGTGTAACCAATGTCACAAGATACAAAAAGCCAGTGGTTTCAGCCTCTTTATGTTGAAGAAGAACAATTGACAAAGGCCACCAGTGTTCAAGATGAAAATCATTTATCTATTTTATGGACAGGAATCATGAGACGGCTGTATGAGCGGACATTGCGGATTTACATCTGTTACTGAACCCTTACACAGAAGTGATGGAACTGCTCTCATCTAAGATACAAACACGGAATTCAGTATATAAGATATAGGTTCGCAGAGGGTTGTCCAACACAGTGGTGGCCTATCCTCAAGAACGCTAATCAATTAGTGATCTATGAGCATCTGATTTTTGGCTCCATTGGTGCTACAGTGGGGATCAGGGTTCAGATCTGACCATATACCACACATGTATGGTTCTCCCATAGTTACCTTGTGGCACTTGGTGTGGTGAGATCTATAGGCCAGGCAATGTAAAAAAAAAAAAAAAAAAAAATAATTCAGCGCAACAGTCTCGATTGTAATACAGTCCACAAAAAAAGTCAGGAATCCTCCAATCTGCAAATAATCCCAAATAAAAAATGAATGGACTAAACTCACCAGTGGGAGAACATATGGAAAAAAAAACATTATTTTCTTCATACCTCATATTTCTTTATTAAAACAGAAAAAAATAAATGTAAAAAAATATAAGTTATGCGTATTCTTTTATGGTGTAGAAACAATTTTCCATTGATTTTCCATTGATACATTGCCAATTTCCAGTAGTTGGATAATGAAACTGAAAAACATATATACAAAAAAATAAAATAAAATGTAAAAAAGTTGTTTTTTTTTTAAATATTTTATATACCCTGAACTTGTAACATTAAAAATAAACTTTAGCCTACAAAATACGAGCCCTTCTGCAGAAAACTGGAAAATTTACAGCTTTAGGATAAAGAAAATGACTGCGCTCTTGAAGCCCAAATTATCTGCATCCTCAAGGGGTTAATAGCATCACTACTGTCTGTCAGAGATGTTTGGGTAGTTATGTGAATAATGAAACTGGGGTAATCATTTAACATATAATAATAATAATAAGTAGCCCTTTCATTAACCCTTCCACTACTGTACTGACTGGAGGATATAGAACTCTATTGCACAAGCAAAAAAATGTCTCGGAGGATCCTGTGTAGCGTCACACTGTTGCTATTCGGGATCCACCTGACCGATATATCGGTATATACCAAGCAACTAGAGCTTGTCATCTCCCTCTTGCCCCACAGTTATCTAAATAAAGTAATAGCAAGGGAGATAACCACACAACAAACCCTCCCCAACAACACGCGGCCTCCACCGGGAGAAGCCGAGAGCAAGATATAGCGGTAAAAGAGCGAAGATACTGTACCATGAAATAAACGGTAATTAGTTCTATGATCAAAAGTACATTTCATTATCATCACTCCCATCACGGCTCATGTGATTACTGTCGCCCCTTCCTGAATAATGTATTTACTCAATAAAATTAAAGATTGTAGAGGCAGGAACAAGAAAAAAATGCTATAATACCGCCCCCTATGTACAAGAATATAACTACTATAATACTGCCCCTATGTACAAGAATATAACTACTATAATACTGCTCCTATGTACAAGATTATAACTACTATAATACTGCTCCTATATACAAGAATATAACTACTATAATACTGCCCCTATGTACAAGAATATAACTACTATAATACTGCCCCTATGTACAAGAATATAACTACTATAATACTGTCCCTATGTATAAGAATATAACTACTATAATACTGCCCTCTATGTACAAGAATATAACTACTATAATACTGCCCCTATGTACAAGAATATAACTACTATAATACTGCTCCTATGTACAAGAATATAGCTACTGTAATACTGTTCCTATATACAAGAATATAACTACTATAATACTGCTCCTATATACCAGAATATAACTACTATAATACTGCTCCTATGTACAAGAATATAACTACTATAATACTGTCCCCTATGTACAAGAATATAACTACTATAATACTGCCCCATATACAAGAATATAACTACTATAATACTGTCCCCTATGTACAAGAATATAACTACTATAATACTGCTCCTATGTACAAGAATATAACTACTATAATACTGCCCCATATACAAGAATATAACTACTATAATACTGCCCCTATGTACAAGAATATAACTACTATAATACTGCCCCTATGTACAAGAATATAACTACTATAATACTGTCCCTATGTATAAGAATATAACTACTATAATACTGCCCCCTATGTACAAGAATATAACTACTATAATACTGCCCCTATGTACAAGAATATAACTACTATAATACTGCTCCTATGTACAAGAATATAGCTACTGTAATACTGTTCCTATATACAAGAATATAACTACTATAATACTGCTCCTATATACCAGAATATAACTACTATAATACTGCTCCTATGTACAAGAATATAACTACTATAATACTGCTCCTATTACAAGAATATAACTACTATAATACTGCTCCTATGTACAAGAATATAACTACTATAATACTGCTTCTATGTACAAGAATATAACCACTATAATACTGCCCCTATGTACAAGAATATAATTACTATAATACTGCCCCTATGTACAAGAATATAACTACTATAATACTGCCCCATATACAAGAATATAACTACTATAATACTGTCCCCTATGTACAAGAATATAACTACTATAATACTGCCCCATATACAAGAATATAACTACTATAATACTGTCCCCTATGTACAAGAATATAACTACTATAATACTGCTCCATGTACAAGAATATAACTACTATAATACTGTCTCCTATGTACAAGAATATACTACTATAATACTGCCCTATGTACAAGAAATAACTACTATAATACTGCCCTATGTACAAGAATATAACTACTATAATACTGCTCCTATGTACAAGAATATAACTACTATAATACTGCTCCTATGTACAAGAATATAACTACTATAATACTGCCCCTATGTACAAGAATATAACTACTATAATACTGCCCCATATACAAGAATATAACTACTATAATACTGTCCCCTATGTACAAGAATATAACTACTATAATACTGCCCCATATACAAGAATATAACTACTATAATACTGTCCCCTATGTACAAGAATATAACTACTATAATACTGCCCTATTACAAGAATATAACTACTATAATACTGCCCCATATACAAGAATATAACTACTATAATACTGTCCCTATGTACAAGAATATAACTACTATAATACTGCTCCTATGTACAAGAATATAACTACTATAATACTGCTCCTATGTACAAGAATATAACTACTATAATACTGCCCCTATGTACAAGAATATAACTACTATAATACTGCTCCTATGTACAAGAATATAACTACTATAATACTGCTCCTATGTACAAGAATATAACTACTATAATACTGCTCCTATGTACAAGAATATAACTACTATAATACTGCTCCTATGTACAAGAATATAACTACTATAATACTGCTCTTATAGCCTCAAAGGTTTATGTGAGAACATCAAGGATTAAACAGCATCATGAAAACCAAGGAGCCTATCACACAGGTCAGGGATAAAGTTGTGGAGAAGAGTAAAGACACCTCTCCATTACTAACCCCTGGGCTTGATGTAAGTAGACATATAATAGCTGACATCAACCCCAAAACTATTACCCCACTTAGCCAAAGCACCAGAGCAGTGGGAAAAGTTGAGGATAAGCGCCAGTATTGGCACGTCTAATGGATGCGCCATTTCTGTGGCGGCTGAGGGCTGGTGTTCTTAGTCTTGGAGGGGGCCAATATCCAAGGCCCCTTCCCAGCCTATTAATATCAGCCTGCAGCTATCTGTTCAGCCTTTGCTAGTTAAGGGTATGCCACACTGAACAATATCGCTAACGGGATCGCTAAAAAACGTCACTATTTAGCGATCCCGTTAGCGATGTTGTTCAGTGTGGCAGCTGCCAGCGACGAGCTTCCTGCTGTGATCTCGCTCGTCGCTGGAATCGCTCCGGACCCTATTTTCTCGTCGGCGCTCCCGCTGGGTAAGTATATATCGCTAGTGTGGCACCTTTTCTTAGCGATTTAGCGGTACTTTTGTACCGCTAAAGTCGTTAAGAAGATCGCTAACGGCGATAGCGTCGTTAACTATATCGCTAAATGTGGCCGCACTTAGCGATATAGAAACAATCCCGCTAGCGATCGCATTAGTATGCGTCGTTATCGTGATCGCTAGCGGGATTGTTTAGTGTGGCAGTACCTTTAGTAAAAATAGGGGGGACCCCACATCATTTTTGGAGGACCCCCTTTTACTAACCAGTAAAAGCTAAGCAAACAGCTGTGAGCTATTATTAATAGGCTGGGAACCTTAATGGCTATTGGCCCCTTAATACCAGCTGTTGGCTTTCCCTTAGCTGGCTAGGAAAATTCAGGGGGACCCCATAACTTTTTTTTTTTTTACATTTATTTATTTAACACACGCAATACACAGATGGTGGATGCTGACTCCAATTCTCATCAGCGTCGCCTGGTTGTGCTGATCGCAGGGAGACCAGAAGACAATGATGAGAGTTGGATTCAGCAATCGGCGCAGGTTCCCAGACGCCGATACGTGTCACGTCACACTGATGGTGCACATGGATGCCACACGGATGTTACACAAGGACACAGATAGCACCGGTATTAGTTTTTCCAATACCGGAAATATCAGGACGTGTGAAAGACGCCTTACTTAGTGTTGGTATCATATAAAATCCTAATAAAATACATATAAATTTGTCGGTGTAATGTGAAAAATTGCGTAAAATGTTCACGGGGTATGAAGACTTTTTCAAGTCGCTGTATAAATCAGTATTAGTGAGTATTCTAAGTGACGATCTGGTCCTCACACGGTATCAGGCTTTGATGATATTATTACGCACAGTGTATGTGACAGCTGCTAGATATCTGCTCGTGGGTTATTTATAGGCTGCTCTCAGGAATACCCATCTCTTCCTCCATTCTACATGGAATTCCATTGAGAGGAAGGACGAGGAGAGAGCGATGCTGCAATCCGACGGCGGACGGATCAAGGCCGCTCCTGAGACCTTGTGCGGTTCAATGTAGAAATCAGATTCCCTCTCCTCGTTGTCATGGATACCGGAGGATCTCCGGGAAAAGATGTGTGATTGTGTTATGGAAAGGAGGCCTCGCACTCGTGTATGTAACACAGACACATATACGGCCAATACATACACACATACTGTATATGTAATAATGTACATATATACAGTGTATATACACACACATATACGTACATACATACACATATACTGCTCATACGTAAACCTACAACTGTACATGTATATGTACATATATATACACACACACTATGTACATAGACACACATACAGCTCATAAGTACACCTCATACACAACCGTACATGTACATACAGTACAGACCAAAAGTTTGGACACACCTTCTCATTTAAAGATTTTTCTGTATTTTCATGACTATGAAAATTGTACATTCACACTGAAGGAATCAAAACTATGAATTATCACATGTGGAATTATACATTACACTTTAACAAAAAAGTGTGAAACAACTGAAAATATGTCTTATATTCTAGGTTCTTCAAAGTAGCCACTTTTGCTTTGATCACTGCTTTGCACACTATTGGCATTCTCTTGATGAGCTTCAAGAGGTAGTCACCGGGAATGGTTTTCACTTCACAGGTGTGCCCTGTCAGGTTTAATAAGTGGGATTTCTGGTCTTATAAATGGGGTTGGGACCATCAGTTGTGTTGTACAGAAGTCTGGTGGATACACAGCTGATAGTCCTACTGAATAGACTGTTAGCTGCTTTTTTCTTGCCATAATACAAATTCTAAGTAAAGAAAAACGAGTGGCCATCATTACTTTAAGAAATGAAGGTCCGTCAGTCCGAAAAATTGGGAAAACTTTGAAAGTGTCCCCAAGAGCAGTTGCAAAAACCATCAAGCGCTACAAAGAAACTGGCTCACATGAGGACCACCCCAGGAAAGGAAGACCAAGAGTCACCTCTGCTTCTGAGGATAAGTTTATCCGAGTCACCAGCCTCAGAAATCGCAGGTTTACAGCAGCTCAGATTAGAGACCAGGTCAATGCCACACAGAGTTCTAGCAGCAGACACATCTCTACAACAACTGTTAAGAGGAGACTTTGTGCAGCAGGCCTTCATGGTAAAATAGCTGCTAGGAAACCACTGCTAAGGACAGGCAACAAGCAGAAGAGGCTTGTTTGGGCTAAAGAACACAAGGAATGGACATTAGACCAGTGGAAATCTGTGCTTTGGTCTGATGAGTCCAAATTTGAGATCTTTGGTTCCAACCACCGTGTCTTTGGGCGACGCAGAAAAGGTGAACGGATGGACTCTACATGCCTGGTTCCCACCGTGAAGCATGGAGGAGGTGGTGTGATGGTGTGGGGGCGCTTTGCTGGTGACACTGTTGGGGATTTATTCAAAATTGAAGGCATAGTGAACCAGCGTGGCTACCACAGCATCTTGCAGCGGCATGCTATTCCATCCGGTTTGCGTTTAGTTGGACCATCATTTATTTTTCAACAGGACAATGACCCCAAACACACCTCCAGGCTGTGTAACGGCTATTTGACCAAGAAGGAGAGTGATGGGGTGCTACGCCAGATGACCTGGCCTCCACAGTCACCAGACCTGAACCCAATCGAGATGGTTTGGGGTGAGCTGGACCGCAGAGTGAAGGCAAAAGGGCCAACAAGCGCCAAGCATCTCTGGGAACTCCTTCAAGATTGTTGGAAGACCATTCCCGGTGACTACCTCTTGAAGCTCATCAAGAGAATGCCAAGAGTGTGCAAAGCAGTCATCAAAGGAAAAGGTGGCTACTTTGAAGAACCTAGAATATAAGACATATTTTCAGTTGTTTCACACTTTTGTGTTAAGTATATAATTCCACATGTGATAATTCATAGTTTTGATGCCTTCAGTGTGAATGTACAATATTCATAGTCATGAAAATACAGAAAAATCTTTAAATGAGAAGGTGTGTCCAAACTTTTGGTCTGTAGTGTACGTACACTAACACATATACAACCATACATACACACAAACTGTATATGTACATATATACAGTATAATATATATATACACACACACACGTAGACCAACACACATATACATAGACACACAGATATGTACACACAAATAGACACGCTCACCAACTCATATGAGTAGACACATACGTCTGCCAACAAACATATATGTCCACTGTCCACCAATCCAGAATCCAAAACATCTAGTGGACGTGAAGGAGCAAAACGGCGGGAAAAGACCTCCCGACATTTAACACCTTCAGGAGAGGAACCAGACATATTGGGAATACCATGAGTTCCTCTCCTGAGGGTCTGGGGGACACCATTATGTGTATAGGGCTGTGTACGTGATCAGACTGTGTGAGGGGCTGTGATGGCCTATGGAGGGACGGTGGAAGCTGTGGGGTCCATCTTACTGTCTGGAGGGCTGTAGGGTCAAAATAATGTGTATAGGGCTGTGGAAGTGATCATACCGTGTGGGGGCCATCATACTAAGTATATGGCTATGGTGACCATCATCTTGGATCAGGGGACTGTGGGTGCCATCACACCTTGTGTGACATGCTGTGGGGGTCTTCATACTGTGTGACGGGCTGTGGGGTCTTCATACTGTGTGAGGGGCTGTGGAGTCTTCATACTGTGTGAGGGGCTGTGGGGTCTTCATACTGTGTGAGTGGCTTTAGGGGTATCATACTGAGCTTAGGGAGTTTTTTTTGTCACTAAACTTTATGGGTGCCACATATTACGTCAATTTTTTCTAAGCTTCTGTATATGGGTGGGGGGCAAGGGGCTGTGGACCTTTAGAAATTTCCTTATTTCTGCCTAAATTTGTCCTAAAAATACATCAGATTTTCACATACAGTGGGTTCGGAAAGTATTCAGACCCCTTTACATTTTCATTCTTTGTTTCATTGCAGCCATTTGGTAAATGCAAAAAAGTTCATTTTCTCATTAATGTACACTCCGACCCCATCTTTACTGAAAAAAACAAATGTAGAAATTTTTGCAAATTTATTAAAAAAGAAAAACTGAAATCTCACATGGCCATAAGTATTCACACCCTTTGCTCAGTATTGAGTAGAAGCCCCTTTTGAGCTAGTACAGCCATGAGTCTTCTTGGGAATGATGCAACAAGTTTTTCACCCCTGGATTTGGGGATCCTCTGCCATTCTTCCTTGCAGATCCTCTCCAGTTCCGTCAGGTTGGATGGTGAACGTTGGTGGACAGCCATTTTCAGGTCTCTCCAGAGATGCTCAGTTGGGTTTAGGTCAGGGCTCTGGCTGGGTCAGTCAGGAATGGTCACAGAGTTGTTCTGAAGCCACTCCTTTGTTATTTTAGCTGAGTGCTTAGGGTCATTGTCTTGTTGGAAGGTGAACCTTCGACCAAGTCTGAGGTCCAGAGCACTCTGGAAGAGGTTTTCATCCAGGATATCTCTGTACTTGGCCGCATTCATGTTTCCTTCAATTGCAACCAGTTGTCCTGTCCCTGCAGCTGAAAACCCCCCCATAGCATGATGCTGCCTCCACCATATTTCACTGTTGGGATTGTATTGGGCAGGTGATGAGCAGTGCCTGGTTTTCTCCACACATACCGCTTAGAATTATCACCAAAAAGTTCTATCTTCATCTCATCAGAACAGAGAATCTTATTTCTCATAGTCTGGGAGTCCTTCATGTGTCTTTTAGTAAACTCTATGCGGCTTTCATATGTCTGGCACTGAGGAGAGGATTCTGTCGGGCCACTCTGCCATAAAGGCCGGACTGGTGGAGGGCTGCAGTGATAGTTGACTTTGTGGAACTTTCCCCCATCTCCCTACTGCATCTGTGGAACTCAGCCACAGTGATCTTGGGGTTCTTCTTTACCTCTCTCACAAAGCTCTTCTCCCACGATTGCTCAGTTTGGCTGGACGGCCAGGTCTAGGAAGACTTCTGCTGGTCCCAAACTTCTTCCATTCAAGGATTATGGAGGCCACTGTGCTCTTAGGAACCTTGAATACTGCAGAAATTCTTTTGTAACCTTGGCCAGATCTGTGCCTTGCCACAATTCTGTCTCTGAGCTCCTTGGCCAGTTCCTTTGACCTCATGATTCTCATTTGGTCTGACATGCACTGTGAGCTGTGAGGTCTTATATAGACAGGTGTGCGCCTTTACAAATCAAGTCCTATCAGTTTAATTACACACAGCTGGACTCCAATGAAGGAGTAGAACCATCTCAAGGAGGATCACAAGGAAAAGGACAGCATGTGACGTAAATATGAGTGTCTGAGCAAAGGGTCTGAATACTTATGACCTTGTGAGATTTCAGTTTTTCTTTTTAATAAATTTGAAAAAATGTCCACATTTCTGTTTTTTTCAGTAAAGATGGGGGCAGAGTGTACATTAATGAGGAAAAAATGAACTTTTTTGAATTTACCACTTGATCAATTTGGCCGCATTTGTGTTTCCTTCAATTGCAATGAAACAAAGAGTGAAAAATTTAAAGGGGTCTGAATACTTTCCGTACCCACTGTAAGTCCTAAATGTAAAGAGCCAAATGAAACAAATTACTGTAGTAAAAAAATATAGTGTTTGTTATTTTTTCTAATCTCATATCTATCAATCTAATTATCTATACAAAAGATGATGGAAAAGCACAATAGAAAAAGAAAATGTGGGTGAAGGACTATAATTAGCCTATTTAATTATATTTCTATCCATTTATCCAGTAACTTTTTCATAGCTATCTAATTAAGTATAAAATGCAGGTGCAGCACTAGCAGACACAAAATCTATATATTGTCTATCATCTATCTATCTATTATCTATCTATATCTATTTATCTATTATCTATCTATAATTATCTATCTATTATCTATGTATCTATTATCTATATATCTATTATCTACCTATATTATCTATCATCTATCTATCTATTATCCATCTATTATCTATCTATTATCTACCTATCTATTATCTATCATCTATCTATCTATTATCCATCTATTATCTATCATCTATCTATATATCTATTATCTATCTATCACCTATCTATATCTATCTATCTATCTATCTATCTATCTATCTATCTATCTATCTATCTATCTATCTATCTATCCTATCTATCTCTATTATCTATCTATCTATCTATCTATCTATCTATCTATCTATCTATCTATCTATCTATCTATCTATCTATCCATCCATCCTTTATACACAGTATATTCACTTTGTGCCTTTCCCAGGGCTCTCCTGACATAAGACACGACCGTGCATTATCTGCTGTGTGGTGACAATATGACATCTGCCGCTGTCGGACGCCTCCTGCTCTTCTGTTTGTACAGATACATGACAAGCTGACACATATTTAGAAGGTGCAAAGGACAGAGCCAGCAAACAGAGGAGCGGAGAGAAGGCGGTGTGGTGACACTGCACACAATGGGCAGTCACGAGGCGCGGCCTAAGAACGCACGCCGCTATCTGCCAGTCACATGACACATACCTGGGTGTCACATACAGAACACGTCACCCAGAGAAATGTCACCGGTGAGATCCGAGGCAGGACGTAATCCCGGCATCCTAGACCCATCATACCTGTGACACCAGTGATATGATCACCGGTGATGGCCGCAGAGCACACGGCTCCCGCTCCACGACTCCACACTCCACGGCTCCACACTCCACGGCTCCACACTCCACGGCTCCACACTCCACGCTCCCGCTCCACGCTCCACACTCCACGGCTCCACACTCCACCGCTCCACGGCTCCACACTCCACGGCTCCACACTCCACGGCTCCACACTCCACGGCTCCACACTCCACGGCTCCACACTCCACGGCTCCACACTCCACGGCTCCACACTCCACGGCTCCCGCTCCACGGCTCCACACTCCACGGCTCCACACTCCACGGCTCCACACTCCAGCGGAATGTTCTTCACTCATTCCAGAGAAGAAAGCGCTCCTCATCACCACCTCCACTGGGCATCAGGTGCAGAAGATGTACAGAACGGAAGCTGACAAATGAGCACAATTCTGACCCAAAATCATAGATATCCAGCTCAAATCTTTTATCTACTGTTCCTAAAAAGTCACCGCTGATTTAATATTTACTTCACAAAACAATAGTTCAAAGTTGTAATATATCTTATCAGTGAAGTCCGCTTCTTTCTCCTTCTGGACTCATCATTCATTTTCACATTGTCAATTAGTGGGTATAATCTGTATTCAGTAAAGACAGAATGTTACACGACTGAGACAGGAGATGATAGGTGCTGCTTATAACAGTCTATGTAGCGGGGAGGAGGGAGAGCTAGAGGCAGAGCTCCTCCCCTCTACATAGATTGTTATAAGCAGCACATGTCATCTTCTGTCTCAGTCATGTAACATTCTGTCTTTACTGAATACAGAAGGAAAAAGAAGTAGAGTTCACTAATAAGAGAAATTACTGAATTACAAAGTTACTTATTTTCTTGTGTATTAATGATTTATGAAATAAAAATTAAATGTTTATGCTTTAGGATTCAAGTATGCCAGTAGTATCCACAATAGAAAAACACTAAAAATTATTAGCTATGGACAAAAATATCATAATTTAGAGTACTACATAAACAGTATAATACTGCCTCCTATGTACAAGAATATAACTACTATAATACTGCTGCTATGTACAAGAATATAACTACTATAATACTGCTCCTATATACAAGAATATAACTACTATAATACTGCTCCTATGTACAAGAATATAACTACTATAATACTGCCCCTATGTACAAGAATATAACTACTATAATACTGCCCCTATGTATAAGAATATAACTACTATAATACTGCTCTTATGTACAAAATATAACTACTATAATACTGCCCCTATGTACAAGAATATAACTACTATAATACTGCCCCCTATGTACAAGAATATAACTACTATAATACTGCCCTATGTACAAGAATATAACTACTATAATACTGCTCCTATGTACAAGAATATAACTACTATAATACTGCCCCTATGTACAAGAATATAACTACTATAATACTGCTCCTATGTACAAGAATATAACTACTATAATACTGCCCCCTATGTACAAGAATATAACTACTATAATACTGCTCTTATGTACAAGAATATAACTACTATAATACTGCCCCTATGTACAAGAATATAACTACTATAATACTGCCCCCTATGTACAAGAATATAACTACTATAACACTGCCCCTATGTACAAGAATATAACTACTATAATACTGCCCCTATGTACAAGAATATAACTACTATAATACTGCTCCTATGTACAAGAATATAACTACTATAATACTGCCCCTATGTACAAGAATATAACTACTATAATACTGCCCCTATGTACAAGATTATAACTACTATAATACTGCTGCTATGTACAAGAATATAACTTCTATAATACTGCCCCTATGTACAAGAATATAACTTCTATAATACTGCCCCTATGTACAAGAATATAACTACTATAATACTGCCCCTATGTACAAGAAATATAACTACTATAATACTGCTGCTATGTACAAGAATATAACTATTATAATACTGCCGCTATGTACAAGAATATAACTACTATAATACTGCTGCTATGTACAAGAATA
>JARQOD010000005.1:15803399-15837791 GCA_033576555.1 Oophaga sylvatica | reverse complement strand
TCAGCACCATCACAGTGTGACCAGTGATCCCGGGGCAATCAGTGATGTGGCGATCAAAATGACACAGAGATCAAGACCACGGATGATCCTTCTGAATCTTTCTCTGTCTTCTCTAGAGAAGCTTGAACAATGGCAGTGAATGGTATTTAAAGGAGAGAAATACTCTGGGCAGGAAAACGAAAATTACATCTATAGAAAGGGAGGAAATAGATAAAGCAACAGATGTGCGGAAAAAATATTTAGGTTATACTTAATAGATTAAGACTTCACATGGTCAACAGTGTGTCGCAGCAGCAAAAAAGGCAAACACAGTTCTAGAATGTATTAAGAGAAGCAAAAGCAAAGAGAAGCATAGGTCTAGTCACATGAAGTCACCTATCCCCTCTACTCTCCTCGGTCAGGCCTCTTTGGAATACTGTGTCCAGTTCTGGGGACAACCACATTGTAAAAAAAGATATGAAAAACTGGGAGCAAGTTCAGAGAAGAGCAACCAGGACGGTGAGAGGGGACCGCAGAGTATGTCCTACCATGAACGGTTTTAAAGGATTGGCGCTCTGCGGATTTGGCCACAGATATCTTGTTTGTTTTTTTGAAGGCTCCGTTTTATCTTATCCTACTTAATGTCCAACAGAAAAAATCTGATATTATCTTGTCTGCGTAAGTTCAGAGAGAGGTTTTATGGGAACTCTAATTCATAAGAAAAATGGATCCACTCGTACTGTAATACTCCAGCTAATATTCCAAAAATGTAGCCCAAAATATGAAAAATGTGAAACGTTACGAAACTTAGAAAGGTGGAAGGGTCGGGCTCCACGTTGTAGAATATTAATGTACTAATAATAAAAAAAGATTTGTGTTATCCTCACAATTCAATATTGCTTTCCTTTCTATCCTCACCGTGCTTGTATTTAAAAAAAAAAAAAAAGTGTAATACGTAGAATGGAAATGAAGAAATAAATCCATCTTTAAATGAGTTGTCTCATCACCATCACAGTGTGACCAGTGATCCGGCAATCAGTGATGTGGCGATCAATAATGACCACAGAGATCAAGACCAAGGATAGATCCTTCTGAATCCTTTCTCTGTCTTCTCTAGAGAAGCTTGAACAATGGGCAGTGAATGGTATTTACCAGGGAGAAATACATCTGGGCAAGAAAAACGAAAATTACATCTATAGAAAGGGAGGAATAGAACTAAGCAACAGCATGTGCGAAAAATAATTGGGTATACTAATAGATTACAGACTTCACATGAGTCAACAGTGTGCCGCAGCAGCAAAAAAGGCAAACACAGTTCTAGAATGTATTAAGAGAAGCAAAAGCAAAGAGAAGCATAGAGTCTAGATCACATGAAGTCATTATCCCCTCTACTCCTCCTCGGTCAGGCCTCATCTGGAATACTGTGTCCAGTTCTGGGCACCACATTGTAAAAAAGATATTGAAAAACTGGAGCAAGTTCAGAGAAGAGCAACCAGGACGGTGAGCGGACCGCAGAGTATGTCCTACCATGAACGGTTAAAGGATCTGGGAATGTTTAGCTTGCAAAAACGAAGACTAAGAGGAGACTTAAAAGCAGTCGACAAATATCAAAAGGGCTGTCACAGTGTAGAGGGATCATCATTATTCTGAACTGGACTGAAAGGGAGAAGATACAGATTAGATAATAGAATAAACCTTTTGACAGTGAGGGAGATCAATGAGTGGAACAGGCTGCCACGAGAGGTGGTGAGTTCTCCTTCAATGGAAGTCTTCACACAGAGGCTGGACAGACATCTGTCTGAGATGGTTTAGTGACTCTGAGACATAAGCGAGTAGGACATACCACTTACTAGCTACTAGATAGACCAAGAGTCTCCACCTACGTAAAATATGAGGGTAGCGAGGGAGTGGGTGGGCTCTCTCCAACACTTGACGATTTCTTACTCAAGTGTGACAAAGTTTGAATAACTATAGGAGGAAAATTGTATCTCCAAGCCTAGAGAACCTTAAGCGAGTAGGACATACCACTTACTAGCTACTAGATAGACCAAGAGTCTCCACCTACGTAAAATAGGGTAGCGAGGGAGTGGGTGGGCTCTCTCCAATACTTGACGATTTGTTACTCAAGTGTGGCAACGTTTTAATAACTATAGGAGGAAAATTGTATCTCCAAGCCTGGAGAACCTTACATTGGCTACTTCATATTGGAAAAGGGATCCCGTACTAAGGGAGCCGAAATATGGAGAAATGTACTTTAATCAGAAGCTCTTCCGGTGCACCATAAATCCTGGATATGATGGGGTTGGAGTCTCTGCATAGGTCACACTTTCTAGTGAGCGATTTAGCGGTTACCCTGCAGGTTTTTCTATTCGAGCCCCGCTGACGTCAGACGCAGCGTTGCGGCATATCGGTCCTCTCGGCTCTGCCACACGTTTTAATACGTTTTTCTGGTATGATGACTCAAAACCACTTTTAAGCTGTGAAATGATTCCACTGAGCGCCTGAGAAAGCTGGCTGGTCCCCGCAGAGACCGGACCACCGCGTGACCAGCGGGAGCACCAATCTATAGTCGCGCTTCACCACCAGAAATGAGCGTCGTTACATCAGGCTTCACGTTGTCCCTGAAGTCGTCTTCTTCAGGCTGGAGTTGTGATTATGTGCGCACACCAAGAGCTTTATCTCATACACTAAGCTTTCCCCGTGAGAAGTAGAGGCCGCCGTGGATGATCCTATGAAGACTTGAAGAGGTTTTCTAAAAAAAAAAATATCCTCTGGCTAAGAGGTAAAATACTGATGTTATCTTAATGGTATGAAGCTTTGTGCTGGATTTTTGTCATTGTTTTATACAATTAACAGTGCTGCACTTTTTTGGTAGACAACAGTATGTACATTTTTATGAGCCCTGGAGGACAGTGGTAAATGCTTTCTGAGTCCGGATCATGTTATGTACATTTCATGGACTCGACTGGACAATGAAATGCACGTTCCATGAGTCCTGGTGGATAGTGGTATGTACGTTTCATGATTCCTGGTAAGCAGTAATATTTATATTCTGTGAGTCCTGGTGGACAGTGGTATGTACTGCACAATCCATGAGTCCTTGTGGACATTGGTATGTACGTTTTATGATTCCCGGTAGGCAGTAATATTTACATTCTATGAGTCCTGGTGGACAGTGGTATGTACTGTACAATCCATGAGTCCTGGTGGACAGTGGTATGTACTGTACAATCCATGATTCCTGGCAGACAGTGGTAAGTACTGTACAATCCATGAGTCCTGGCGGACAGTGGTATGTACTGTACAATCCATGAGTCCTGGCGGACAGTGGTATGTACTGTACAATCCATGAGTCCTGGCGGACAGTGGTATGTACTGTACAATCCATGAGTCCTGGGGACAGTGGTATGTACTGTACAATCCATGAGTCCTGGCGGACAGTGGTATGTACTGTACAATCCATGAGTCCTGGCGGACAGTGGTATGTACTGTACAATCCATGAGTCCTGGCGGACAGTGGTATGTACTGTACAATCCATGATTTCCTGGCGGACAGTGGTATGTACTGTCAATCCATGAGTCCTGGCGGACAGTGGTAAGTACTGTACTATCCATGAGTCCTGGCGGACAGTGGTATGTACTGTACAATCCATGAGTCCTGGCGGACAGTGGTATAGTACTGACATCCATGAGTCCTGGCGGACAGTGGTATGTACTGTACAATCCATGATCTGGCGGACAGTGGTATGTACTGTACAATCCATGAGTCCTGGCGGACAGTGGTATGTACTGCACAATCCATGAGTCCTGGCGGACAGTGGATATGTACTGTACAATCCATGAGTTCTGGCGGACAGTGGTATGTACTGTACAATCCATGAGTCCTGGCGGACAGTGGTAAGTACTGTACAATCCATGAGTCCTGGCGGACAGTGGTAAGTACTGTACAATCCATGAGTCCTGGCGGACAGTGGTATGTACTGTACAATCCATAGTCCTGGGGACAGTGGTATGTACTGTACAATCCATGAGTCCTGGCGGACAGTGGTATGTACTGCACAATCCATGAGTCCTGGCGGACAGTGGTAAGTACTGCCCATCCATGAGTCCTGGCGGACAGTGGTAATGTACTGTACAATCCATGAGTTCTGGCGGACAGTGGTATGTACTGCACAATCCATGAGTCCTGGCGGACAGTGGTATGTACTGTACAATCCATGAGTCCTGGCGGACAGTGGTATGTACTGTACAATCCATGAGTCCTGGCGGACAGTGGTATGTACTGTACAATCCATAGTCCTGGCGGACAGTAGTATGTACTGTACAATCCATGAGTCCTGGTGGACAGTGGTGTGTACTGTACAATCCATGAGTCCTGGCGGACAGTGGTATGTACTGTACAATCCATGAGTCCTGGCGGACAGTGGTTTGTACTGCACAATCCATGAGTCCTGGCGGACAGTGGTATGTACTGTACAATCCATGAGTCCTGGCGGACAGTGGTAAGTACTGTGCAATCCATGAGTCCTGGCGGACAGTGGTATGTACTGCACAATCCATGAGTCCTGGCGGACAGTGGTAAGTACTGTACAATCCATGAGTTCTGGTGGACAGTGGTATGTACTGTACAATCCATGAGTCCTGGTGGACAGTGGTATGTACTGTACAATCCATGAGTCCTGGCGGACAGTGGTAAGTACTGTACAATCCATGAGTCCTGGCGGACAGTGGTATGTACTGTACAATCCATAGTCCTGGCGGACAGTGGTATGTACTGCACAATCCATGAGTCCTGGCGGACAGTGGTATGTACTGACAATCCATGAGTCCTGGCGGACAGTGGTAAGTACTGCGCTATCCATGAGTCCTGGCGGACAGTGGTATGTACTGTACAATCCATGAGTTCTGGCGGACAGTGGTATGTACTGCACAATCCATGAGTCCTGGCGGACAGTGGTATGTACTGTACAATCCATGAGTCCTGGCGGACAGTGGTATGTACTGTACAATCCATGAGTCCTGGCGGACAGTGGTATGTACTGTACAATCCATGAGTCCTGGCGGACAGTAGTATGTACTGTACAATCCATGAGTCCTGGTGGACAGTGGTGTGTACTGTACAATCCATGAGTCCTGGCGGACAGTGGTATGTACTGCACAATCCATGAGTCCTGGCGGACAGTGGTTTGTACTGCACAATCCATGAGTCCTGGCGGACAGTGGTATGTACTGTACAATCCATGAGTCCTGGCGGACAGTGGTAAGTACTGTGCAATCCATGAGTCCTGGCGGACAGTGGTATGTACTGCACAATCCATGAGTCCTGGCGGACAGTGGTAAGTACTGTACAATCCATGAGTTCTGGCGGACAGTGGTATGTACTGTACAATCCATGAGTCCTGGTGGACAGTGGTATGTACTGCACAATCCATGAGTCCTGGCGGACAGTGGTAAGTACTGTACAATCCATGAGTCCTGGGGGACAGTGGTATGTACTGTACAATCCATGAGTCCTGGCGGACAGTGGTATGTACTGTACAATCCATAAGTCTGGCGGACAGTGGTATGTACTGCACAATCCATGAGTCCTGGCGGACAGTGGTATGTACTGTACAATCCATGAGTTCTGGCGGACAGTGGTAAGTACTGTACAATCCATGAGTCCTGGCGGACAGTGGTATGTACTGTACAATCCATGAGTCCGGCGGACAGTGGTATGTACTGCACAATCCATGAGTCCCGGCGGACAGTGGTATTACTGTACAATCCATGAGTCCTTGCGGACAGTGGTAAGTACTGTACAATCCATGAGTCCTGGCGGACAGTGGTATGTACTGTACAATCCATGAGTCCTGGCGGACAGTGGTATGTACTGCACAATCCATGAGTCCTGGCAGACAGTGGTAAGTACTGTACAATCCATGAGTCCTGGCGGACAGTGGTAAGTACTGTACAATCCATGAGTCCTGGCGGACAGTGGTATGTACTGCACAATCCATGAGTCCTGGCAGACAGTGGTATGTACTGTACAATCCATGAGTCCTTGCGGACAGTGGTAATGTACTGTACAATCCATGAGTCCTGGTGGACAGTGGTATAGTACTGCACAATCCATGATTCCTGGCGGACAGTGGTAAGTACTGTACAATCCATGATTCCTGGCAGACAGTGGTAAGTACTGCACAATCCATGATTCCTGGCAGACAGTGGTAAGTACTGTACATTCCATGAGTCCTGGCGGACAGTGGTATGTACTGTACATTCCATGAGTCCTGGTGGACAGTGGTATGTACTGTACAATCCATGAGTCCTGGCGGACAGTAGTATGTACTGTACAATCCATGAGTCCTGGCGGACAGTAGTATGTACTGTACAATCCATGAGTCCTGGCAGACAGTGGTAAGTACTGTACAATCCATGAGTCCTGGCGAACAGTGGTATGTACTGTACAATCCATGAGTCCTGGCAGACAGTGGTAAGTACTGTACAATCCATGAGTCCTGGCGGACAGTGGTAAGTACTGTACAATCCATGAGTCCTGGTGGACAGTGGTAAGTACTGTGCAATCCATGAGTCCTGGCGGACAGTAGTATGTACTGTACAATCCATGAGTCCTGGCGGACAGTAGTATGTACTGTACAATCCATGAGTCCTGGTGGACAGTGGTATGTACTGTACAATCCATGAGTCCTAGCGGACAGTGGTAAGTACATTCCATGAGTCCTGGTTTGTAGTTCATGGTAAATTTACATTACTTAGTTCCTAGTAAAAAGGGAGGTGTCACTGGAGACAAATGATGTTTACAGCATCCTGGTGGTCAGTGGTATATACTTTCTATGAGCCCAGGTGGACAGTGGTATGTACATTCCACAATTCCTTGTGGGTCGGTCATGTTAAATCTGCATCACTTAGTTCCTGAGCAAAAAGGGGTGAACCCTATATTTAAATCCCTCTCTAACAAGCCATAAAACTTAGCTTTTATAATTATATCTAAAATACATACGGGGTGATAATATAATAATGTCCCTAATCTGCTTAGTATAGATTGGCTGATGACATCACTATCTGGTAGAACAGGACAATTTATAGAACGTTTCGCCTCATCAGCTGCATCATCAGGGGATGGGACAATGATCCATGCTGTAGTTCCATCCCCTGATGACGCCACTGATGCGGCGAAACATGTGGTATAAATTGTGTGTCCTAGTCTACCTGATAGTGATGGCATCTGAAAATATAGGTAGTCTACCTTGAAACCAATTCATACTAAGCAGATTAGGGCAGAGTAGCGCCTCCTGTATTGTGGGCATCCATCACAGCTACATTTCACGGAGGTGACTCGTGAATATCTGTGCAGCAGGCCGACCATGTGACTCTTTTTTTGGGGGTCATTTTCAGCGAGAAGTTACCCAGCACCTCATGTTCTCTAGTTCCCTACAAGCCGAGGACAATGGCTCCCTCTCATCCGGGCTCTTGTGTGTCTCTCCTAGGAACGTCTCCTCCTCTCCATTCTGCCCAAACATATTGCGGATGAGATGCTCAACGACATGAAGAAAGACCAAAAACAGAAGGAGCTGCAGCAGTTTAACACCATGTACATGTACCGGCACGAGAACGTCAGGTATGACGGGGCCCTTACAGGAGCCCTAATCTCTTGTGACCAAGTGATATGGGAAACCTGTGTTCAAATCCTTAAAAAGACTTTTCGCTCCACCAGTCCATGGGTGGTGTCCGGTCCTGCAGCTCACCTCCATTGGAGAGAATAGGGCTGAGCTGCAATACCGCTCACAACCTGCGGCCAGGAGTGGCGCTGCGCAGCGAGCCTTCATGCTAGATTATGACCCTGGTCCTCTCTGTCTCCTGACAGTATACTCTTCGCGGATATCGTAGGCTTCACGCAGCTCTCATCTTCCTGCAGCGCCCAGGAGCTGGTAAAGCTGCTCAATGAATTATTCGCCCGCTTCGACAAGCTGGCAGCGGTGAGTTACGTCTCTCTCCGGGTGTAGCAGAGCTGAGGTTGTCAGAGGCCTGGTAGTCACACCACTGCCCTGCTGTCCTAATACTTGTGCCTTTGGTTTCCTAGAAATATCACCAGCTGAGGATTAAGATCCTGGGTGACTGTTATTACTGTATCTGCGGCCTCCCGGACTACAGAGACGACCATGCCTACTGCTCCATCATGATGGGTCTGGCGATGGTCGATGCCATATCGTAAGTCCCATGGTGGTACCGGCCACGTGTCGAATATTTATTTTGCACTCTTGCGTCTCCTCACAGTCCAATCACAGCCAGAGCTGCATTCAGAAATGTGCTGATTTGCTGCTCACTCTCAGGAGCTGCACCTGATACTTCTCTGCTGCAGAAGTTTATGCTGGCATCCTGAGAGATGTGTAATTAAAGGGATTGTCCAGGACTCAATGTCAGATTACTAGAACTCCAATACTGGGCTGAACTATCACTATTCAGTCTAACATTAAAACCAGAACAACACTGGAGCCTGGAGGGACGAGTAACCATCAGACACTAGTTTTCTGCACTTCACCAGTAATTGCTCTAGACCACCAGGAATCCTATATTAACACCTTCACTGCCCTAGACCACAAGGAATGCTAGAATGCATCCTTCACTACCCTAGACCACCAGAGATTGAGATTTCTCTGTTGCTCTAGACCACCAGGGATTGAGATTTCTCTGTTGCTCTAGACCACCAGAGATTGAGATTTCTCTGTTGCTCTAGACCACCAGGGATTGAGATTTCTTTGTTGCTCTAGACCACCAGGGATTGAGATTTCTCTGTTGCTCTAGACCACCAGGGATTGAGATTTCTCTGTTGCTCTAGACCACCAGGGATTGAGATTTCTCTGTTGCTCTAGATCACCAGGGATTGAGATTTCTCTGTTGCTCTAGATCACCAGGGATTGAGATTTCTCTGTTGCTCTAGACCACCAGGGATTGAGATTTCTCTGTTGCTCTAGACCACCAGGGATTGAGATTTCTCTGTTGCTCTAGAACACCAGGGATTGAGATTTCTCTGTTGCTCTAGACCACCAGGGATTGAGATTTCTCTGTTGCTCTAGACCACCAGGATTGAGATTTCTTGTTGCTCTAGACCACCAGGGATTGAGATTTCTCTGTTGCTCTAGACCACCAGGGATTGAGATTTCTCTGTTGCTCTAGACCACCAGGGATTGAGATTTCTCTGTTGCTCTAGACCACCAGGATTGAGATTTCTCTGTTGCTCTAGACCACCAGGGATTGAGATTTCTCTGTTGCTCTAGACCACCAGGATTGAGATTTCTCTGTTGCTCTAGACCACCAGGGATTGAGATTTCCTGTGCTCTAGACCACCAGGGATTGAGATTTCTCTGTTGCTCTAGACCACCAGGGATTGAGATTTCTCTGTTGCTCTAGACCACCAGGGATTGAGATTTCTCTGTTGCTCTAGACCACCAGGATTGAGATTTCTCTGTTGCTCTAGACCACCAGGGATTGAGATTTCTTGTTGCTCTAGACCACCAGGGATTGAGATTTCTCTGTTGCTCTAGACCACCAGGGATTGAGATTTCTCTGTTGCTCTAGACCACCAGGGATTGAGATTTCTCTGTTGCTCTAGACCACCAGGGATTGAGATTTCCTGTTGCTCTAGACCACCAGGATTGAGATTTCTCTGTTGCTCTAGACCACCAGGATTGAGATTTCTCTGTTGCTCTAGACCACCAGGGATTGAGATTTCTCTGTTGCTCTAGACCACCAGGATTGAGATTTCTCTGTTGCTCTAGACCACCAGGGATTGAGATTTCTCTGTTGCTCTAGACCACCAGGGATTGAGATTTCTCTGTTGCTCTAGACCACCAGGGATTGAGATTTCTCTGTTGCTCTAGACCACCAGGGATTGAGATTTCTCTGTTGCTCTAGACCACCAGGATTGAGATTTCTCTGTTGCTCTAGACCACCAGGATTGAGATTTCTCTGTTGCTCTAGACCACCAGGATTGAGATTTCTCTGTTGCTCTAGACCACCAGGATTGAGATTTCTCTGTGCTCTAGACCACCAGGGTTTGAGATTTCTCTGTTGCTCTAGACCACCAGGGATTGAGATTTCTCTGTTGCTCTAGACCACCAGGGATTGAGATTTCTTGTGCTCTAGACCACCAGGGATTGAGATTTCTCTGTTGCTCTAGACCACCAGGGATTGAGATTTCTCTGTTGCTCTAGACCACCAGGATTGAGATTTCTCTGTTGCTCTAGACCACCAGGGATTGAGATTTCTCTGTTGCTCTAGACCACCAGGGATTGAGATTTCTCTGTTGCTCTAGACCACCAGGGATTGAGATTTCTCTGTTGCTCTAGACCACCAGGGATTGAGATTTCTCTGTTGCTCTAGACCACCAGGGATTGAGATTTCTCTGTTGCTCTGACCACCAGGATTGAGATTTCTCTGTTGCTCTAGACCACCAGGGATTGAGATTTCTCTGTTGCTCTAGACCACCAGGGATTGAGATTTCTCTGTTGCTCTAGACCACCAGGGATTGAGATTTCTCTGTTGCTCTAGACCACCAGGGATTGAGATTTCTCTGTTGCTCTAGACCACCAGGGATTGAGATTTCTCTGTTGCTCTAACACCAGGGATTGAGATTTCTCTGTTGCTCTAGACCACCAGGGATTGAGATTTCTCTGTTGCTCTAGACCACCAGGGATTGAGATTTCTCTGTTGCTCTAGACCACCAGGATTGAGATTTCTCTGTTGCTCTAGACCACCAGGGATTGAGATTTCTCGTTGCTCTAGACCACCAGGGATTGAGATTTCTCTGTTGCTCTAGACCACCAGGGATTGAGATTTCTCTGTTGCTCTAGACCACCAGGGATTGAGATTTCTTGTTGCTCTAGACCACCAGGATTGAGATTTCTCTGTTGCTCTAGACCACCAGGATTGAGATTTCTCTGTTGCTCTAGACCACCAGGGATTGAGATTTCTCTGTTGCTCTAGACCACCAGGGATTGAGATTTCTCTGTTGCTCTAGACCACCAGGGATTGAGATTTCTCTGTTGCTCTAGACCACCAGGATTGAGATTTCTCTGTTGCTGTCTGACCACCAGGGATTGAGATTTCTCTGTTGCTCTAGACCACCAGGGATTGAGATTTCTCTGTTGCTCTAGACCACCAGGATTGAGATTTCTCTGTTGCTCTAGACCACCAGGATTGAGATTTCTCTGTTGCTCTGACCACCAGGGATTGAGATTTCTCTGTTGCTCTAGACCACCAGGGATTGAGATTTCTCCTGTTGCTCTAGACCACCAGGATTGAGATTTCTCTGTTGCTCTAGACCACCAGGGATTGAGATTTCTCTGTTGCTCTAGACCACCAGGATTGAGATTTCTCTGTTGCTCTAGACCACCAGGGATTGAGATTTCTCTGTTGCTCTAGACCACCAGGGATTGAGATTTCTCTGTTGCTCTAGACCACCAGGGATTGAGATTTCTCTGTTGCTCTAGACCACCAGGATTGAGATTCTGTGCTCTAGACCACCAGGGATTGAGATTTCTCTGTTGCTCTAGACCACCAGGATTGAGATTTCTCTGTTGCTCTAGACCACCAGGGATTGAGATTTCTCTGTTGCTCTAGACCACCAGGGATTGAGATTTCTCTGTTGCTCTAGACCACCAGGGATTGAGATTTCTCTGTTGCTCTAGACCACCAGGATTGAGATTTCTCTGTTGCTCTAGACCACCAGGGATTGAGATTTCTCTGTTGCTCTAGACCACCAGGGATTGAGATTTCTCTGTTGCTCTAGACCACCAGGATTGAGATTTCTCTGTTGCTCTAGACCACAGGGATTGAGATTTCTCTGTTGCTCTAGACCACCAGGATTGAGATTTCTCTGTTGCTCTAGACCACCAGGGATTGAGATTTCTCTGTTGCTCTAGACCACCAGGGATTGAGATTTCTCTGTTGCTCTAGACCACAGGATTGAGATTTCTCTGTTGCTCTAGACCACCAGGATTGAGATTTCTCTGTTGCTCTAGACCACCAGGGATTGAGATTTCTCTGTTGCTCTAGACCACCAGGGATTGAGATTTCTCTGTTGCTCTGGACCACCAGGATTGAGATTTCTCTGTTGCTCTAGACCACCAGGGATTGAGATTTCTCTGTTGCTCTGACCACCAGGATTGAGATTTCTCTGTTGCTCTAGACCACCAGGATTGAGATTTCTCTGTTGCTCTAGACCACCAGGGATTGAGATTTCTCTGTTGCTCTAGACCACCAGGATTGAGATTTCTCTGTTGCTCTAGACCACCAGGGATTGAGATTTCCTGTTGCTCTAGACCACCAGGGATTGAGATTTCTCTGTTGCTCTAGACCACCAGGGATTGAGATTTCTCTGTTGCTCTAGACCACCAGGATTGAGATTTCTCTGTTGCTCTAGACCACCAGGATTGAGATTTCTCTGTTGCTCTAGACCCCAGGGATTGAGATTTCTCTGTTGCCTAGACCACCAGGGATTGAGATTTCTCTGTTGCTCTAGACCACCAGGGATTGAGATTTCTCTGTTGCTCTAGACCACCAGGGATTGAGATTTCTCTGTTGCTCTAGACCACCAGGGATTGAGATTTCTCTGTTGCTCTAGACCACCAGGATTGAGATTTCTCTGTTGCTCTAGACCACCAGGGATTGAGATTTCTCTGTTGCTCTAGACCACCAGGATTGAGATTTCTCTGTTGCTCTAGACCACCAGGGATTGAGATTTCTCTGTTGCTCTAGACCACCAGGATTGAGATTTCTCTGTTGCTTAGACCACCAGGGATTGAGATTTCTCTGTTGCTCTAGACCACCAGGGATTGAGATTTCTCTGTTGCTCTAGACCACCAGGGATTGAGATTTCTCTGTTGCTCTAGACCACCAGGATTGAGATTTCTCTGTTGCTCTAGACCACCAGGGATTGAGATTTCTCTGTTGCTCTAGACCACCAGGGATTGAGATTTCTCTGTTGCTCTAGACCACCAGGGATTGAGATTTCTCTGTTGCTCTAGACCACCAGGATTGAGATTTCTCTGTTGCTCTAGACCACCAGGGATTGAGATTTCTCTGTTGCTCTAGACCACCAGGGATTGAGATTTCTCTGTTGCTCTAGACCACCAGGGATTGAGATTTCTCTGTTGCTCTAGACCACCAGGGATTGAGATTTCTCTGTTGCTCTAGCCACCAGGGATTGAGATTTCTCTGTTGCTCTAGACCACCAGGATTGAGATTTCTCTGTTGCTCTAGACCACCAGGGATTGAGATTTCTCTGTTGCTCTAGACCACCAGGGATTGAGATTTCTCTGTTGCTCTAGACCACCAGGGATTGAGATTTCTCTGTTGCTCTAGACCACCAGGGATTGAGATTTCTCTGTTGCTCTAGACCACCAGGATTGAGATTTCTCTGTTGCTCTAGACCACCAGGGATTGAGACTTTCTCTGCTGCTGTTGCTCTAGACCACCAGGGATTGAGATTTCTCTGTTGCTCTAGACCACCAGGGATTGAGATTTCCTGTTGCTCTAGACCACCAGGATTGAGATTTCTCTGTTGCTCTAGACCACCAGGGATTGAGATTTCTCTGTTGCTCTAGACCACCAGGGATTGAGATTTCTCTGTTGCTCTAGACCACCAGGGATTGAGATTTCTCTGTTGCTCTAGACCACCAGGATTGAGATTTCTCTGTTGCTCTAGACCACCAGGGATTGAGATTTCTCTGTTGCTCTAGACCACCAGGGATTGAGATTTCTCTGTTGCTCTAGACCACCAGGATTGAGATTTCTCTGTTGCTCTAGACCACCAAGGATTGAGATTTCTCTGTTGCTCTAGACCACCAGCGATTGAGATTTCTCTGTTGCTCTAGACCACCAGCGATTGAGATTTCTCTGTTGCTCTAGACCACCAGCGATTGAGATTTCTCTGTTGCTCTAGACCACCAGGGATTGAGATTTCTCTGTTGCTCTAGACCACCAGGGATTGAGATTTCTCTGTTGCTCTAGACCACCAGCGATTGAGATTTCTCTGTTGCTCTAGACCACCAGGGATTGAGATTTCTCTGTTGCTCTAGACCACCAGCGATTGAGATTTCTCTGTTGCTCTAGACCACCAGGGATTGAGATTTCGCTGCTGCTCTAGACCACCAGGGATTGAGATTTCTCTGTTGCTCTAGACCACCAGGGATTGAGATTTCTCTGTTGCTCTAGACCACCAGGGATTGAGATTTCTCTGTTGCTCTGGACCATCAGGGATTGAGATTTCTCTGTTGCTCTAGACCACCAGCGATTGAGATTTCTCTGTTGCTCTAGACCACCAGCGATTGAGATTTCTCTGTTGCTCTAGACCACCAGCGATTGAGATTTCTCTGTTGCTCTAGACCACCAGCGATTGAGATTTCTCTGTTGCTCTAGACCACCAGGGATTGAGATTTCTCTGTTGCTCTAGACCATCAGGGATTGAGATTTCTCTGTTGCTCTAGACCACCAAGGATTGAGATTTCTCTGTTGCTCTAGACCACCAGCGATTGAGATTTCTCTGTTGCTCTAGACCATCAGGGATTGAGATTTCTCTGTTGCTCTAGACCACCAAGGATTGAGATTTCTCTGTTGCTCTAGACCACCAGCGATTGAGATTTCTCTGTTGCTCTAGACCACCAGCGATTGAGATTTCTCTGTTGCTCTAGACCACCAGCGATTGAGATTTCTCTGTTGCTCTAGACCACCAGGGATTGAGATTTCTCTGTTGCTCTAGACCACCAGGGATTGAGATTTCTCTGTTGCTCTAGACCACCAGCGATTGAGATTTCTCTGTTGCTCTAGACCATCAGGGATTGAGATTTCTCTGTTGCTCTAGACCACCAAGGATTGAGATTTCTCTGTTGCTCTAGACCACCAGCGATTGAGATTTCTCTGTTGCTCTAGACCACCAGCGATTGAGATTTCTCTGTTGCTCTGGACCATCAGGGATTGAGATTTCTCTGTTGCTCTAGACCACCAAGGATTGAGATTTCTCTGTTGCTCTAGACCACCAGCGATTGAGATTTCTCTGTTGCTCTAGACCACCAGCGATTGAGATTTCTCTGTTGCTCTAGACCACCAGCGATTGAGATTTCTCTGTTGCTCTAGACCACCAGGGATTGAGATTTCTCTGTTGCTCTAGACCACCAGGGATTGAGATTTCTCTGTTGCTCTAGACCACCAGGGATAGTTTATTTTACATCTTCACTATCTAAGATCAATACATGTACACTACTTAACCCACTTACTTTCTTAGACCACCAAGTATACTGACAGTATCCAGGGATGCTTGAACTAACCCCCTTACTGTCCTAGATCACATTGACATTATCCCTTTCACTACACTAGACCATCAGGCATCTTTATTTTAGCATGGACAAGATCCCCAGGCAGGGACTAACTGGGACTGAAATTCAGACCTGGCCCATGCTGTCCCCACCCCGAGTCCCAGATAGGGATATGTATTACTAATATTACCCTGCCTGGCGGAAATCAACATTTACTACAAGACCAATATTTCTAATAATACCGCCATATAAGATTGAATAATAATACCGCAATAATAATATTACAATATAAGAGATAAATACCAACAAACCGTAACCAAATATTACCAGCATATACAGGATTGATAATACCACCATAGTGATCGTTAAAGGGGTTGCCCAAGTTTGAGGTTAAAGCCTATGTGACTTCAGACTTCATTGGGAGCGGCAGTCATGTGACAGAAAGTATGCGATTTCCCCACCTCCGGCCACTTCCTCACTAAACTTACTCACCCTGGCTAAATTCATTCGTATTGAGTGAGGCTGTGCACGTCTAGTCAGCATGTGACCGCGTGTGTGCAAATCACATACATGTATGCAAATCACATGCATCACAGGCGCCCCATAGCAAAAGTCCTATCACGTCACAGTCAAAGAAGATCATATCTCCCAAACTTCTTAAGAAACAGAGAAGGATATATATTGCAGCACTTACACAGTTATTTTTCCCCTACTGAACCCCCTAAGTGGTCTTACCCACTATGATATCCCTTTGATGACCCCCCGTAGAGTATTATGTCAACATACGGTATGATTGCCCCAACACACATCCGAAACAAATTATGATATCCCACAGCACACCACACAGTAAGATGCGCGTTTCGCACATTTGCTTCATCAGAGAAATGTCCCCCTGAGGAAGCAAATGTGCGAAACAAGTGTCTGGCCCGGATGTCTTGGTGACTGATTTGTGTAATTATATACAAACCCATATGGGATTAATACTTAAATGATTTGACTTTTATCTGATATGTACATCTGTAATGCTGCAGATCTATTCCTCTACCATCTTTGGTGCGTTTTTTGTAACTTAAGAACTGTGGTACAATTATGCACGTGCACTTATATATATATATATATATATATATATATATATATATATATATATTTTTTTTTTTTTTTTCTTATTTATTTATAATAACGGATTAATCTTCCGCATAACTTTGCACTGAGTTCATTATTATTAATATATTTATATTCCCAATCTCTCTACCACACCCTTGTTATTGTGCTGATTTAATTCCCTGGAAAAACATATTTTTATACATATGATATGAATTTGATATCATGAATTCTTTTAAAGTAGTATTTGTTGTTCAGCTCATACTGCCCCATGTGAGCTACATATTCTTAGAGGGAACATTGTACATACTTTCAGACCCTCTACATAGACATACGTAGATAAAAAAAAGTAACATTCTGGCTCCCTCCAGTCACCACTAGGTGGAGCTCAGGAGTTCACTGCATACAGCACACCAGTATGGCGTGGGCTCCCCTAGTGGTGGCTGCTGGAAGCTTCAATGTTATGTTTCGAATCTGTCCAATTTCTCAGTATGGAGAATTGATCTGCACACAACTCTAAGCCGTCTAGATGTTTGTGTTGCAGAATCTGTCTCCCGAGTCTGTAAAATAAAAAGAGCACAAACCGTTAAGACTTTCAATGTTTTGTTTGCTTGTGAAGGTACGTAAGAGAGAAGACAAAAACAGACGTGGACATGCGTGTGGGCGTTCACACAGGGACAGTTATCGGAGGAGTCCTGGGACAGAAACGTTGGCAATATGACGTGTGGTCTACAGATGTCACCCTGGCTAACAAGATGGAGGCTGGAGGAATCCCTGGGTAAGGTGCCCTAAAATAGAGGGTGCTATATACTGTACTGTTCACAAGTTTTGGGCAGGTGTGGAAGATTGAAGAAAAGAAAGGGTTAATGAATGAAGAAAGGAGACATCTAAATCCCATCAGTATCTGGAGACCGCCCGTCGCCTCCATCATCAGTATCTGCTGACCGCCTGTCACCTCCATCATCAGTATCTGGGGACCTCCCGTCACCTCCATCATCAGTATCTGGTGACCGCCCGTTGCCTCCATCATCAGTATCTGGTGACCTCCTGTCACCTCCATCATCAGTATCTGGTGACTGTCCGTCGCCTCCATCATCAGTATCTGGTGACCGCCCGTCGCCTCCATCATCAGTATCTGGTGACCGCCCGTCCCCTCCATCATCAGTATCTGGTGACCGCCCGTCATCTCCATCATCAGTATTTGGTGACTGCCCGTCGCCTCCATCATCAGTATCTGGTGACCGCCCGTCCCCTCCATCATCAGTATCTGGTGACCTCCCGTCACCTCCATCATCAGTATCTGGTGACTGCCCGTCACCTCCATCATCAGTATCTGGTGACTGCCTGTCTCCTCCATCATCAGTATCTGGTGACCGCCCGTCACCTCCATCATCAGTATCTGGTGACCTCCCGTCGCCTCCATCATCAGTATCTGGTGACTGCCCGTCGCCTCCATCATCAGTATCTGATGAGCGCCCGTTGCCTCCATCATCAGTATCTGGTGACCGCCCGTCATCTCCATCATCAGTATTTGGTGACTGCCCGTCGCCTCCATCATCAGTATCTGGTGACCGCCCGTCGCCTCCATCATCAGTATCTGGTGACCGCCCTTCGCCTCCATCATCAGTATCTGGTGACCGCCCGTCATCTCCATCATCAGTATTTGGTGACTGCCCGTCGCCTCCATCATCAGTATCTGGTGACCGCCCTTCGCCTCCATCATCAGTATCTGGTGACCGCCCGTCATCTCCATCATCAGTATTTGGTGACTGCCCATCGCCTCCTTCATCAGTATCTGGTGACCACCTGTCACCTCCATCATCAGATACTGATAATGGAGGTGACGGGCGGTCACCAGATACTGATGATGGAGGAGACGAGTGATCACCAGATACTGATGATGGAGGGGACGGGCGGTCACCAGATACTGATGATGGAGACAACGGGCAGTCACCAAATACTGATGATGGAGGAGACGGGAGGTCACCAGATACTGATGATGGAGGAGACGAGTGATCACCAGATACTGATGATGGAGGGGACGGGCGGTCACCAGATACTGATGATGGAGGGGACGGGCGGTCACCAGATGCTGATGGGATTTAGATTTCTCTTTTATTCATTCACTTTGTATTTTATTGATTGACACAAGTAAAGTACTAACACTTCTACATTTGGAAGCTTCTCACTTTGTAGCATTTTTCCGCATTAACTCCTAGAAAGCCTAATCGTGTTTTTCCCAATGAATAGATTGAAAATAGCCGACTTCTGACGTCTCCTGTTTTTCCCCTGATCACAGACGGGTGCACATCTCCCAAAGCACATATGATTGTCTGAAGGGGGAATTTGATGTGGAGCCTGGAGAAGGCGGCACGAGGTGCGACTACCTGCGAGAGAAGGGCATTGTCACGTACTTGGTGGTTGTCCCAAGCAGCCTGTAAATAAGAATGGCATAAATGGAGTGGTAAGTGCTACTGATGTCTCTACGATGTCCCAGGAGTCTGCGAGTCGGGTAATTTACCAAACGTTGCCCAGTCTCTTACGTAAATTTTTGCTGTGTCTAACACCAACTTTAGGGCAGAAAGGGAGAACATAAACATCTACTAGTCCAGAGTTTGTCTTGGTTCCTCATGGGCGTGGCATTGTTGGCAGGGCGGGGCTTAGTGTGTTGATGGGTAAGTTTGCTACTTGGCTTCCCCTTTCTCGTTCTGTTCAGAAGCTTTCGCTGACGTCGTCGCACGGAAACTCCCCGCAATTGATCAACACCAAGGAGTGCAACGGCAGCATCCACACAACCTGCACCACCCGGACGAGAACGAGGAGCTGGACACCAGAGTGAGTTACCCTGCCAGCTTAAAGTGGGTTTTCAGTAGGATATGCTCTAGATGTGATTATGGTGATCGGTCGGTCAGGAACCCTCAAAACTGACCTCAGGGGTGATTGCCAAATTACTGAGGACCACAGGTGGGTGTTCAATTTCCATTTATGTGTATGGGAACCCAGGCTGGGCGTCACAAAGGATTAGAGGGGTCTGAATACATTTTGTGGGTCTGCTCTGAGATTAAGAGGGTATGAAATTAATCCTGGGTTATAATCTGGGGTCTTTGTATATTTAGGGAGTCTAGTTTGGGGTTTAGTTTAGGGTTTGAATACATTTAGAGGGACCTGGTCTGTTCTATTAAATTAATTTAGGGGGGCTGGTCTGGGGTCTGATACTATTTAGAGGATGTGAATACATTTCAGGAGTCTGGTGTCTAAAATTATGGTCTGGGGGTCAAAATATATTTAGTGGATTTGGTGCCTGATATTAATTGAAAGGTCTGGGGTCTGAAATTAATGTAGTGTGTCTAAATTAATTTAGGGTTTAAATACACTCAGAGGGTCCTGGCCTGGGGTCTTATAATAATTTAGCGGGACTGGTCTGAGATCTGATATTATTTGGAGGTTTTAAATCGAGTCTCAGGGGTCAGAAATTGATGCAGTGCTATCTGGTCTATTAATTTAGGGTTTGAATACATTCAGGAGGGGGTTGGCCTGGGGTCTTCTATTATTTTATCAGCTCGGTTGTATATACTTAGTGTGACTGGTTTGAGGCCTCATATTATTTAGAAGGCTTTAATACATCCCGGGGGTCTGAAACTAATGAAGAAGTTAGTTTGGAGTCTGATAATGTAGGATGTCAATACATTTAGAGGGGCCTGGGCTGGGGTGTTGTATTAATTTAGCAGCCTTGTATATATTGAGGGGAAACGGTCTGAGGTCTGATATTCTTTATTTGAGGTCTGGGGTCTGATATTAATTTAGGATGTGAATACAGTTAGAGGGGTCTGGCCTGGGGTCTTATATTAATTGAGATGTTCTGTATATATTGAGGAGATCTGGTCTGAGGTGTTGTATTATGTAGAGGGTTTGATTATATTTCAGGGGTCTGAGATTGATTTAGGAGTTTAGTCTGGGATCTGTTATTAATTTGGGGTTAAATACATTTAGAGGGGCCTGGCCTTGAATCTTTTTTGTTTTTTAATTAGCAGCTCTGTATATATTTAGTGACACTCGTGTGACATCTCTCAATTAATATTACATTATCTTTTAGTTAGGGAGTGAAACAAAATTCCAACATTTCCATGACCTTGTGAATTTTAGATTCTAACACATTCGCTAACTTGCTGAAAAGCCTGGCTCATCCGTAACATAAATAACAGTATCTAGTGTGAACCGCTAACTTGCTGAAAAGCCTGGCTCATCCGTAACATAATAACAGTATCTAGTGTGAACGCTAACTTGCTGAAAGCTGGCTCATCCGTAACATAAATAGCAGTATCTAGTGTGATCCGCTAACTTGCTGAAAAGCCTGGCTCATCCGTAACATAAATAACAGTATCTAGTGTGATCCGCTAACTTGCTGAAAAGCCTGGCTCATCCGTAACATAAATAACAGCATCTAGTGTGATCCGCTAACTTGCTGAAAAGCCTGGCTCATCCTTAACATAAATAACAGTATCTAGTGTGATCCGCTAACTTGCTGAAAAGCCTGGCTCATCTGTAACATAAATAACAGCATCTAGTGTGATCCGCTAACTTGCTGAAAAGCCTGGCTCATCCGTAACATAAATAACAGTATCTAGTATGAGGAATATGACTGACTGTGTCAGATCCAGGAAATCAAGGCACATTCCCGCTTCTGCCTGCTATATGTGACACATGGAGCCGTTCCTTCTGTTGTGGCGCCCCCTGGAGGATCCTCTTATGACAGCAATCGGCAAGCAAAATCTAAGCTGTTGTGTTTGTGTACATGTATATATCCATTGCCATCATCATATATGGGGCACCATACGCCGACTCAATATCCTTCAAAGTTTTCAATATCTGTGCTGACTGTCAGTACATGGAAACGCTCAGTGGGGGGGTCACAGGGCAAGGTTTTCTGCCATGTATCCAATGTTATAGGATGCAGTATTTAGGAAATCTGTAGCTTTGGGGATGAGGGATGATCCAACAATGCCGCTCAGCATCACAATAATTCCTTATTTGCTCCCCTGTCTCATCACAGGTGGTGAACCCATCTTTCCCCAACCCCCGCAGACGCCTCCGCTTGAGAGACTTGGCCGAGAGAGTCATTGACGCTCAGCAGAACGAGCAGGAGCTGAACAAACTGCTGAATGAAGCCTTGCTGGAGAGAGAGACTGTGCAAGTGTGAGTTATTCCTCTGCCTCGTAGACCCTCACTCCAAAAAAGGGGCCGACTTTTTATATTAAGGGGTGTGAATACTTTTCCGTCCAATTATGACAAGAGCATTCTTAAAGTGATACCTTTATTGGCTAACCAGAAAATTATATGTTCGCAAGCTTTCAGAGCTCAAAGGCTCCTTCAACAAAACCTATATTAGGGGTGAAATACTTGGACCATCCCCTTTAATCCCTCAACTTAACTAACCCTCAAATGCAATTCTCCCAGTCAGCCATTTGTGTCTGAAATCAATATTTTAATAGTTACTTCTGTACATACTATAGAGGTAGACCACGTTTGTAATACGACAGTCCTGCTTGGTCTCATCCCCCTTTTTTAGTAGACCTGTGCAAGGAGATGAGAATTGGCCATCATGAGTCATGACTCATTTTTTTGTGCCTTTTTGGGCCTCTCTTCTTCTATGTGCACAGAATAGAATATCAGCTGCTCCTCGGGGGCGGAGAAATAAGCGCTTTATATACATATAACAAACTCACTGGGCTTATGGAGCACCTACCTCATACTCTGCTGCAACTTTTCCCCGTTTTATAGACCACATCTCCCCTATTCCTCAGTCCCTTTAATCAATATTTTAATGCCACCTCTGTACATACTATAGCGGAAGACTAAAATACGACAGTCCTGCTTGGTCTCATCCCCTTTTTTAGTAGACCTGTGCAAGGAGATGACAATTGGCCATCAGGACCCATTTATTTTCGTGCCCTTTTGGGCCTCTCTTCTTCTGTGTGCACATAATAGAATATTAGCCGTTCCTCGGGGGCAGAGAAATAAGTGCTTAATATACATATAACAATCTTACTGGGCTTATGTAGCACCTACCTGATACTGTGCAGCTTCTTGGCTTCAAACTTTCCCAGTTTTAGAGACCACATCTTCCCCATGCCTCAGTCCCTGAAATCCTGAGATGTTAGGGCACAAAAAACCCTACAGGATCGTTAATTTCCTAGAGGTTTTGAGCATTTTCATCAGGGTTAAGATTATGTGAGCAGTTCTGTGTCCTGCATAGTAGGAAAAAAAATCAGCATTAGGGTCGTCATTGACAAATCCACAAAACATGACCCTTTTTTTTCTGTCTCTTTAGCCTGAAAGGGAAGTACACCTACCGTCTGTCCATGCGGTTCATCAACCCAGAGATGGAAACCCGCTTCTCTGTGGAGAAAGAGAAGCAAAGTGGCGCGGCATTCAGCTGCTCCTGTGTTGTCCTTCTCTTCACGGCGGTGGTCCAGATGCTGATAGACCCCATGTGAGTCCATGCACCATTGTAATGACTTTACATGACCTGTCACTGAATGTCTGACTTCTTAAAGGGCATCTCCAGCCACGGTCCCTATTGTCATGAATGCTACAGTAATCATTCCTATGTTACATGATACAGATATTATTAATACTAGTGTTCTCTAATGCTGTCCCAGGATAAGGAGCTTGTGACAGCATTAGAGAATACAAGTGTTCTCTAATGCTGTCACCTGCTCCTTATCCTGGGAGGAGCTTCATCCTGTGCTCACTATCGCCCCCTGCTGAGTACTGCACTGTGCAGGCAGCACAGGGACCATCATCTAATATTCTCACCGACCTGCTAGATATCACAGTGCACATCAATTTACAACTAAGACTATCCTCAGAAGTTCAAGAAGTGTAGCTGTGATTCCAGCACCTTATGCTGGTGCTTTATCTTGGTCTGTGGCATTGTCATTAATAAATAATTCGTAGAATGTCGTCATAACAGTGACAGCGATCGTCTCATAATAATGACAGTCGTGGTGCTCTATTAACAGCAGCAACCACAATGTCCCCCTAATAGTGACATTCACAGTGCCCCCATAATAATAATGATAGCCACAGTGCCCCATCACAGAGACATTCACCGTACCCTCATAACAGATACATTCACATTGCCCCCATAATAGTGACAGCGATCGTCTCATAATAATGACAGTCATTGTGCTCTATTAAGAGACATTAACATTGCCCTCATAATAGTGAAATTCACAGTGCCCCATAATATTGACATTTACAGTGCCTCCATAACAGTAACATTCTCAGTACTCCTATAACAGTGACATCCTCAGTGCCTCCATAATAGTGAAATTCACAGTACTCCATAATAATCATATTCACAGTACCTCCATAATAATCATATTCACAGTACCTCCATAATAATCATATTCACAGTACCTCCATAATAATCATATTCACAGTACCTCCATAATAATCATATTCACAGTACCTCCATATATAATCATATTCACAGTACCTCCATAATAATCATATTCACAGTACCTCCATAATAATCATATTCACAGTACCTCCATATAATCATATTCACAGTACCTCCATAATAATCATATTCACAGTACCTCCATAATAATCATATTCACAGTACCTCCATAATAGTGACATTCACAGTGCCTCCCATAATAAAAGGTGACATCCACAGTGCCCCCATAATGGTGACATCCACAGTGCCCCCACAACAGTGACATCCACAGTGCCTCCACAATGGTGACATCCACAGTGCCCCCATAATGGCGACATCCACAGTGCCTTCATAACAGTGACATTAGCAGTGCCTCCATTATAGTGACACTCACAGTGCCCCCATAACTGACCTTCATAGTGCACTTCTAGAGCATGACAGCCATAATCATTACAAAGTGAACTTTTAACTTATAATGGCAGCCACAGTACCTCCAGGACAACAGCTTATTGCCTCCATAACAGTGCCACAACCACCCTGCCTATACAGTGATGATCTGTCCTGTAGTATGGGGGCCTCACACTGCGGAGGCATGGTGATGTCCTGATGGTTCACCATCCAGATGACACCTGGTCCTCATCTTCCTCATAAACCTGTCTTTTCATCTACTCGTCTTCTCATCTTCTTCTCATATTCTTTTTCTCATCTTCTCTTCTCATATCTTCTCTTCTTCTCATATCTTCTTCCCATCTTCTCTTCTTCTCTGCTTCTCATCTTCTCCTCGTCTTCTCATCTTCTCTTATCTTCTTCTCACCTTGTCTTCTCATCTTCCCATCTTCTCCTTGTCTTCTCTTCTTATCTTCTCTTATCTTCTTCTCCTCGTCTTCTCTTCTTCTTATCTTCTCTTATCTTCTTCTCATCTTCCCATCTTCTCGTCTTCTCTTATCTTCTTCTCATCTTCTCCTTGTCTTCTTCTCATCTTCTCTTATCTCTTTCATCTTCTCTTATCTTCTTCTCATCTTCTCTTATCTTCTTCTCATCTTCTCTTATCTTCTTCTCTTATCTTCTCATCTTCTCTTTTCTTCTCGTCTTCTCATCTTCCCATCTTTTCCTCGTCTTCTCTCTCTTATCTTCTCTTCTTCTCATCTTCTTCTCGTCTTCTCTTCTTATCTTCTTTTCTTCCCATCTTCTCCTCGTCTTCTCTTCTTATCTTCTCTTATCTTCTCATCTTCTCCTTGTCTTCTTTTTATCTTCTCTTATCTTCTTCTCTTCTCATCTTCTCTTATCTTCTTCTCATCTTCTCTTATCTTCTTCTCATCTTCTTGTCTTCTCTTCTTCTCATCTTCCCGTCTTATCCTCGTCTTCTCTTCTTCTCATCTTCCCATCTTCTCCTCGTCTAATCTTCTTATCTTCTATTCTCATCTTCTTCTCTTCTACCCATCTTTTCCTCGTCTTCTCTTCTTATCTTCTCCTTGTCTTCTTCTCATCTTCTCTTATCTTCTCATCTTCTCTTATCTTCTTCTCATCTTCTTGTCTTCTCTTCTTCTCATCTTCTTTCCATCTTCCGTCTTCTTCTCGTCTTCTCTTCTTCCCGTCTTCTCTTCTTCTCATCTTCCCGTCTTCTCTTCTTCTCATCTTCTCTTATCTTCTCTTCTTCTCTTATCTTCTTCTCATCTTCTTGTCTTCTGTCTTCCCGTCTTCTCTTCTTCTCATCTTTTCCTCGTCTTCTTCTCACCTTCTCTTCTTCTCGTCTTCTCAGATTGATCGCCAACTACGTAACGTTTGTAATCGGGGAAATCCTTCTCTTGGTTTTGACCATCTGTTCGCTGGCAGCCATTTTCCCCAGGGTAAGAAATTGTAAAGCCGTCCAGACATGGAAAATCCTTAATCTAATAAGTGGGCGATTATCAAACTGTAAGGGGTGAGAGAAAGCTGAAATGCACTATGGAACTTTACCTTTTTATTTTTTTATAGGTTTTTCCCAAAAAGTTGGTTGCCTTTTCCACTTGGATTGACCGGACCAGATGGGCAAGAAATACTTGGGCGATGTCAGCCATCTTTATTTTAACAATGGCGGATATTGTGGATATGGTAAGGCAGATCGGATTTGCTGCAGATGACCACTATTTTTCACACCTCCCCTTTGGCTACAAAACACAAAAATAAATGGGATCCTCTTTTGGTGCTGGATAACAACCTACGCTCCTAAAAATCCGCCGCAATGTGCGCTTTTTGCCTTTCCATTAGATTAAAGGTGTATGCCAATCTCTAAGATTTGTAGTAATTGTAATAATATTAGCTAATACCTCCAACTAGTATGGTTCTCCTGTTGCTTACCTAATGTGCAGGGCTTTAAGTACCTTAGGTATCCATGGTTACGACCACTCAAGTGACAATTGTTAATGGTCATAACCATGGATACCTAAGCTACTAAGGGGTAAGGGACATAATGAATCAGAAGAACTATACTATTTTAATTGGAGGTATTTGCTAATGTTATTATTATTACTGTACACCTACTACATATTGTGTTTCTATCTTGGAGATGGGAATACTGCTTTAATTATCCATGCTTGCCAGTGTAGTGTCTGGTAAGAAGGTCTGTACTGAAGTCTGCTGGGGCCGGACACCCTCTCTCCAGACAGGGACCCCATCGCGGCTCTGTATTATGTCCTTGTGTGTGAGATCACATTATATTGTGTCTGTCTGTTTCCTCCACAGCTCAGCTGTTTGCAGTACTACTCCACTTCTTACAACAGCACGGAGCAGACATCAGAATATTGGGGCTGCGTGGATAACCCCAAATATTACAGCTACATTGCCGTCCTAGCTCTGATAGCCACCATCATGTTGGTTCAGGTCAGCCACATGGTGAAGCTCACCCTCATGCTGATGATCACCATTGCTGTCGGAGTTGTGAATATTTATGCCTGGAGGCCGATATTTGATGACTACGACAGGAAGCGTTTCAACAGCTACGTGTGAGTGTGACTTCATTGCCTGTATAGTATTTATACAGAAACATCATCTATATATCCTCCACACTAGAACACTATTTATATATCATTATATCATTTATATAGTCTGTATGTTAAAACCTTGTCTGAAAATTCTTCACACTGAACCAACTTCTGTAAATTATCTATACTAAAACATTATCAATACAAATCCACTGCACTGAAATATCATCTATATAAAATCCACACTGGGAAATCATGTCTACTATCTGGCCTCTATACCGAAACATCATCTAATATTGCTCTATATTCCTCATAATATTGCTTCAATATCTATGTATCCTCACACTGAATATCATCTTTATTTCGATAATTATGAACTTCTATATATCTCACTTTAAAAATTGCTATTTATCCTCCACTGAAACATCATCTATGTTCCCAAATGAACATAGTTCCTCCACTAAACATCTTGTGCTCCACTGAACATCTTTATGTATCCTCACACTGAAAATTTCTATGTATCCTCCATTGGACGTGTCAGACTTCAGATAGAAATCTGCTATGTCTTCTCAACACTGGGACATCATCTATGTATCCTCCACACTGAAACATAGTCTATGCGCCTCCACACAGGAACACCATCTCAATGTTCGCCACACTTCCAAACTAGAACATTTTCATGTATTCTACACACTGAAAAATCTATGTATGCTCCACACTAGGACATCATCTATGTATCCTCCACACTGGGACATCATCTTATGTATCCTCCTCACTGGGACATCAGCTATGTATTCTCCACACTGGGACATCAGCTATGTATCCTCCACACTGGGACATCAGCTATGTATTCTCCACACTGGGACATCAGCTATGTTCTCCACACTGACATCAGCTATGTATTCTCCACACTGGGACATCATCTATGTATTCTCCACACGGAACATTGTCTGTGTATTCTCCACACTGAAACATCTTCTATGTGTCCTCCACACTGAAACATCTTCTATGTATCCTCCACACTGAAACATATTCTATGTATCCTCCACCTTGGGACGTTGTCTATGTATCCTTCAGACTAAGAAATCTCCTATGTCTTCTCAACACTGGGACATCATCTATGTATCCTCCACACTGAAACATAGTCTATGCGCCTCCACACAGGAACATATCTCAATGTTCGCCACACTTCCAAACTAGAACATTTTCTATGTATTCTACACACTGAAAAATCTATGTCTGCTCCACACTAGGACATCATCTATGTATCCTCCACACTGGACATCAGCTATGTATCCTCCACACTGGGACATCATCTATGTATCCTCCACACTGGGACATCAGCTATGTATCCTCCACACTGGGACATCAGCTATGTATTCTCCACACAGAACATTGTCTGTGTATTCTCCACACTGAAACATCTTTTATGCATCGTCCACACTGGGACATCATCTATCTATCCTCCACACTGGGACATTGTCTATGTATCCTCCACACTGAGACATCGTCTATGTATCCTTCATACTGAAGCATCTTCTATGTATCCTCCACACTGGGACATCATCTGGGTGGTGGAACCCCTGTGCCAAAGCCCAAGGAAGACCTGGAGGGGCATGACTGGGAGCCTCACCCAATATGACCACGGACATGCAGCAGCTAACGACACCGTGGTCTGTGGAGAGACAAGGGAGGTGATACAAGTGCTACTCCAGGACTGACCTTGGGTAGATGGCAGCTGACCCCTAGGAATGGGTAGCTGGGATGTCTCGGGGGAATGTCCAACACATGCAGGCAGAGAAGAGTGCAGACAGGACAGTCTGACGGAGAAATGAGCACTGGCGGGTGCAGCTGGCTTGGCTACCATTGAGGTGAACACTGGCGGGTGCAGCTGGCTTGGCTGCCGTTGAGGTGAACACTGACGGGTGCAGCTGGCTTGGCTGCCATTGAAGAAGCACTGGCGGGTGCAGCTGGCTTGGCTGCTGTTGAGGAAAGTACTGGCGAGTGCAGCAGACTTGGCTGCTGTTGAGGAAAGTGCTGGCAGGTGCTGCAGACTTGGCTACTGTTGAAGGAATCACTGGCAGGTGCAGCAGGCTGAGATGCAAGTACTGGCACCTGAGAACTGACAAAGCAGCAGACTCAGCTACTGTTGAAGAAAGCACTGGCGGGTGCAGAAGGCTGAGATGCAGATACTGGGACCTGAAAACTGACAAGTGTGTTAGGAGCAAACTCACAACATTTCACAGGCACCTCCATGTTGGAGGAGGCACTTTAAATGGTAAGAGACCTCCAGCTATTGGCTGGGGACACTGTAGAGGAATGCGCGCGGCCCCTTTATGAAAGAGGAAGTGTGCATGTGTGCGCTCTAAGCACAGTGCATGGAGACCTGCTAGGAGTGCACGCACCCCGGGCAGCAGCAGACCCGGAAGGAGCAGGACGGGAGCCTCGGCGGCGAGTACGCTGATGTCTCTGCAGGGAGAGAGGGACTGCAGGCAGAGATGCGGGCGCTGCATCTTCTATGTATCCTCCACAATGAAGCATCTTCTATGTATCCTCCACACACATTAAAACATCTATAAATCCTCCACACTGGGTCATTATATATGTATTCGCCATACTGAAACATTGAATATATAGCTTCCACACTCTGAGATTGTCTCCACATTAGAACATAGTATCCTTCACACGGGAACATAGTCTATGTAACCTCCACACTGGGAGATAGTCTATGCCTTCTTAACGCCGAAACATCTTCTATGTGTGTTCCACACTGGGACATTATCTATGTATCCTGCACAATGGAACATAGTCAATGTATCCTCCATATTGGAACAGCATCTAGGTATCCTCCACAAGGGACTGTGTATCCTTCACAGTAAAATATTGTTTATGTGTCACTTACACTAGAACATTGTCTATGTATTCTCGACACTAGAAAGTTGTTTATGTGTCCTCCATACAGAAACATCGTCTATATATCCTCTATAGTTTAACCTGGTCTATATATACTCCACGCTAGAACGCGATCTATAGATCCATCACACTGGGAGATACAGTTGTGGGCGAAAGTTTCAAACTGACACAAATTTAGTTTTTCCCGAGTTTACTGCTATTGTGTTTTTAGATCTTTTAGCCAAATGCTTCTATAGTTATTGAAATACAAATATAAGCATTTCATAGGTTTTGATACAGTAGCATGTAAAAGTTTCGGCACCCTGGTCAAAATTACTGTTATTGTGAGCAGTTAAGCAAAGTTGAAAGTGAAATGAACTCTAAACAGGCTAAAGTTAGAGATGACACATTTCCTTAGTATTTTAGGCAAAAAAAAAAAATATATTACCATTTTTTACATTTTAAAAGTTACATATATTGCCATTTTTTACATTTTAAAAGTTACAAAATGAAAACTGGGCCGATGCAAAAGTTTGGGCTCCGTTGAAGATTTGTGCGCTCAAATAACTTTGATCAAGGTTTAAGACCTTAATTAGCCTGCTAGGGTTATGGCGTGTTCACTATTATTGTTAGGAAAGGCCAAGAGATAAAAAATTCCCAGCTTTATAAAAACCCAGCCTCCTCTAACGTTGTTCCAAAAAAACAGCAGCCATGGGTTCTTCTACGTGGCTGCGTAGCGCTCTGAAAATGAAAATGGTCCACAGAGCAGGAGAAGGCTATAAGAAGATAGCAAAGCGTTTCCAAGTTGCCCTTTCCTAAATTTGAAATGTAATTACCGTAAGAAATTGCTGTTAACAGGAACAGTGAAGGTCAAGATATAGTCTGGAAGACTAAGCAAAATTTCAGTGAGAGCTGCTCGTGGGATTGCTAGAGAGGCAAATCAGAACCATTGCTTGACTGCAAAAGACCTTCTGAAAGATTTAGCAGACTGTGGAATTGTGGTACATTGTTCTACTGTTCAAAGACACCGGCACAAATATGGCCTTCATGGAAGATTCATCAGAAGAAAACCTCTCCTGCATCCTCACTGTATAATTCAGCAGTACATGCAAGATGACCCAGGAATCTCACAGAACTGGAAGAATTTTCCAAGGAAGGATGAATTAAAATCCTTCATACAAGAATTGAAAGACTCTTGTCTGGCTATAAAAAGCGTTTACAAGCTGTGATACTTGCAAAAGTGGGTGCTACAAGGTAATAGTCATGCAGGGTGCCCAAACTTTTGCATTCACCCATTTTCCTTTTTGTAATTTTTAAATAATAGATGAAAATATAGATTGTTTTTGCCTAAAATACAAAGGCAATGTGCCATCTTTAACTTTTTAGCCCTTTTAGAGATGATTTCGGTTTAACTTGCTTAACTGTTCATAATAACAGTAATTTTGACTGGGGTTACCCAAACTTTTACATGCCACTGTACTTTTATTGACAAATATATCAAGATTATTCAAGACTATAGTTTCAAGACTTTTGCTGCAATTTGCCCATTCTTGCCTAATCTCATTGCTTGCAGTTTATCAAAATGTCTGTGTTTTTGCTTACTAGCATGATTTCTGAGCAGTGAATAAAGGGCATGTACATAAAGTGCAGCACAGATTCATCTCAACTGGCTCTAGGAGAATGTTTAGATACCATTCTTTATTATCTCAGAATGATTTAATGTTGACATAGCACAGGACTTATGGTAGCATTCACCTTTCCTTCTCCGGATTTCCCAGTGTGATGAGGGGTTCATTGGAGAAAATAACTTTACATCAGTCCCTTCTACTCCAATCCATGGACTTCAAGCAGAATGCCAGTTTTTCTTTGATGTCCTTCTTGGAGAGGAGTGGTGTATTTGCTGCCCTTACTGACAACAGGCCAACCTCCAAATGTTTTCGCCTCACTATGCACGCAAAGACTCTGACACTATAGTGGTTACTATATCACACTGAGGAGAAGAGCAGCCATATTACTATATATATTACTATATCACCACTGAGGAGAAGAGCAGCCATATTACTATATATATTACTATATCACACTGAGGAGAAGAGCAGCCATATTACTATATATATTACTATATCACACTGAGGAGAAGAGCAGCCATATTACTATATATATTACTCTATCACACTGAGGAGAAGAGCAGCCATATTACTATATATATTACTATATCACACTGAGAAGAGCAGCCATATTAACTATATATATTACTATATCACCACTGAGAAGGAGCGGCCATTTACTATATATTACTATATCACACTGAAGAAGAGCGGCCTATTACAATATATTATTCACCACTGAGGAGAGGGCGGCATATTACTATATTCACCACTGAGAGAAGGGCGGCCATATTATTTATATTACTATATCACCACTGAGGAGAAGGGCGGCTATATTACTATTATTTACTATTCACCACTGAAGGAAAGGCGGCATATATATATATATTACTATATCACATGAGGAGAAGGCGGCATATTACTATATATATTACTATATCACCATGAGGAGAAGGGCGGCCATATTACTATATATATTACTATATCACCACTGAGGAGAAGGCGGCCATATTACTATATATTACTATATCACCATGAGGAGAAGGGGGCCATATTACTAATATATTACTATATCACCATGAGGAGAAGGGCGGCCATATTACTATATATATTACTATATCACCACTGAGGAGAAGGCAGCCATATTACTATATATATTACTATATCACCACTGAGGAGAAGGGCGGCCATATTACTATATATATTACTATATCACACTGAGGAGAAGGCGGCCATATTACTATATATATTACTATATCACCAGTGAGGAGAAGGGCGGCCATATTACTATATATATTACTATATACCATGAGGAGAAGGGCGGCCATATTACTATATATATTACTATATCACACTGAGGAGAAGAGCAGCCATATTACTATATATATTACTATATCACACTGAGAAGAAGAGCGCCCATATTACTATATATATTACTATATCACACTGAGGAGAAGGGCGGCCATTTAAATATATTACTATATCCCATGAGGAGAAGAGCGCCATATTACTATATATATTACTAATCACCACTGAGAAAGGGCGGCCATTTCTATAAATTACAATCACATAAAAAAAAAAAAAAAAAAAAAAAAAAAAAAAAAAAAAAAAAAAAAAAAAAAAAAAAAAAAAAAAAAAAAAAAAAAAAAAAAAAAAAAAAAAAAAAAAAAGGGGGGGGGGGGGGGGGGGGGGGGGGGGGGGGGGGGGGGGGGGGGGGGGGCGCCTATACTATATATATTACTATACCCTGAGGAGAGGGCGCCATATTACATATTACTTACTATATCACCACTGAGGAGAAGGGCGGCCATATTACTATATATACATATCACACTGAGGAGAAGGCGCATATTACTATATATATTACTATATCACACTGAGGAGAAGGGCGCCATATTACATATATATTCTATATCACCTGAGAGAAGGCGGCCATATTACTATATATATTACTATATCACATGAGGAGAAGGCGCCATATTACTATATATATTCTATATCACCACATGAGGAAGGCGCTATTATAATATATTACTATATCACACTGAGAGAAGGCAGCCTATTACTATATATATTATATCACCACTGAGAGAAGGGCGGCCATATTACTATATATATTACTATATCACACTGAGGAAAGGCGGCCATATTACTATATATATTACTATATCACACTGAGGAGAAGGGCGGCCATATTACTATATATATTACTATATCACACGAGGAGAAGGGCGGCCATATTACTATATATATTACTATATCACACTGAGGAGAAGGCGCCATATTACTATATATATTACTATATCACCACTGAGGAGAAGAGCAGCCATTACTATATATATTACTATATCACACTGAGGAGAAGAGCAGCCATATTACTATATAATTACTATATCACACTGAAGAAAGCGGCCATATACTAATATATACTATATCCACTGAGAGAAGAGCGCCATATTAATATATTACTATATCACCAGGAGGAGAGGCGCCATATTACTATATATACACACATGAGGAAGGGCGGCCATATACTATATATATTACTATATCACCACTGAGGAGAAGGGGCCTTTTACTATATATATTACTATATACCAGTGAGGAGAAGGGCGGCCATATTACTATATATATTACTATATCACCATGAGGAAAGGGCGGCATATTACTATATATATTACTATATCACCACGAGGAAGGGCGGCCAAAATTACTAATAAAATTACTATATCACCACTGAGGAGAAAGGGGGCCATATTACTATATATATTCTATATCACACTGAGGAGAAGGGCGGCCATATTACTATATATATTACTATATCAACACTGAGGAGAAGGGGCCTATTACTATATTATTACTATATCACACTGAGGAGAAGGGCGGCCATATTACTATATATATTACTATATCACAGAGGAGAAGGGGGCCATATTACTATATATATTACTATATCACCATGAGAGAAGAGCAGCCATATTTACTATATATATTACTATATCACACTGAGGAGAAGAGCAGCATTAATTATTATATATTACTATATCACACTGAGGAGAAGAGCGGGCATATTACTATATATATTACTATATCAC